>JAAIXI010000246.1:1071501-1160783 GCA_013403645.1 Heliconius nattereri | reverse complement strand
ACGCGACATAGTTGGTTACATCTTTCGTTTAAGTATTTTTGGGTAAGAGAATAGTAGGTGGTCTGTTGTTTATAATTTCTTTCGTTTAAGTTTTCTGTTGTTTGTGTTGTTTATTTGTGTTTATTTTAAAACAATTGGAAAATTCTTATTGGAACTACGAAAATGCGGGTTGCTTTGCAAACATACATTATATGAATAATTTAGTAGTTGAAGCGGGCGAAGCCGCGAGGGGGTCGCTAGTATTATAATAATATTTTATTTCTCTAACCTGCACTAGCCTAACATACTAATACTCATGATGTAACTTCCATCAAGCACAAACAATACGTATATTGAAATATCTTAATTCCGTGACTCAGTGTTTAACAGCGCCACTAATTAGGATATGAGTGGATTGCATAGAGCCCGGCCATTTTTATCATATTAGGTAGCTAGGTACCTGAGGTCTATTTATAACGCAGAGTAGGTAACCTATTATTTTTTTAAGGTATAAATCTTTTTAAATTCCATTTGAAGTTATTAATGTCTTTACATATAATATGACCAAATCTTTGAGTTAAGTTGAATCGTTGAGTTGAGTTGCGCCATTCAAGACGCAATGTCTCCAGAATCCGGTGGAAAGTGGGATCTTAACACTCCGCTCCCTGTGCCTATCCTGCTCCATGCGGATTTTTTTAAGGAATAAACCTTTGTAAGCTATATTTCGACTTTAATTTTCAACAATTTTTTTCTGCAATATGAATAGTTTTATTTTTTGTCCTATAATAAATAAATAGCACATTTTTAATTTATAATTATTTTAGGAACAGTCTTTGTCTAACGGAAGTTCTTATTTTAAGATATTAATATGTAGGGAACGGAGTGTTTTGTCACTAGGTTCCCTTCGCGTGTCCTGCCTGCGTGAATGTGCTTTTTTAGAATTATACCATACCATAACCAGAATGTTGAAATAAATAGTTATAAGTAAATTGTGACGTCACTTTGCTTATAATTTTTTCTGTCTTCTTGTGCTTACATTATTTACCTTTTTACTGTACCTATGTATATAATATAGCTAAAGAATGCCAATTAGTAATAAATTAATTAAATTAATAAATATAAATTATTTTTTTAATTTTATGGAGTTATTAATTAAAACATCCACTCCACAGCGATAAAACAAGAACGGCCACCCATCCGCATGGCGCCGCACCCGGCGTTGCGCGAGCGCGGTAGAGCTATCCCACCCGGGGCGCCTCCGGCAGTGCGCCCCACACCACTGCCCCCCCACGTCAGGGTACGGTCCCCCCTATCTGTTTACTACGAACAGGATGTTAAGGTATTCACGGGAAGTACTAGCTTGGCTTGGCAGGAATGGCAGGTAGGGTTTTGAAGGTCTATATGATAATTGGACAGATTTGTCTTTTTTACTAAAATATAAAAAATATATATAATGTACACCTATATGTATTTTTTTATCTGTGAGCATAATAGATTATTGATGTGTTTTAAACGTTGAACTAAAAAGAAGTTTTTTTCTATAACTTTCATAAAGACGGACTGTGTAAGTTTTTGATAATTACAAATATTTACGTAGTTTTTTACTTGGTACAGGTTAACCTAATGATACATCACTCCTTTCTCTATTTACCTATAAATGCCACGGTTGTAGATTCAATTCCCACTCGCAGGAATTGCGTATGTTCGGGATACAGCGTAAAGCAAAAAAAGTTAATGCTAAATTTGGGCTAAAAACGAAATTAAAATGTTGTTATTAAATTGTTGTTTTATTTAATTTTTTAATGAATATATATTTATTTAATTAATTAGTAACGTACGATATTTATTAAAAATGTAGGTTATTTTTTAATTTATTTTCATACAACATTCATATAGACCTTCAAAGGAAGATTTAATATTTTTTTAATCTCTGAAGCAGCTTCGCGTTTCTCAACCGCCGCTATTAATACCAAGGTAAGTAGCATATATACTTAATGCTTTTTAGTATAGTTATTATTAATAAGTAACATATACTTTTATTAATTAAGAAAAATAAATATATTTTTTTATATTAAAAGTGAATAACAACAGGTATAAGACAAGTAATAAAAAGATAAATAATTAAAATGTTTTTGTTAAATTTAATCATCTATTTTATATGTGAATAACAATTAATTATTAATAAAATTTCTGATGACAAACGAAAGTGAGTTTTAGTCATGTAATCGAACCATTAAACCGACCTTTTACAATTAGATACTCTGTCACTGCTGCTACGCCATGATGGCCTAACGGGTATTTATATGACCTAAAAAAAAATCGAAGTAAAAAGTAACGTATGATATTTGATACAATTGAACAACAAGAGCCAAAGTGAGTCCAGTAATCATATATTTCTCTTATATATAACATTATATTGTTTATTTTTAACATTTTAAGAAAAAATAAGATGAGGCCAGTGGTGGCGTGGGCATAAAGTGTGACTGTAAACTCGACTGGTTGTGGGATCGATCTTCACTCGTAGAGATGAAATATCTATTTAAATTTATATTTCCATTTCTTCGCTCTGATGTGGAGGCAAAGCGCGGCGTTGAGTTCCGTCACTCAACACAATGCCTACAAAATTTTGGCGGAAAGTGGGGAATGGAGTGTTTTAACACCAGATTGCCTGAACCTTAAGATATTATAACAGACGCGTACTACAATGTCAAAATAAACATAGACTTACTACTGTCGTCTGCGTGTGCGCAGTGTTCGACTGTAGCCCAATGTATAGGTTGGAGCGGTAAATTTATTTCTTTTATTTGTAGAAATTATATCCTGGGCTGTACGTCTAATTAACTGGATCACAGGAACAGTGGATTATATCAAAGGAAACTACGTGATGTTAATTGTGTCAGCCTTTGTTCCCTGTTAAACAGGCTTTTCGATGCAAAAATATTTTTTCAATTTGTACAAGTCAAACCAACTGACTCTTCAGCTTTATAATATTAGTATAAACATAGATGATATCTATATATATAAAAGGACTTGTCCTCACTGACTGAGGTAAGACGCACGCACAGCCGTAACCGCTGTGCGTAGAAACGTGGAATTTGGACAGACGTTTACTTTCGTAATCTGGACATCCAGTAAGAAGGAATTTTAAAGAAATTTAACCCTAAAGGGGTGAAATAGGGGTTGAAAGTTTGTATAGATTTTTTTTTAAAATCGGCACCGATTTTTATAAAATTTTAAATTTAGATTTTAAAAGTATTTAATTGAACACGTGTTTCATGGTTTTTTAGAGTTCTTCCCCTAAGGGTGCAAATAAGGGGTTGAAAGTTCGTATGGAAAAATCTTTAAATCGTCACTGATTTTTATAAAATTTGAAATTTAGACTCTTAAAAATATTTCATTGAACATATGTTTCAAGCAAGCAAGCGAAGCTGCGCGCGTCCGCTAGTTAGATATAAACGCCCTACGCTGACACCTCGCGGTGGTGTCAGTACGTATGATGTCATACTCATTATTTTTGGACCTCGGCTCGGGATGTGTTCGCCGCACATCTATACGTGCTGGCGTACATCATGCCCTATTATAATGTTATAAACTTAAATTGTAATGCGTTACGAGACGTCCCCTCTGTGGGGACGCTGTGGGGAACCCAGACGAACCGCTCAGTATTTATCGTTTATTTATTCCGAAAAATCACAACAAAGGAAAGCTTGAAAGTCCTGGCCTATAATAAAAGGCACATTGGGATCTACTCCTGCGCTGTATCTATCTATGTTGTCGTAAAATTTTGAATCCAACTAATTTCGAATCAACAGCCACCGGCGCGATGACATCGATATTAATAATAGAATGACAAGATTAACATATTCTTCTAATACAAACCTACTGTAGATCATCCATTACGTTGACTGGCGTTTGTAAGTAACAAGACGTATTGTTGGAGCCAACGCGAGCTGATACGACAAGTGTCACCTGGCGGGCTGTCGAACACCTATATATGGTTCAGATCTGCACATTATGTTTACCATACCTAGATTTAATTATTGTGTGTGATGGGAATTTGAATAAAAAAATATAAAATATAAAAAACATCTAAATTCCCTTCAAGTTATTGGATACCTGAATATTTGATATGAATTTCATTATGCTTGATGACTTCCATGCAATAAATGCTCTTGACAAACGGACGGACGGACAACGAAATTTGTACGCGAAAAATCATATGTTTTTGGTTAATGGAAGGTTAAATAGAATCTCATTTTAACCGTTGCGTCTGGATTGTTCTAAACGCCACAGAGACGCGGGTTCAAAACCCTCTTAAGTTTAAACTTTTATAGGTTTTCTTAATAAGTATTAAATATATCTATTTTTCCCATTTACTTAACAACAAAATAGGTATTTAAAAATTAACTTCACCGTTCCACAATGTCAAACACAAAAATATATTGAACGTAGCATTATGGTCATTTCGGTCAAAGACTGAGTATTTGCATTACAAAGAAGGATTTGGTAGCTTTGTTATATACTTGCTAGAATGTCGTCACGTGAACTGTTCTTACTAAATATGTAAAAAAGGTTATATTGGGAAGTATTTTTTTTTATTAAAAAAAATGTCCCAATGAGTTTCTTGCACGGGTTCCTCGTATTTGACGCAGAGGGAACCTAGTATTGAGATACTGCTTTAAGTTAACGGCATCAAAAAAATACGAGCGATTGTTGTTTTTTGCATTTTACATGAAATTCACAGCGTAATCAAATCGATTAGGATGGATCATGGATCTACAATTATAAAAATTGACTAAAATTGAGAATAGTTACAAACAAACAAATATAAAAAAAAACAATTGACACTTATATTTGTAATACATTTTAAATGAAATGAGTGGATTTAAATGTGGAATAAGTAACGTCTCGCTGACGTACAATTACAACGTAGGATCACCAAATAATATTTTAACTACAAAAAGGCATATCATTGTCAAGACGAAAGCGGTTAATTCGGTAGAGTTGGCAACACCGCAGCAAAGTTTCTATTATTTATATTATTCGTCAAAAAATCTAATCGCCTTCACGCTGTATCCCGCACATAGCAGGGTAGGCAGAGGGAACGTAGTATTAAGACACTCCGTTCCGCACTTCCGCCGAAATCTGGAGGCATTGGCTCTGACTACCCCCCGCTAGGGATATAGCATGAAGTTTATGTTAAGTACGTTCCTCGAGTGGGGATCGAATCCAAAGGGGTCGTAATTTAGCAATTATAATATTACTGATGATTATAATATACTGTATGGATGCGAGAAGCCCAAGACCGAGATAGTTGGCGCTCGATGAGGCAGGCCTACGTTCAGCAGTGGACGGCGATAGGCTGATGAAAAATATTACTTATAAATTAGTATTTTGAATTTGAATTTAGTAAATTTCATAATGATTAACAAGATGCTTCTAAGCAAATACTTAGCGCCTCACTAAAAATAAATTTTCACCAGAGGGAAAATAGCAGTTAATAAAATATATTAAATAACTCATGCTTACAAAATCGCATGCAGTTACATTTTCAATCTGAACTGAATCAGCGTCATCTATTTTTCATTTTGGTAAACTTTGAAAGCCTTTAGAAACTTTAAAGTTTATAACAAAATATATTAAAAAAATCGTTAAAAGTTCGTTAAATGACTTCAATAAGAAAAAAGCAAAAAATCCTAATAAAGATTTAATTTTGATCAGTCCTTATGCAAACCTAAGGACCGCACGGACGAAGCTCTCAAGTTCTTCCGTTTCCTTAATATTTTTTATTAGGAATAAAGTAATTTATTTCTATAGGTCTTAGCCTTATATAGTCTATATTAATAGACTTCCTCGGTAAATGTACTGTTAAACACAAAAAAGAATTAAAGCGAAATAATAGGTCCAGAGATTAGCGCATTTTTCATCCTCACACTGGGATTCGATTCTTTTTAACAGAGCAACAGAATTAATACCTACCAACTATTACAGACAAATGCTGTGCCCTCTTTTCTCTAAAATATTTGTGACCTTTTACTCTTTCGCCATTCTTGATATGTTAGTAGTACGTACTTAAACGATTATTCTATATTTAAATTATATAATATCGATGATAATAATAAAATTTAAGAGTAGTTACATCTTATGCGTTAATGAAAGTTTAAACAGATGAGAATAGAGCAGAGTGTGGGCGTCGCCACATTAACATTGCCACTCTGTATGTGCCTTCGTGCTTAGTGGGACGTGGGCTGAACGTAAACACCGATAGTTCTGTGTTCGATTTCCACTTCCACATGTTACTTACACTTACAACTTATTTAAATTAGATTCGAACGTATTCATCGCGTCCATCTCGTTCATTTAGGCAAATTTATATAGCGGAATTAAGATTTTTATTAGCTTTATATAGTATATCAGGGTAGGCAGAGGGAACCTGAAAACCTAGTGATTAAGACACACCGTTTCCTTAAGAAACTTTTCTTCTCTATTTTCTTTGTTAACAACGCACTTTGTCTTGATACTAGAACGAGAAAATAAAAATATTAAATATTTCATTTCCTCGAATGGGAATCGCACTCGCAACCTGTCGCGTTTACAATCGAACGCTTCATCCCCATCTTTTATTTAAAACTATTTTAAACTATTAAAATTATTTTGAATTACTAGAAGTTTGTATTTGACTCAAATAATGCAATTTCACGTAAATTATTATACAAATTAAACGATATGACATTAGATAATCCATCTTCCGTCCGTCTTGTTACGAAGGTGTGCACACCGAGGCTTCTTTAATAAATCATGAACATTATATTCATCTAAGTCTAAGTGATTGAGTTTCATCACGTCATGTCTATTTAATTATAAAAGTAGATTTGAGGTCTTAGTGGCGCAGTGACACTGCGTCTGAATGTAGGCAAAGGTTGTGCGTTCGATTTGTTGTCGTAGAATTAATTATTTCCTCGTTGTGGTAACAAGGCAAACTTAGTCAGTCAGTGGTCAGACTTAGCCAGGGCGTTTTAAGGGAAACGGAGTGTTTTGATGCGTGATACAGAGTGAAGACAGAAAATAAAAACGAATGTTTTGAATATTAAGATTATATTTATTGAATAAATATTATTAATTAACAATAGATACGATTACGTTTAGTTTACCTTATACCTTACGCCTATAAGAAGATGAATTGAATCATTTGATAAGTTTTGCAATCGTGATGTATGTAGGTATGTGGGAGCGTGTCTTTCACACAATGCGTCATTATTCAGTACATATTAGCTATTAATTTCTATTTTTTTATTTAGCTATTAAAAAGTGAGAATATAAATTTATAAATAATTATTTTTCCACTATAGGAAATAAAATTATGTGCCTTTGAAAACAAATTATAAAGCTTACAGTAAAATTAACAGTATATATGTATATAAAATTTGTCTAATGTAATTTTCCAATGTTCTAAAACCTGAAAATCATTAGTAAATATAAATTAGTTAAATTACTATCCTCGATCTGTTATGGCAAAGCGCAGCGTAAGGTAAGTCCCTCCACTTAGGAAGCAGAGTCTCGAATTCGTGCGAAAAGCGGAGAGTGTTGACACTAGAATATCACTTTGCTTACCCTGCTATGCAACGTTAACTGAAACACAAAAGCTATTATTCTATGTAATGTACTGAAAAAAAAATCAGCTTCACGCTGTTTACCGCACACAGCAGAGAACCTAGTATTAGACAGTCCGTTTTGACATTTGTCATTTGGTGTTGAGTAGCGGAACTCAACGCCGCATGTTTTGATATATGATCTAATGTATTGATATGATGGAAATCAATAAAAATGAGAAACATCCATCCGTCCACATAAAAATTTGGTAGCTCCAGTATAAACAGGAAACCGCGGAGCGACGTTTATAAATTTTCAATATTAGTTTCAGTTCAGTTCACGTCGGTATATCGTCGGTCTTTGCATTTAAAGAATTTTAAAGAAAGACTATTACTGAAAATTAAGTGCTCATTATGAAAAAAGTATACTAAGAATTAGTGTTAATTTGTAAGGAACGTGCCTGGATGTAATCAGTATATTATGAAAAGCTTTGGTTATCGAGTGACTGAGGGAAAACGCACAAACGAAACTGCTGTGGACTTGTACGTTGTGTACCTTATTATATTTGCCGAAATTCTTACAAGAAAGAATTAAATTTTGAAATATACAGTTTTCATAACTTGTGATATCCTTATTTTTTTTTAAGAATATTGAAAAATAGGTGGAACTATTACGTTTGGTTACGATTGGTTTCCCGTTGAATCATTCCGATTTTCGGACAGATCAGATTTGGACAATGATCAGATTTGGACAATGATCAAGCCAGCTGACACAGTCACTGTTATTGGAAGCTGTAGCGCGGACTAGATAATTATGTCTAAGAACTTCAAGTTGCAGGTTCAAAATCGATTTATTATAATCATACCACGTAAATAGTCCTAACACGGACGGACAGACGTACAACAAAGTGATCCTATAAAAGAGTTCCGTCTTAACTTTTTATATACGGAACCCTAAAAATTGGAAGTATATCAATATAATAAATATTTGGAAACGTTATTTAGGATGAATGTGTAATTATAATTATATACTCTATAATACAAACACCTACTGAAGCTCGCCTAATAATTGTTTAGAGGTTAACCTAAAAGTTTCAAAACTAGTTTACAAGGTAACTTTAGTGCTTGGAATTATATGACTGACATTACGATTATATAAATAATGTGGAAATACATACATATTTGTAATGTATTTTATCATAGGGTACCTATATCAAAAATAATAATTACTATTTGTTTCAATGGGCCTAAATAATTTTCACTTACTAAAAAAAGTATTGGCCAATTGCAAGTCGGATGAAGCATGAAGGGTTCCGATTTCCAGTCGGTGAAATGAATTATTTTCATTTAGTCTCTCTGGTAACAAGACAAGGTGCAGCGTTGTCTCCAAAAATTGACGGAAGAGAGGAGCTGACTCGACCAAATGAACTAATACTAGGTCTACCCTACCCTGTTATATGCGGGATACAGCTTGAAGCGGAATATATTTATATAACTATTTTTAAATATTACATAATAAAATGATTATATGGGAGCTTTGAAAGCAAATATGAGGCTTTCATTACACAATATTCAATAATGATGTAAGTAAATTTACACTAGCAAAATTATATAGCCCTAAATTATTGAGAAATGTTCATAAATTACGTAATTTCTACTATGTTTCTGTCAAATGGAAATAACGATGGTACAACACTAGCTCTAGTGATGTTTCGTGTAATATGTATTTGCAATATGGAAAAGCAATTCGTTATTAAAATTTGTAGTTAAAATTTTTACTTTACTGCCATTATTTTTTAGTTGTTGTAGGAAGAGATAGAATAGCGGTACCTACTATCTTTTTCCATTTAGATAGAATAATTGAATTGAATTGAATTCCTTTTAATTATTTTTGTAAAAATAGGCACGGGGCGCATAGTGTCAATAGATCACTTACTTTCACGTTTAATTTTAATTTACATCTTTTTTATCTATTATTTATTTTGCTTCACATTATACATATATAGCTAGGTTGGCAGAGGGAACCTAGGCTTAATTCACTAGAGCATTGCGAGTCTGGTGGTCAACTCAACTCATCTCTGCTTTTTGTCTTCTTACCAGAGCGAGGAATTGAAAATAATCCATTCCCACGTGTAGTGCCACTATACCACGAAAGTTTTCTTCTTTTTTTATAACGAACTTTATACCTAAGTAAAACTAAGAAATTTTACTACTTTTTACTCTTTTTATTTCTGTTAAGAAGACTCCAAGCACTCACTTTCGTTTGTATAATATGTATGTTATAATATTATAATACTTATTTTCTGGAAACTTTCTTAAGGACTGACATTCCTATCCTGCTTTATGCGGAGAAAAGCGTGAAGAAAATAAAAATATTTAAAAAGAAATAAAAATCTAATTATCAATGCTCTCTTTTCTACAGCCTCCACCAATCCCGGGCATGAGACCGCCTCTAGGTTCCCCCGGAGGTCCCGTCCCGGCGCCGAAGTCGTCAATGGGCTTCGTTATGCCTATATACACTATATGCATTTTGATATTCTTCGTGTATACGCTTAGCAAGGTGAGTAGGGTTATAATAATTTTATATTTCTTGATAATTTTTTGGTATTCAAAACTATGCAACAATGACATTATTGCAATGCCTCCAGAATTGGACGGAGAGTGGGGAACAGAGTGTCTTAACACTAGGTTCCCTCTGTATACGCCGCTGTGTGCGGGATGCAGCGTGAAGCCAATTATTTTTATTTAAATATATTTATATTCAAATAGATATTCTTCAAACGCGCCGTGTCGCCCTACGAGCATGTAGCACCCGACCCTCAGTTTCGTAGGCGTGTGTTCAGAGATGATTCCAGGACTACACCCGATCAATTGGGTAAGATTTTTTTATTATACTTCCTTATACTAACAGGAATAGTTTTTGGTAAAAAAAAATACTTTAAAAAGAAATTATTTATTTTATTGGCGTTATCTTATTGGCAGAAAAAAATGGTATATAATTTCGTGAATAAACGTTAATGGTAATATTGCGAGTGTATAAATGTAAAAAAATAGTATGATTTATTAGAAAAATATATGATTAGAAGGAATATGCTGAGTAAATAACAGATATAGTAAAAAAAAAACTTTTCTATTCCTTCATATATATAGAGTTATTATAAAATAATTCCTTCGAATGCGAATCGAACCCAAAACCATAACGTTCAGTACTAAAAATCACGAAAAATGCTCTTTTCCCTTTAAGACACTTCCGTTCCCCGCTTTCCGCCGAATTCTGAAAGTGTTGAGTAGCGGAATTCAACGCCGCGAATTACCTCATTACCGGAGTGAGGCAATGCAAATATCAAACAATTTTATACCCTGAATGGGAATCGAACTCACAACCTGTCGCATTTGCAGTCACACGCTTGTGTCCCAGCGCCACGACCGGCCTCTGTATATTTTTTTTAATTAGATTTATTTTCACAACGCACGCGCAGGTCACAGAGAAGCGGATACAAGTGAGTATATAAATATTATTAAAAACTATAAATTATGTACGGTTAACACTAATTAGTTAGAGGAAAAAACTGAGTTGATAAAGGTTATTGATAACAAAGAAAAATTGTGTATAAATAACATTATAATGTTAGAATATTCTGAATAAATTTAAAAACGACGTATTGCCATTAAAATTAGTAACGTAGACAGATAAATAATAATTTCAAGTATTATCTATTTGCTTAGGCTTAAAGGATCTGTGCTCCAAGTGTTAAAAAATAAGTGGTAGATCTCTAATTAATTTAATTTAATATTGTTTTTATATATTGGCGATTAATATCTGAAAACGTACAGGCGCCACTTAGTCACTATATACGACGGCAGAACGTTAAAAGAACAGTCGATATAAGTTTTGGTCAATTTTATGTTGTTTTTTAGACCACATTATCTTAGTTATACGTAAAATTCTTTTACATTTGTTGTGTGTAGAATAACTACAAAAAATGGACTTACTTAACTTATCGGCGTTAAAACTGTAAGTTAATAACTATAGTTTCAGTATAATAGCACTATAGTGGTCCCACGATCATTTTAATATGACATTTTTACAAAATTCTAACTTTTTGAAATATTAGCTTTTTGATTTGTATTTTCATGTCTCATCAGGGTTAGCAGCGAGAACCTATTGTTGAAATACTACGTTCTTAATTAATTAAATACATCACAATACAAAAAATCTTAAAATTCAAAAAATATAAGATAAACGTCATATAATACTTACATATATAAATAATTTGCAAAGGGGACGCCGAGCTCGCCGCCCTGAGAGCGCGTCTGGCGGAAACGGAACGGGCAATGCAAAGAATTGTTGGACAACTCGCGAGGCGCGACGCGGTATATTACTTGTCTATACTTTTCGATTTGGTATCCCTTTAATAAAGGAATTAAAATTACCTAATAATTCTTGAATTTATTATATTCGTATCATATAGTCAGTCAAGTCAATGTCTTAGTCAGTCAAGTCAGTCTAGTAACTAAAATAAATGCAAAGAAACAATAACAAATAATAAAACATATAACTTCCTTAGTAACTCTTACTTACTTTTTCATAATATGGACTTTTTGAATTTTAGCCTCGTAATTTTGGTTAATATTGGCGATATGCAGTAACAACTTCGTAAATGTATAAGATTATTTTTTTAATTTAATTAAAATGTTTAAATATTTAATACCCTATTGAACGACTCAATATCACAATTAAAGAAACACTAAGTTTATGCTTTAATTGTGATATTGATTCTATATAAAAATTAATATTAAATTAATATTAGTATTCTATATAAACATATCTAAATTCTGTATAAAAATACTCCCGAAGGTTATCTCGACATAAATCGTTAAAAAACCTAAACTGTAAATATTTATTTTTTATATAATTATACTAAATATTGAACTTTTAGACTACTGGTGACTAGCCACTGCGCTGCATGCTTCTGACTTAAACGATTATGTATTATGTTCTTAGATATTGATTAAATTTGCTATAGAAACACCTACTAAATCAAAGAAAAAAGCTTACGAAGCCCAGTTCTTAAGATTAAAAAAAAAAAGGTTTAAAAGTAACTAGCCAAAACCCTAAAACTATTTTTTTCTTCTTCTTGAAATAATGATACAATTATGAGAGTTTCATTGTGTAGCGCCGATATCTTAGTATTTAATACAATAATTATAATAAGGGATATCAAATTGACTATCGTTATTAGACGTGTCTCGCTCTTTCACACTTACAGCATTAGAAAGAGCCAGATGTTCCGAATGTATCCTTAGGTGTTTAATATTCGCTTGCGGCATGGTGACCGTTTTGTTTGGTGGTACTTATAAACATACGTACTAATACCACCACCACAGCTACCGATTTGGTGGTGGTAAGTGCAGGTTAGGTTATGTCGTTTTATTCAAAACATAACCTAAAAGAAAAGATTATATAAAATGATTTTGCGACATTTGGATCCCTTGTCGCCTTGTTGCATGTCCATTATTGATACCATTTTTAGTGCTACGAAAATGCGTATTTGGGATTAAAAGGTTAAGTTAGATTTTGTGCAAAATGATATAACCCAGCTTGCACTAGAAAACCGCCAAATCGGTAGCTGCCTGTTTGAATTTTGTTTACCGTAGTTAGAAAACGAACATTTTTATCCATAGATACTTAATTTACAAAAAAAATGCAAGTACTGTACTGTACTGTAAGAAAAACGTGTTGAAAATTAATGGTGATTCTAATGGAATCTTAAACTTAAAAAAAAATTCAACCCCCAAAAATAGAAACGTTAGAGGCATCAACGGCATGTACTTAACTGAAAATTTCGAAATCGTAACTAAACAATCTATCAAGAGCTCGGTCTAAAGTTTGGCGGCCATCCAGACAGTATGCACGGTCGGGCTATTTTAGTCTTAGCGTCCTTCGTTATTTTGTTTCTGTTAAAGTTTATTTTTATATTTCATTGCCATTGTTACATAATCTTTGTTTATTTTTAAAAAATGCATTTTATTAGTATCTGTGGCATAAATATGGCTTGAGAATTTAAATAAAGAAATGTAATTTTATATAGCAAGCACAATTACATATAATAAACGTATTGCAGATTAAATATAGCTAAATTATAATATACCCAAAAATGACGCACTCTTAAATTATTATTATTTTTTAAAAGGAAATAGTCAGGACTGCGATAACACTACATGATTGTATTGTACTGTCGTAAGGTAACAGGATAAATAAATTTAAAAAATAAGAATATTGTTAAGAACTCATATTGTACATCCGAGGACTTTATGATCTAACAGTTAAATTAATTGCAATTGTTGTCCCTTTTCTAGAATAAAAAACCGAAAAAGAAATTTGTAACTAATTTGCAACTTTTCCAATGATATATAATTTATATCCTACAATGTCTATAACATAATATAATTATGTATTAATACAATGTACATACATTGCCCTTATCAAAAAATCTTAACAAATAACTTAACATATGGTTTTTTATAAAAAAATAAACTTAGTAAATGAATTATGGTTTTCCCTATAAGTGTATTGAAATCTACTTCTAATTGCTATGACATAAAAATAATGAGAATTATAACAAATTTTAATACTATATTGTCGGCCGACAGTTGTATCGGCAATATCTGGTCTGGTAGCGGAGGTCAACCAGCAGATGGAGGCGAGCTACACTCAAAACCAACGACAGGTGGCTTTGCATGTACACCTATCATCATGTGGAAATGCTCCTCATAGCTTTACCATGTTTCTTTTCATTAATTTTTATATCATGTCTTCATTTGACAGTTTTTCTTTTTTTCTGATTAATAAATCGTTTTTTGATCTCGTTTATTTGTTACCATTTTTTGTAGTATAGTAATTGTTTTAAATATGTAGTTTTTGTAAAGCTTTAAACTGCCCAAATGTTGTTGGTACAAATCATGTATTATTATGTACACTCACTTATTCTTTACCACCAAATTTTATTTACTTGTTTCTTAATTTTTTTCTTATGATATACCTGTTTTTTTCTAATCACGTTCCTTTTGCAAAATCTAAATGTATCATAAAATCACAATCAACGTTCTTGGCACAGTAAATCTGATTATGAAGGGAATGCCTTAAAATACCTTTTGGCAGTATTAAGTGTAGTAGAAATTTATTAATAATTCGCTCATTTATTTCTGTTTGCATTTCCATTGCGTTTTCCTTCTATTTGTTTCGTTTCACTATATTTTTTTAACGTTCGCTGTTCATCTGTCTGTTTGTTCTAAGCTACCTGGCTTAACGGCATACTAAACTTAAATATCTTTGAAATCTTAACTAATTGATTTTAATTAAACACTAAAAAAAAAATTATCGAAATTGAAAGAAAATATAACCTGATAAAAAAATAAAATTAACATCTCCAAATATAACTAGTTTTTAAGTGTTTTAGTATTTCGCTTGACTGTAAAAGTAAATAGACTACTTTTTAATTTTTATGCTTTTGCAGATTTGGCTGTTTGGTAGATTTGTTAGTGTAACCTGAATAGTATTTGCTATTTATATAGAAACCTTTTTCCGTCCTGATAAATATTTTCTTCATAGTAAAACTTGCGTGTAGATATTTGTTGTACACTTTCGTAGGATCGAAATTAGATGATGTTTTGAGTTGAATTGAGTTTGAGTTGTAGATATTGGCTTTTTATACCTTCGTTTATATTTAAAAAACCAATGTCAGTGATAGTAATTTTTGTTTTATCTCTTTGTTAGGAAGCACAGGATAATGCTCGCCCATACACCAATGGAACTATTCTCTTGAATAGTGGTCCTGTTCATATAGTCGCTAGTGAATATCGGGAAACTAAAGAAAAAGCTCCTGAACCCCAAAAAGAAGCCTCTCCTGAGAAATTTGCATCACAAACAAATGTAGATAAAAGTAGCGGAAAGATTGATTTAGAAACTCCCGCAGAAAATGCCAAAGATGAAATAGAAAAATATACTAATCTTATTGAATCAAATGAAGAAGATGGAAATGTAATCATTTCGCAAGACATAAATGACGAAAAATCAGCAGAGGTTGAAGAAAATGAAACGAACGAGAGTCTGCCACAGGAATCTGTTCAACAATTTGAGCTATCTAAGATAGAAGAAAACAATTTACAGAAAGAAAAAGAGTTAGAGGAAGCTGCTAAAGAATATGACAATTCTGATATAGAAAAAGTACCAAGCGAAAACATTGTTGAAGATATTCAAGATTCAATTCAAGAACAAGAGGAACATGAAGAACAACCTGTAAAAGAAAGTATTGAAGAAATCAATAAAATTGTACAATCAGATGAAGTAGAACCTAAACAGGACCTAGCAAAATCAGTAGACGATTTCTTAAATGAAGAACGAAAAGAAGAAGAAAAGCAAAAAGAAACAACACCAGAGTTACTTGAAGAAGCCATCAAAGACGACTCACATGTTATGGAAGGAAATGTAGAGGAAAATCAAAGTGTAAAGGTATGTAAGGTTTAAAATTTATATTTTATTATTTATATTATTTAGTTATATATAATTGGAGCCATTGTGGCTTGAAATAATGTCTGTAAAGGCTGGGGTAGGTTCGAGTCCAGCACATGATTTATTATGATTTTCCTGCTTTGGTAAAAAAAATTTTACTGTTCGACATATTGATACGTAAAATCCTTCTCAATTCAGTCGTTATTTACTACCTTACACTAAAGAACAATCTCAAAAGTCGCTTTCGTTTAAATTTGACTTGAACCCAAAAATACGAGGTAATCGATAAACAACTTACTATCGTAATCTGTAAACCACTTATAACCTAATTAACCTTTCCACCAAATATAACCAGGTAATCATTAAACGATATATTTTTATTACCATTTATTACCAGGTAATCGGCATGGAGTTAACAGCTCATCCAGCTGATGGCGGTGCCTACAGACCGGAGCTGCCCAAACCTTTACCACCTAAACCGGTAAGACCCTATATCACTGTAGTCCACGTAGTTCAGACTTTGTATGATTGATGTTTTAATTGCATGAAATGTTGCATATGATAAAATAGAATGGTCAAGTGTGAGTCGGTGGTATCCACCGAAGGTTCTGTACCGTTGACCTAATATTTATATCATAAATATCACACTTATTCTACCTTCTACCAATAAAAAAATATTTAATTAGGATTTTTGAATATGATTGCTTCTTGATAATTCACATGAACTATAAGAGCTAAAAACCTGAAACAGCATGTTATTTTGTGTTAGAATTCCTTAAAAAATACTTACCGATTGTTCCAATATTTATATATTAGACCTATATCTTTATCAATTTCGTCAACAAAATTTTGATTTTGACCTTTAATTGAATGTATTTATTAGTTATATTTTATATTGTAATGAATGATATGCCGAAATAAACTAAAAAAAATAATTTGGAATTGTAGTTTGAAAGTGTATTTTCAATAATAACTGCAACATGTAGAAAATTAACAGGAATAGTACATTTCAGTCAATGACACAGTCAAAATTAACGCTCATTTTTGTAATTATTTTTGTTATATTTGTGATTGTCGTTAATATCGTAGAATAAATATATATTTCTTATATAAAGTATTGCATTTATTCATATTAATATTCTCTAATATACTAACAAAACCATCGCTAGTAGTGAACGAAGAAAATTTTAAAAATAAAAATATTTCAAATTAATGTGTGAAAAGTGAAATAAAAGAGTACTATTACTATATTTAAAAAAAAATTGCAAACTGAAAAAAAATAAAAATAGTTCTCTCCGGCGGGGAATCGAACCCCGGTCTCCCGCGTGACAGGCGGGGATACTTACCACTATACTACCGAAGATGTGATGAGCTTGTTGAAATTACGATATAGCATAGTCGATAAAACCATTTTATCGCTTTATGTAATTTATTTTGACAATTGATAAAATATTGTTTTATATTATACTAGAGACTCACACGAGGCTTCGCTCGTGTAAATTTATTTCTATGTCATAGGCAAAGGATAATATTTTAATAAAATAATTTTTAATACAAAGTATTCTACTTCGTTTCTAAAAAAAAATGATGTCAAATATTTAAAATACAACCGTGTAAATATATTAAAAATTTGAAATATCATTGTTTAATTACAAGAAAAATAAATATATCTTTACAGCACGAAGCTGACGATGTGAAGTCAATATTCCTCGAAACGGAGATTCCGCAACAGTCACGTGTTCTGATTGCGGACTTCGAACAGAATGATGGGGCAAAGCCTGAGCCCAGTGATAGGGCTCCGGTAAGTTTATGTTTATTGTTTAATTGTCGTATATTTTCTTCCTTTTCATTTCTATTAAAAAGTTTCTTTTTATTTCTATTAAAAATATATAGGTACCTAATTTAAGATCATTCCTTCACTCCACTTCACTTCTACATTTTTTATATGTATGTACATATTTTAACTTTTAAAAATTTTCATTTGTCGGCGGAAAATGGGGAACAGACTGTCTGTGGATGTTCTCTTTACCTACTTAGCTGTGTGCGGGATTCATGAAACAGATTTTTTTATTCTATTTTAAAATTGTCTTTAAGTCTATTATAAGTCTAAAAAAGTCTACATATTTATTGAAAAAAATATTTTTCCGTTACGGTTATGCTGTTTGTACACAAGCAAATAATTAAATATAAATCATCTATTAATATATTTTATAGTAAAAGAATATAGATAACAAAAAATCTTTCTTTTTAAATTTGTAGTTGGTGGTTAGCGGGAAGATCACACTCTCGCTGATACAAGACGCGCCGCGCGACACACCTGAGAGAGACCTCGGTAATATTACTTATTTATCTATAACAATGGAGAATAATCACTAAATTTAAATTCTAGCTCATCGTATTTAAAAAACAAAGAATACGTGTGAAAGAATTATTTTGATACGTCTATTAGTTTTTGAGATATTGTCCTTTAAAGTAAGCGCGTGACACGAGATGCCGTCGGGCCGTAACCGACCCGCGTGACGTCACTGGTCTGACGGAACTAGCTCGCTCAGTTCGTCTTTGTTCACGCGCAGTTCGCACTCTTCTGTAGCTGGCGTTTCACTACGAATTTAGTTTCGTTTAATAAATAATATGTATTTATATTTTAATTTATTATGTAATAGCGAGCATTGTATTTTAAGATATTGAAGTTTTGATATTACTTTGTCAAAAAAACAGTTCTAGTCTGCTCGGTTTCATGGCGTGTTGCACCAAAATCTTTAGCTTTGATTATTTTTATTGTAGTATTGATACCAGAAAGCTTGAATTTTTTCCAACAACACTGGGTTTAGCTTGGGCGTTATCACAAACTTAATCAGTACTTTAATGGAGAGACTACTCAGAACTTTGATGGAGGCATACAAGAAAAAAAAGGAGAGCTCTGCATTAGATTTGCGGCCTTTTTAGATTTGCAGAAGGCCTTTAACTGTGTGCCTCGTCAATGTATTTGGAGAGGCCATTGCGATCCAAAGGGATCCCCGAGGCCTATATTGAGATTATCAGAGATATGTACCACGATCCCGCTTTCCGATTCGCGATGGTTGGGACTGCTGTTGGCGACATCAAACCCTTTAGATCACAGTAGGGGGTTCACCAAGGCTCGGCTCTTAGTTGGTTCTTATTTAATGTAGTGTACTGTAACGGCTCACATCCAGGACCTGCCTCCGTGGCTGATGATGTATGCCAATGACACTGCACTCATTGAAGAGAACCAACTGATGCTGGAGCGTAAAGTGAACCTCTGGAAGGGTGCGCTTGAGAACGGCGGTCTTAAACAAAATGTGTCGAAGACCGAATACATAGCCTAGCCCGGACTCGAGCACTGTCCACTGTCCTGAGCCAGCCGTTAAGTTGGAAAAGTTTCAAGTACCTTGGATCCGTTATGCGTGAGTCTGGAGGCATCGATCACGATGTCCATGGCTGGATATGCGCTGCCTGGGCCAAATGGTGGGAGGTTACTGGTGTGGTCTGCGACCGCAGAATACCACCGCCCAAGAGGTTGATATATAAGAGCATCATCTGACTGGTTCTATTATACGGCAGCGAATGTTGGCCAGCACTATCTCGGCACACTGAGGAGCTTCACGTCACGGAAATGAAGATGCTGAGGTGAATCGGAGGCGTAACGCAGTCTGACGCACACGTAACACATTCATTCGAGGTAGTCTTGGGGTCCATGACGTAGCGGATAAGCTCCAAGAGCGTGGCCTAAGATGGTGGCCACGTTGTGCACCGGCGTAGGAACTATGTCGGATGCAAGTTCCTTGCTATTTCTGTCCTGTCCCTGGAGCTAGACCTCCGAACGCCCAAGGATGCGGAGTTTGGATGTCGTGATGCAGGACATGAGTGCCAATGGTCGAAACACTCAGGACGTTACAGATCGTGTAAAGTGGAGTAGGTTAAGCAGGAAGGCAGACCCTGGCAACATACGCCGGGATTAATGCCAAGAGAAAGAACAACTGCAACCAAGTCGGTTGCAGTTGTTGAAGACTCGTCGCTTCGACGATGTAGACCAGTATAAATGCCATGGTATGTTTACAATCACCTCTGCTGGCGGCACAATCTTCGCAGATTACGTATAAGCTTATTGGTTCTTTTCATTGCATTCTAAACTGCAAAAGTATGGTTTAATACGTGCGCGGTGTTCTGCTGTAATCTACATTTGGCAATACATACATAACCTACTCTTTTAATTTAAACATACGCAATAGCATCATGACCATAACTCTCTCTTGCCGATCTACAATAATCACAATAAAAATATTATTCATATGTACTTATTATATAAAAATATTAAAAATCTACATTAAAAAAAAATTGTACATCTGCTCAACTTACTGCATGTATTTAGTTATATTATTATTATATTATTTTCACTTATAAAACAATCTTACTACTTTGAACTTGAATAAAAGGTTTGATACTTTTAACACAAATAGCGTTACCTACAATATGAAACTAGTTAGGTTAGGTTACATTACAGTTTTAAAGAAATAATTTCAAATTAAATAACATAAAATAGTTATTATCTATACCCCAAATTGACATAATATTACTAGTTAGACAACAAAACTTATCTTCGCATTTTCACTCCTTGCATTTCTGCGGCGATGAAATCACTATTATTCGATAAATAATCGGCAACCAAAAATCCATCTACTACGTTATCCGATTGCCCGTTTTCGAATCCCTCATCCATTTTAATTAATTAGATTGACATTTTAGCACAGGCAAGTAACAAAGAAACAAAGTACTGCGCGAGATGTAAGACCAGTGATGTCACTGCCACCGCCGGCTGCGGGATTGTTAGAAATTTTGAAATTTTGAATTTTTTACGTAAAAATTTTACTGTAACGAACTTTGAAGCATTATTTCATACCTATTACCATTCCTCATTATCATTATTAATATATCGAGGTCAGTCATAGCGCAGGGACACAGGCGTGTGACTCTAAACGCGACAGGTGGTGGCTTCGATTCCCACTCGAGGAAATGAAAAAAAAATCATTCCTTCACCTAGGTACCTACTTCACCTACTTAAGAGTCTTCAAACGTACTTATGAGTCAAGTAGTATATTAAAAGCTTTTATTTAACTTGCATTGTATGTATGTGGGTTCAGGTGAAATCTTTAAGCTCAATTTTGAAGTAGATATCTTCAACCGATTGAGCTGAAATTTTGTATACACGTTTAGTTTGGGTGAAAATGCACGATAAAATATGTGACGTCATTCTAAATGTAATATGGCGGACCATACAAGATAGCGGAATTGTTATTTTTAATGTACTTCTACAATATGGGTATCAAATGAAAGGGCTCGTTGAGAGCAACTCGAAAAATAATGTGATGTCATTCTAAATACAATATGGAGGATATCGAAGATAGCCGAGTATCTATTTAGTCTACTTCTACAATATAGATATTAAATGAAATGGGTCGTTGACCGGAACTCGAAAAATAATGTAACGTTATCGTAAATCGAATATGGGGGAAGATTTAAGATGGCGGAATAGTCATTATTTATTGACTTCTGCAATATGGGTATCAAATGAAAGATCTTGCCGAGAACAATTAAAACATAATGTGACATCACTTGAAATGCAACATATTTCAACACAATTCAAGTTTTTTGTGCTTTCATATAATGAAAGGTACGTTCGTAATATTGAGCTGAAATTTTGTATACACGTTTGGTTTGGATAACAATGCACGATCAGGTTTATGACTTCATTCTAAATACAATATAGCGGACCATACAAGATGGCGAAATAGTTATTTTTAATGCACTTCTATAATATGAGAGTCAAATGAAAGGGCTTGTTGAGAGTAACTCGAAAAATAGTATAACGTCATTCTAAATCCAATATGGCGGACCATCCAAAGAAACAGAATAGTTATTTTTGATGCACTTGTACATTATGGGTATCAAATGAAAGGGATTCTTGAAATCAACTGGAAAAATTATGTCACGTTATTCTAAATCCAATATGGCGAACCATCCAAGATAGCCGAATACTTATTTTTAGCCTACTTCTACAATATATCTATTAAAAGGGACGTTTTTCTAAGTCCAATATGGCGGAACATAAAGATGGCGGAATAGTTATTATTTATGCACATCTGCAATACGGGTATCAAATGGAAGCGCTTGCCGAGAATAATTAGAAAAATAATGTGACATCTAGTGTGAGAAACCGAGCCAGTGGTAACTAAAAAGTAAAAAATAAATTATAAGCAAAAAATCATTTTTAGAAAAAGCTTTTATTTAAACGCTCTAAAAATTATCTAACTATCAACTCACAACCTCATTGTACACAATTTATATGACCATAAAAGCTTGTCGCGTTAGTCAATATTTAATTAAATTGAAACTTTAAAAATAAAACTAAAAAAAACTTTTAAAAAAATTAAACTGTGCACATTTTACATAATTTAATTAGTACAAGTTTATTTACACATGTAAATCGCGCGTTTTTTGAATATTTCTGTTAATATATAATTTAACGGAAATATTTAAAAGCCTGTGTCGATGCCGAGAAAAGCATTGTTAACTTTCTAACATTTCAATGGTTTATTTTTTTATTCTTGTTCTTCTTTAACTTCACGCTGTGCCTCCCATATATCAGGGTTGGGTAGGGTGCGGGATACAGCGTGAGCTAAAAAAAAATTTTATCTTATTAAATATACATTTCTACACAATTTTTATTACAGAATCAACGGTAGATGATTTTACAACGGCGAGTGGGCTCACGCAACCAGCGGCAGAGGTACAGTCTTTTTATGTTGACTCGCGGATCTAATTGCTGCGTTTTGTTAATAAAAAAAAATGTTTATAGAGAATAATGACCAAAATATTTGTATTTACTAATAGGACGTTTCTTGTATAATTTCGTGGGTGGTTCACTGACCGTCCTTGACAATACATTATGGTGAGACAGTAGAACTGGACCTCTTTTTTATGTGCATTGTCCTATTGTGTAATATAATATTTTTTTTACCGTACAATCTCCTTCGTGTGTTCTCCACTCCATACAACGGCCGCAGCCCCTGATCGCATTACACACAAACCTAATAGAAATAATATGTTGAAAAATAACGTTTAATATAACTAATAAGTCATACAATATAATAAATATTCAGTTAGCATTTCTTGATTAATCGAATTCCACTTACTTGGCACTAGTAACTAGTTTTGCCTCACCACTTCCTTATCCGTCACGCTGCCTCTCTCGTCCTCTCCTTGGAACGTCTCCTCTATGATTCCTCGATTCGATAACTAAACTTTTGGGTCAGCCTTTTACTGGTTTTATACTATAAGAAAGTTCCCTATAGTAAAGTTTTCTTTAAAGTTCTTTCCCTAAAGTTCCTCCATAAATTAAGAACTGAGCTGAATTGTGAGACAGTATCAATAACGTGCGTCTGTAGTGCGGATACACTTCTGAGATTTCCCGACTGCACACTGATCATGGCGATGCAAACGACGAGTACTATAATATATATTTAAATATAAATATTCTTTACAGAAAGAATACGATTTATCTGAGGAGGAAGAAATTGAAGAAATCGAGGAAATAGAAGAAATAGAAGAGATTGAGGAAGAGGAAGAAGAAGAAGAAGAAGAGGAACCAATTGTTAAGAAATGAACTGATAGCGTTAGGAAGGATGGGAGGCTAGTTGTGTATGTTTTGATTACATTTTTTGTACAAACAGACAAACATACAGACAGATAAACAGACAAACCGACAAACACATATAAAAAATTGAAATTATATTCTATCTATTCTATGAATATACAGATTAAAAAGTCTCAAAATTCATTTTTATTTTAACTATGTGATTTTAATCGTATAAATTAAAAACGAGTAGTAATAATGGACAGTAGGGTAAAGTATTAAAGTAATTCTTTTTTCTATTATTATTTTTTTTCAATGATAAAATTGTTTATATTCGAATAATTATATTTGTCTCCTATGGCTAATTCATAATTTAAATGTTTTATATAAATTTAAATCAATACATATATCGCTAGCTTCGGTATAGTTTTCTACGTAATGGATATACAATTTTAAATATACGTAGTTTTTATCTTAACTTAGTGGAATATAAATTTACATTATACTCTGTGTAATTAAAAAATATTAACCGCCATTTTGATGATAGAGTACTTATTTTTTTTAAATTATAAACTCCTATTAATGTTTATAGATTAATATTCAATATAAAAAGGTAATATAATTTTAAATAGATATATAATAATTTAACAGTTCTAATAATATTAGACTTCTTAGTCTACTCACAAAAGGAATAAGCATTTTATTATAATCATATTCTGTGTAATTTTATTTTTTATCTCCTTAAAAATATAGACAGTTTAAATTAAAATTAATGCAGTATAAAAAGATTCTAAATCTGGACTATACAGATAATAAATAATGACATTAATTTTTCATAAAAAAATTAAGTTACGAATTTGTTTTAAACTTTGATTGGTGTTCTACTTGTGTGCCAAAGTTATTAGACAAATTTTTATGATCATTTTAAATTAAATAATATTTGACGGTCGTTAATTATAGTTATACATGTGCCATGTCACACAAAGTCCATTTTTTAATTAAAAAGCAAAATAATATGTCTTTTTTCTCCATTAAACATGACACTGGTGAAGTGCTTTTGTGCTCAACTGGCACGCTCGGAACGCCATAATAGAAAGAACAGAACAGAATATGTCTTTTTCGATTTTTGAACTTAATTATTTAGTTATAATCTAATGTGATTCTTTATAAAGTTACAGTAATAATTATGAAAACACGTTTTTTTTATTTGCCAAGTATCAATCTGATTAGCAATTGCTTTATTTATTTCATTGTATATACATAATATGTACGACTTCCGAAACTCTATTCTCTTTTTGCACTTTCGTTATCTTTTTTATGACATACTTAATTGAATAAAAAAATATTGAATAGACTTTATTTATAATTAAATTTTATTGTATTATAATGAGTGTCGGAATCTCAAAAAAAAAACATTTTTATAGTAGAAAAAAATAATTGATTATGTCTAGTCAAATTATTAAAAATTCGCATTTTTGTTGTCTGTTATATTTGAATGTTACAATGTTTTTTTAAATTTTATAAAATGTTTTTTTCTTTATAGTTAAAAACTTTTGAATAAGAAATAACTGTTTATGCACTTTTGTAAATGTTACATAGATACAAATGGGAAATTCAATATAGATATTTATAGATTATTTGAATTAAAAGCAAACGGGCAGTTTGACAGTTTTACCCGCAGCAGAATAGATAAAAGTGACGCATTGTTAAATCACTCCATTCCCCACAGTTTTAAGAACAATGCATGTTGAGTAGTGGAACTTAAAGCCGCTTATTTAAATTATTTGCATATAAATATTAATTGCGCGGCGTTGAGTTCTGCCATTCAACACGCTATGCTTCCAAAATTCGGCAGAATGTGGGGAACGTAGTGTCTTAACACTAGGATACAGCGAGAAGCTGATTTAAATTTAAATTTTCGTTGGCACGCTCTAATAGATGAGGCGTGACGTCGAATGTTGCCATAGGTAAAAACGTGAAGCTGCAATAAATATTGGGTTTATATCATATAGCTACAACTTACAGCTATTAAATAATAATTACATAAAAATGGCAAGAAATAATAAAAAAATATACTCTATTTTTGTTAATGCTTGGACCATATCAAATATGTTCAAATTTTTACAGATTCATTAATAATTATTATGATTTTCTACTTCCAGTGTGGCTTCTTGAACTTCTGCATTTAATTCTCCTTTTTTCCCCTATTTGCTTCACTTTCAATTTACAATGTAATAATACATAATTTGAATAAATCATTTAGTTTTTTTACTTATTTATATAAGAATGCACTATTTTCTTTATAACTTTTTTATTATATTTGTGATTACAAATGTATGGAAACGAAATTATTTGAATGAACACATGGACATTCCTTTTCGTGTGAGCAGAAATTAATAAAAAAATATATAAATAATTTTAGAATGATTTATGAATCTTTATTTTTTAGCAGTTTATGGAATTTGTGTCTTGAATTTTAGCATTTTGTTATTTATTGCTTCAGTTTACAGTTGCTTGTTTGATTAGTTTTTTAAGAAATAAACGTTTAACAAAGAGAGTTGTTTTATTGTAAATTATATATTTTTTAGCTTTATGCTGAATCTAGTTTTAAGACATCTGGGAATCTAGTGTTAATATAGTCTTTTCTTATTAAGACCCATTCGTTTCCCAACTTTCAATCAAGCTTCCTAAATAGGTGAAAGATAATAATATAACAAGCTTTGTAATTTAAAAAGATCACTTTAAATTATATTGTTTTGGATTACTATGTACCTAAGGCAGTTAAGTCTTCAGAGTAGTTATAAATAACTTAAGAATATACTTACTTTTTATGAAAGTGTTTGTATCTATTAAAAACGTAAAGGGAAGAAAAATCTCACAGTATGTGGAGCAATTAATTATGTTCAATTGCCTGCTATGACAACAAATACTCAAATAACTGCCAACACAACAAATACTCAAATGAAAAGGGGAGAATGTAGTGTAGTTTGGCACTAGACACTCATCCTACCCTGCTATAAGAGGAATAAAAAAGAACAGTGTTTTAAATATAATTAGTATTAAAAAAACCACACAATTTATAACAACTTTGATTTATTTCAAGCAGCTTTGATTAACTCTTCATTTTATTTACAGTCTATATGGATTCTACATCACTTCATCCCTTTATTTTAAAATTAGTTTGAACCTGGAAAAAAAGGTTATAGTTATTAGGCAAAATTGTTACCATATATTGATACATTGTAAAATAACAGAAGATATTTTTTTTAATATATAACAGAGTGAACCTTATGTTAATTTAATAACCCTATGCACTATCAATTGATTGATTGATTGAGAATGCAATGGCATATTTTATTTTGTTACCAAAACTAGGAATAGGACAGGAACTAGGAAACTAGGAATGATACTAATTAATTTCTCAATCAAATATATAACTGTTGCATTTATGCTCAGGTCCTGTGCCACTGTACCACATAGTCCTCAATTTGATTATTATTTTTATTGTTTTGTTACAAACCTGCAAGAAACTTAATTTTCAACATAACTTTAAGACAAAGACTATGCCTCCAGAATTCTGTGGAAATGGGGGAACAGAAGTGTCTTAATAGGGACAGTGTTTTATATATTTGCTCTGATCGACTAAGCACAGCAATGTTTCAAAAACATTCGGCGGAAAGTGAGGAATGGTGTGTTTTTATAATTAGTTCAATGTTTACCCTGTATAAGTCATAGTTTAATTTTATCTTACCCTTAGTCCAAGTTTTCAGTTCCTCAATATCTTTGACTAAGGACCAGTCATATTTGACAGATTTGATAGACTTGTGAGCAGTGGTGACTGGCGGGAACAGGGTCCAGTTTTCATCTATTGCTGTCTTCTTGATCATCGCTACAACTCCAAGGGCTATGGCTGCTGGCACAGCGATCACACCAGACCTCTGCCAAACACTGAATAGAGCTCCAGAGACGGCACCTCCAAGGAAGTAATTAAGATTGTCGTTTTTACCGCGAATATTTTGAGCGGTGTTCGCAGTAACAGTAAAAGCAGTCGCCATACCGACCAAGGGGCCCACGAAGTAGGCATATCTGTACACAGTATTGAAAATTCCTTTGGGATGAGAATACATAAGAACATCCATAGTTGCAAACGCGGTTCCACTGAGAGCAGCATATTTTGAAGTCACAAAAACTTTTTTATAAACGTCCTGCCCTTCAGGCGTGTCGTAGTATTTATATGACAACATAGTTTCGTATTTTTAATCGAATATCTTTCCGAAATTATTACACAACAGCCATCAAAAGGAATATAGATCCTGCTGTCAATTTGACAATGACAGTGATTTTAGCTTTAAAATGTTACTATATTAAAATGTTATTAGCAAAAACAGGATTCATATCTTAATTATAATTATAAGTTATTATTTTACATACTTTAAATAATATATATTTTTGTGAATAGTATAACAATAAGATTCAAATTATTAATGATTTAAGAAGTTTCCAAACTGTCACGACTTGCGCCGCGCACTGTGTAGTGAGCACTGTACAGCGTGCACAGCATAGGGCAGTCGAGTCGCACTTCCTTCCGTCATCAAGTTGTCAGTTGTCACTTGGTGCGGTTGTTGATGGTCGCTCTCCCTGGTGTTCCTCATCTGTGGCGCTGTGCTTGTGTCAAAACTACCAAAAATGGCGGCGGACGGTGACGAAGTGATTAGTGATCAGGAAAAAGTGAGAATTGTTTCGGATTTTATACTGCACTCGCCCCCGGGGGAGTTCAATGAAGTGTTCAATGACGTGAGGGTGCTCCTGAACAATGACACGCTGCTCAAGGAGGGTGCGAGCGGCGCCTTCGCACAGTATAACAAGGACCAGCTCACGCCCGTGCGCCTCGACGGCTCCGAGCTGCACACGCTCGTCACCGACCACAACGACCTCGGTGGCGGCCGCTTCTTTGACCCGCGCTCCAAGCGCTCCTTTAAGTACGACCACCTTCGCAAGGAGGCGTCCGAGTACGAGCCTTTCGAAGGCGACCGCGCTGCGGAGCCCTGGCGCGCCGCGCTCGACGTAGAGTTGTCCACGTACGTGGCGGAGCACTATAAGCACGGCGCAAGCCTGGTGGTGGGGCGCGCGCTGGAGGGCGGCGCCGTGGCGCTCGTAGCCTGCATCGAGGACCACCAGTTCCAGCCCAAGAACTACTGGAACGGAAGGTGGCGATCGGTGTGGTCGTTGACGGTGGGCGGCGCGGGAAGCGGGGCGGCGGTGGAGCTGCGGGGCATGCTTCGCGTGCAGGTGCATTACTACGAGGACGGCAACGTGCAGCTGGTGAGCTCGAAGGAGGTGCGGGCGACTCTCCCTCAAGGAAGTGGGGGCGAGGCGGCGTGCGCGCGCGAGGCTGTGCGGCTGGTGTGCGAGGCGGAGGACGCGTACCAGACCGCCATCTCGGACAACTACAAGACGATGAGCGACACCACGTTCAAGGCGCTGCGGCGGCAGCTGCCCGTGACGCGCAGCAAGATCGACTGGGCGCGCCTCGTGTCCTACACCATCGGCAAGGAGCTCAAGAGCCAATGACCCCGAGCGCCCGCCACGCCTGTACATAGTCTCGCGAGAGGATATCTTGTTCAAATGTTTACTGGCGGCCGCCCGCCTATTTATCTATGAGTATATAGACAAATCGCTATTGTAACTGTTAAATTTTATTGCATTTTGTTACTCTCATTATGAAAGGATATTGAACGCTTCACCCGCTTTAAAGTGGAATTATGATAATTTTGGTTTCAGAGAGAGTACTGTACTAACTGATGGTTTGTTGGTGGAGAGACTGTTGTAGGGTAGTGTCCGCTCATAGCCAACCCTATTTTGTACTAATTTAAATTTTTCAGTTAAAAATATATGTATCGCAGAGTAATTGTTGTGTAAGCAATATAAATCTGATTTTGTTTGTTTGATCTAATGTTGTGTCAATTACAGAGAAGATATATTCTAAAAAACAAATGACTATTGTTTGAGGCGATCACTAGACTTTGGATTTAATAAAGAAAAAATTATAGAAAAAAATGCCCAATTTGCTAAACGCTAGGTAAGCATTCGCGAAACTGATAATTTCACACTATATAAAATATTTTATTAATATTATTAAACAATTTGAACCATTTGAAACCAACGTCTAGGGACGCTGCACCCTCTGGAACATGTCCATCCATTGAATGTGAACATCAGTATTATTTGTATATTAGTTTTGAATATTGCTTGCATGATTAGTACCCATTACTTACTACCAATGTATACTTTGAATGGTGCAAAAGAAAGTACTTTGCATTCCATGGTTTTACCGTACGAATGTCTATCAAATTCTACATTGAGGAGTTCAGAGAAGTGCCTGGGACTTAAAGCCTTGGTTTAAAAATATGCTAAATATGGGTTAACCTATATTGTCCGAGCTCCTCTCTATTTAACCAAATTTGAAATCTACTAGTACTGAAGTATGTTCTAGAAAGATTGATGATAGTTCTAGACAGGCTGAAACATTTTAGCAAACTATAGAAAATTCACTGTTACTATTGACAAAGTGAAATTTGGATGGTGCATTTAATAGTTTAAAGATCCATACAGCTTCTATGATAGCGGCAAAGAGCACAATATTGATTTTATTCAATAAAAAATGAAAAGAGGTTTGCTCAAAACATTATGTGGATAGAAATTTATGGCGTCGAGAGTGTGAAGGAGAGCATTAACTTTTTATATATTATGTATGTAAAACACAGTAAGGTTTATTATTTTGTAATTATTATTAATTTACAAGATGGTACATTAAATTCAAGTATTCCGTAAAAATTAATGTATGATTGAATTCATTTGAATAAAAATATATATTAAAATGTTGCTAACTATATTTTTTATTTATTTCTGTTTAAATAGTACAGGGATAATGTTATCAAAATATAGAGTGGTGTTGCATGGACATTTTATATTTATGCATTTATTAGATTAATTAATGACTTATGTATATTATAATTATAGAGTTGGAAGTTTTTGTTTGGGTGAACAAGATCATCTCGAAAACTATTGTTTCATATAGATTTTTTTATATTGGATTTACCTTGGAATAGACTATGGGCTTACAGCTCAATTATGACAATGGGACTTATTACACCTAAGGCTAGTTAACTTGAGCTTAAACTTTTATTAAATTAAGGCAGTGGTAGGTTCCATTCAAACTTGGGGATATTAAATTATAAGTATTTTAATAATTGTTTCAGTTCATTTATTTGTTGACAGACTGACTCATTACAAGCAGTGGGTGGGGCATTGTGTCAATTATCGTGATAAATATATTAACAATAGTTGATAAATGATAAGATAAATCATTAATGTAGGGTTGTTTTTACATTTATTTTTTTCATGTCTAAATTAAAACATTTTTAATTTAGACATGATACAGGTTAAAAAATAAATAGAATATTCCAAGTTGTAATATAATAATAATCTTCCTCTTAAACATACAAATTGTTTATTTAAATTTAATTAACGTATAATATCGCGGACGTCGTGGGCAGCCACGCAGTGTAACTGCAAACGCGATGTATGTGGGTTCGATTCCTATTCGCGGAAATGAAATTTAAATTTTCTCGCTCTGTGAACAAGACATCTCGGCGTTGAGTTCCGCCACCCAATATGCAATGTCTGGAAAGAGTACCTACACTGGGTTCCCTCTTAGGAAGCTTAAACCCAGTTTTTTTATGCTTTTGAAATTGGTTAAAAAATTATAAAGAAAGTATAATATAGACGGTACATTTTTTAGTTAACGCTGTATCCTAAACACATATCTGTACATAGCGGTTTAGACTTTGGGAACCTGGGAACCTAATGTTAAGGAACTTCCATTCCCCACTGTCCGCCGAACTCGAGGCATTATGTATTGAGTGACGGAAGTGTGACCTTACGTCACGACGTCCTCAATACACTGAGAAGAAATATTTATAAAAAATAAAATGAAAGGAAAACGCATCACTGAATGACGTGTCGGCCGCGGTCCGAGCGGGCGGCGTTAGTCACGGCAGCTTAATGAGATATCGAATTTGTATTCTATATTCACTTCGTATTATGTTTCTGGTGATTCTTGTGACGTCTTTTGTTTGTAATTTGTTACTTGTATTCGTATGAAGGAAAATGGTTTTTTTGTTTCACGCTACAGCCCGTATATACATAGACAGTGGGAATATACTTTTGTTCTGATTAACTAACTCTAGTTCTCCACCGTCTGTCGAAGAATGCAGTGCGATGGACGCAGTGTGGGTTGAGTGGTGGAGCTTAACGCCGCGCTTCGCCTTCATTACCAGTGTGAATAAAAGAAAATATTAAATATATCATTTGCTCGAGTGAGTTTCGAACCCGGAAGCTATAGCGTTTACAGTTGCAAGACTGGCTTTCAATAATTATTTGAAATATTTTCACTTCGACTACTTGGCGATACAAGGTTAAATAACTTAATATTTGGTTAAATCCACTAGTATAGGCAGATTTGGGAAAAAAATTATACCTTCACGCTGCATCCCGCATGTATGTATTGTATTGACATTGCGTGTTTGCGTGTTAAATGATAAGGCCCGTCGAAGATGTCGACGCCGCGATTTCTCCTGTTAAAGAAACTGAGAATATACAAATATAAAAACAATTAATTCCTCCGAGTGGAAATCGAACTCGAAACTGTCGCGTTTACAGTTATTGATATCTATGGCGCAGTGCCACGACACGAATTAAAAAAGTCTTCATTCAAAAAATAGAAGCAATTTACACAAAAAATCTATAAACCACTAAAAACAACACAAAACTTGATCTAACCAGAACTTTGTATTAAAAGTTCTATTTTCGAATATTCGACTATTCGACAATGGGGAGCAAAACTAAAACAAATATTGAAACTAATCTACTGGACACCGCAAACGTTTGTTTTGAAATTAACTTTTGCAGAGAAAATATGAAGCTCTATGAAATTGTAGGATAGGTTTAGTTTTGTTTTTAGCTTTAGCACCAGGGAACCTAGTGTTGAGTTCCAATTTTCGCCACTAACGCGCAATGCCTGCTGGATTCAACGGAAAATTTGAAATAGAAGTGTTTTAATGGGAGCGGAGTGTCTTAACACTAGCTTCCCAGGCGTGTATAAAGCGAGAAGCTAAAAAAATAGGGAGAATATCGAAAAATAGATGCTTAAAACAATGGAACGTGTGACTAAAAAAACCAATCTACTGGACACCACAGACATTTATACAGCGTTGAATATACAAAGAGAATTCGAAAAAGCCTTTTTTTATTAACAACTTTTTTAAGCATTGGCCAAACTTTTCTTTTGGATTTTGATAAAATGATAGGTATAGATAGTATTATGATTTTTTTTCTGTATTTTTAATTTATTTAAATTATTAAAATAGTACCGGTAGCTTTTTTTCCAATTTCATGCTATAATCTCGTATTGAGGCCAGTCGTGGCGCAGGGCCTTAGGCGTGCGGCTGTAATCGCAACGGATTATGGGTTCGATTCCCATTTGAGGAAATGGAATATAAAATATTTTAAATTCTTCGTTATGGTTTATGGTTTTATTGTTTTTCAGCTTTACGCTGTATCCCACATATAGTATGGTAGACAGAGTGAACATAGTGTTAAGACACTCCCTCAAGTGAGAAACAAATCTACAACCAACGTTTTACACGCTTTTCAACATGAAACCAAGAATTGAAGCTGCATACTTAGTACACTACAAAGCATTCAGAAAAACAACTCGGACATTCCTCAAACTAAAGTGGAAAAGTTATTTAAAGAATGATGTCAAGAAACTTCTGCGGTATAAATAACGATTTATCAGAAGAGTAAATCTAAATAGGCAGTGCAATGCTAAAACCGGAAAATTGCATTTAATGTTGCACTCAGAGACCTTAATTACCGTTTACGTCAGATTAAATCAGCAAATTGATACCGATTTGTACTATACCTGTACATTTTATGTGTTTCAAGTATGTTAGTTGTTTTATAATTATTAAAACAAGATTCAAAATATGAGATGTAGTAGTTCTATAAAATATGATTATTTTATTATATCTTTCTTTTTTAGGGTTCCGTATTTAAAGGGTATAGGGGGCTGTAAGACTCTGTCGTTTCTGTATCTGTTTGTCTTCAGGCTGTCTCATAGATTTTCACAGATGATATATTTCTGTTCATGCCATAGTAACAAATGTTAAAGAAAAGAATTAATTAAATATTTAAGGCGGCTCCTGTATGACAAACGTGATTTTTTTGTTCGATATTGGTGACGGCAGCATTGTAGACGCTTAAAAATATTTAGGTACACTCCATTCTTTTGGTAGTAGTTGTAGGTATATACGTGTAATAAGTACCATCATCATTTTCGTCATCACGTTTAGTAAGACTATCATATATGAGATTTTCTTGTTCTTCTCGTGAGAAGAAGTAGGGGAAGGTGGGGCAAGACGGGGTTGCGAGGTAAGATGGGGACCCTATGAAAACATATAATGCAGTGTCACTATAAAAATTGTTTTTACGCCATTTGTTAGTACGTAGTGATACTTGTTAGTGTCACAAAAAGATTCGTCGGAGAAAATATGTTCCGGCTTGGTATGCATGTTTTTTAAATTTAAAGTGGTTTTATCTAATTATTGACATATATAAAGTGCGGGACTGTTCATGATATACGTTATACAAGATGCGTGACATATTTTTTTATTGATGTTTGTTTATTTTATTACTCTAAACTCATTAATTCGTTCCGACTTGCTTTGATTAATACCCACAAAAAATATTATACAACTTATAAGTCCAGTTTGGGAAAGATGGGGTACCTACTGGTGGGCAAGACGGGGTTGGTACCCCGTCTTACCCTTTTGTTGTTCTTTTTGGATTTCGATTTAATTCAAAATTATCATTACTAGTTGTGTTAACTTTATATGTTTATATAGATAGTCTGTAATCTTCATATGTAGGCCTCGAAATTATAAAAGAATAACTCTTAAGACCAACCATTAATTTTGATTTATAGATCGCTATCACACCTAAAATTTGCAGTTAATCGATAAACACGTAAACATGCTGTGACAATAATATACTTCTATCATAAATTGAAGCCAGCAGATGTTGGTTTTATGCGGCCTATGAGTATTTTTTTATGATCAGGCTCTAACAGCAAAGTTAAGATCAAATACTTGGAAAGTAATTTTTCAATTTCAAGTGGCACTCTGTCAAGTGAACTCTTCGGGCAAGCTTTATTCGGGCACCAACAATGCCAACTGCAATTAATGCATTTAAAGTATGTGGAATCCACAGCAGATGCCACTAAAATCAAATTGAATGCTGAAGAGGAAGCAACAGATAATAATTCTTTAGATAATGCAGCATTCCATCTGGTTAGCTCGAAAAAGTTAACGTCTTATCTACAAACGGCCAAAAAAAGACAAAGAAAAGTTCAAAGACACACGCAAAGCTATTATTAATGCTTCTCCATATAAAACAGACTTAGTGACTTAGTGAAAACTGTAAACCGAAACCAAAGCTAACAAACAAAAAGAAACTAACAACACAAATCAGAGATCCAAAAAAAACCATGTAAGATGACGGAAGAGCCAACATATCTGATGACGAAGATACAGAATGCCTACCACTGCCACGGCTTGTATTTTGAGTCCACTAAAGGATGGATAACTTGCCAGAGATGCGGTAATTGGGCGCATTGTGGTTATGCAGGAGTGGAAAATAAACGATGACGAAGCTGTCCATATTTGCCCTGTTTGTGAAGATGACGACGTTTAAGTATCCTATACCCCATCTTACCCAAGGGGGTACCCCGTCTTGCCCTATAGGTGGGGTAAGATGGGGAGATTCACCAAATTTTTTTGAGTTGATTTTTCTATAAGAAGAATTATATATTTTTTTGTTTTGACTGATTATAATTAAAGGAGAAAGTCTGGTTGTTTTTTTTTTAAAAGTTTCTACATTGTAAAATTAAAAAACAGAGGGTTTTATTTATGAAATACCTTAAGGACCCCCGTCTTACCCCACCTTCCCCTAACTAATAATAACCAATAACTACTAAGAGGGTACTTACAAAAACTGAAGAAAAATTACAATTGTCTTTTTAACCATATGTTTGTCCTCTTATCAAATTCTCATAATATTGACTAATTCCAGTTCTCTTATCAAACACTTCCGTTTCAAGTGTAATGTTTATATTAATAATAGTATAGGTAGTTAATATGTATAAGAATTTTGTTATTCTCTGAGTTCTGCGATTTTGTTAGTTCTTAGTAAGTTATAAGTTCAAAATCTGAATCTTCTGGCAGACCAGATAACCTGATGTAAACATTTTGTTCCTCCACGCAGCTCCTTATTTTCGATACATTGCGTGCTTACTGGCGTAACTCAATACCTCGTTTGGTCCTATCACAGGACTGAGAAAATAAAAATAATTCAATACCTCAAGTTGGGATCGAACCCACGACCATTAACTCCCACTGCGACATCACGGCGTCATTACAATGTGAAATAAAAAAATAAATCTATTATTAAAATACTTTTTATTAAATCCACGTTCTGTACCACATACTGTAACTTTACATAGATAATAAATTAATTAAGCAATATATAATTACAAATTCAGAACATTTGTAAAAAGAATATTAAATAATCTTAACTCTGGTTGTAGCCTGCTACTTCTATTGAGAGGATTATGAAACGGATAATTCCGTTTTTGCCGTTTTCGTAGGACTTTCAGCAAATCCTTTCTATTGCGCCCCTTCTCTCCTCAAAGAGTCTACATGACAAGAAACACTGTTCTACGCCGTATTTGTGCGTTGTCTGTAAGATACTCAATAATGGAAGAGTATTGTATTTTATTTTAGCAGTAAGTAGAGGGAACTTAAGAAACTAGTGACCGAACATGCCGTTCCCATTAAGACGCTTTCGTTCCTCCTTTTCCGCCGGCTTCTGGAGGCATTACGACGTGTGTGGCGGAAATCAACACCGAGCTTTGCTTCGACACCAGAGCGAAGAAATGAAAATTTCAAATATTTCATTTTCTCGAGTGGGAATCAAACCCACAATCTGTCGTGTTTATATTTTATCTATAGTCACACGCTTATGCCCTTGCGCTACTACTTAGTTAAAATTAAATTCATAATATATTATAACTATGTATTTACAGACATTAGAATTACGCACAAAACATAATAAATATAAATCCATAATTAAAAAACAGTTCCTAAAAATATTGGAATTACATACCAATGTTTATTTCTATAAGTAAGCCTACTACTAGTACTAATACTAGTACTAAATTAACTATTATTTATGTACGGAACCTTAAGCGTTCTAATTTTGCTACTAAGTAGGCAATTTTATGGATCAATATAATACAGTCTTAAAATCTCATAAATAATTAAAATGAAAAATAAATTCTAAATTTAATTCTAATAACAATGTTCCAAAGAAATGTTTGCAAAAAATTTAAAAATAATAAAATTTCTAACAATAGACCTAAAAAAGTTAATATTTTTTATTTTACGTATTTTATTCTATGCAAAATATGTAAAGAGATGTTAGTATTATGTCACTGAATTCTACACTTTTTGCTCACTTTAAAGACTATTCGAGTAAACTAGCATTTTCTTAAAAACACACCCCTGATGTGTGATGTACACACAACACTTTTACTTAACACTTCTTTGAATATTATTTTAACTATGAAATTGGTCTATTTATATGTTTATTTCTAGTATAAAGATAATCTTTATAATACATAGGATGATAATATTGGTTAGGAAATGAACGCCACAGCTGCGAATATTGAGGAATTTCTGAAATATAAATAATATATATTTAAGAAGATTTGGTTCTATTTTCACGATGTATACTACACATGCAAGGTAGTCAGAGGGAACCTGGGAACGTAGTGTTAAGACACTCAGCTCCCATTAAAACGCTCCCGTTTCCTTCTGTTAGCCAAATTCTGGAGGCATTGATTGCCTCGAGTGGCGGAACTCTAGGCCCCGCTTTGCGTTGATACTGAAGCCAAGAATTGAAAATATTAAATATTTCATTTCCTCGAGTAGGGATCGAACCCTCAACCTGTCGCGGTGACAGTCAGTTTTTTTATTAGGCAACGAAATATATAAGAAATATCAGGTTCTCTTATGTCATTTTAAGCAAATATAAGAATCAAAATATATATGAAATTTCAATATTATATCAAATAAGGGATTTATTATGTAATTTTAAGATATCACTTTTAGAACAATATTCTAATAGGCAAATAGACTCACCTATATCCCTTGGTATAACATAATTCTTAGGCGGCATCACCACCGCAGGTATCGGCCCTTCAATTCCCGACGGCACTTCTAAATCTCTCTCCGAATCTATTATATGGAAAGAAGAGAAGTGATTGAGAGCTTCTCTATCTTTCTCTTTGTATATTTCCTTTATTTCTGTTTCTTTTGTTTTAGTAGGTTTTTCTACAGTAGTATTAAGTTCTTCAGAATCATCTCTTACGTGTATTTTATGTTTAATTTCATTAATTTCGTCATTATTAATAATTGTTTCATAATTATTATTTGTTTCTTGAGTCTTTTTAACTAGAAGACTACTTTCATCTTTATTTATTATAGGAGATGAATTGATAGTTTCTTCTCGTTTTTCCATTGAGATATTAGTGACTAGATTTGGGAGAACATTTATTTCATTTCCAGCCTCATTAAAATTAGTTTTGATTTTTAATATTTGTTTACTATTACTAATTGTTACATTTTCATAATTCTTTTTTTGCTTATTATTAACTTTAATCTGGTTTAAATCAGTTCTATCACTTCCTATATTTTTATTAGGAGATTCTGTAACTAAATTTTCTAGCAATATATCATTTTTATCTCTCAAACCGTTTTCATTTATTTTGTAATAAGTATCATTATTATCATTATTTTTATCTGTATTGTCATTATCTTCTACATTATCACGTTTAGTAAGATTATCGTATATGGGGTCTTCTAACGGAATTCCTTCAGGTATATCATCTAAAGTATATTCGTGAGAAATAATAATTTCTCCGCTCTCTGTTAGTGATCGCGCTTTGTTAAAAAGATTATCGGTTGCGTTATATTCGTTCACTTCTTCAGCTATGTGGGATGGACAGTCTTCTGGGATTGTGTACATCTGTTGATAGATTATTTTAATAAAAAACTTTTAATTATTTATAGAATAATATTTAATGTACGTTCATACATTTTGAAATCGTACAGAAAGTTAGATATGCGTCTTGGCTGGGGATCATATACATACAAGAGATTTGTCGTCCAAATCCATTAAAATTTATATGGAAATGGATTACAGCATTTGAAAATTAAAGAAACTACAGTTCAATTAAAAGGAGAGTATTTCTAGAGATCTATTTCTCCTTTCTTTGCTAATTTTCCTTGAATATATTTAATATATAAATAGAAATCCTTACCTGAGTATCATCAACATAAGGCCTATAATAGTCCAATATCTTAGCATAGGCAGGCTTCGTCTTAGCGCGCGGTCCGACCGCGTGCACGTTATAGCACACGTGGCCGGCGCGGGGTGTCGTGTCGCTCCCGTCCCGCGAGCCGAGGTAGAGACTCGCCTTTGTGTTGGTCGGCGTCACTTCTATACGGCGTAGGACTGTTGGTTGAATGGTTAAGATGGATTTTAAGTAAGAATTAGTATTTATTAAGTGGATATAAATAAGTTTGTATATATATTTCTATATTATTTGTATGATGTATGGTGTATTTCTGACAACATTTATTTTTATTTAGTACAAAGATTTAACAGATTTCTTAGGTTTTTTTCAGTTTCACGCTGACATCCGCACATAGCAGGATAGATACAGGGAACCTGTGAATCTAGAAATATTCCCTCCTAGAAGAAAATCCTCGCTCTGGTAACGAGATAAAGCGCTACATTGATTTGTGCAACTCAAAACACAACGCCTCCAGAATTCGACGGAAAGTGGGGAACGGAAGTATCTTAAAGTTCTAAAGTTCCCTTTGTTCCTGCTATGGGAAATACAGTGAAGCTTGACAATTGCAAAAAAAACAAACAAATTTAAACGTACAAACAGATATTGAAATATAATCATATATACATTAAATGTATGTACATATATTGTTATAAAAGAGAGCACGGTACGGCTCGCAATGTACCTATGTATGAAATGGAAAAAAGAAAACCCAGACGTTTCATAGACAACCATTGTTCCATAGGAATGTACTGACCTCTATTTGCATATGAGTGAATGGAAAAATAATTAAAAAAATATATTTAGCTTTGGTTTTGTATTTTACAGTATTATGCTTGGGATTCAATTGAATTACTTTATGTGAGTCCATATTTCAATAAAGGTAATAGATTATGTAGACTCAATTTCATCCGTTACAGATGTTTACATAATCACAGTACAATTAACTTTAATGGTACATAAGTTTACGAATGGAGTGTCATAATACTACGTTCTCTTTACTTATCTAGCAAAATAAAACAGTAAGTAATGCTTGAGTCTACGTATATAGGTTTATTAAATCCAGAGTTTACTGTTTCCGGTAAGTAGCAGGGTAGACTTCTGTCTACCCTGCGAAAACCCTGGAAAACGTAGTGTTAAGACACTTCGTTCTCATTAAGTGAAGAAATGAATATATTTAATACTTTCAGTCGAGTGGAAATCGAACCCACGACCTGTCGCGTTTACAGTGCGCTTGTGCCCCTGTACCGCCATTTATCTACAAAATATATTTACAATAATCACGTAAACTATAAATAATATAATATTTTTTTGTGTATAAGTCGAAATGCATCGCCATTTCTTCTATTAAATGATTTAAATCATACTTATACCTGCACAATACAGATTAAATTAAAAGTTGTGAAGTTTAGTTCCTAAGCTGATAAAGCAAGCAAAAATGTCTTTAAAACCGAATGTGCGCTAGAAAGCGGGTATTTTGGGACACACGTAACTAATAACATGCATTTCTGGGTCATCTCATATTAATATAGATTCTAGCAAAATTCTTACAAAATATTTTTTTTGGCCACAATGGCGCAGGGGCACAATGTGTGACTCTAACCGCGACTGGTTGTGGGTTTGATCCTCACTCGAGGAAAAAAAAATTATTTATTTAAATTTATATTGAGAGCGAAGAAATGGTCTTCGCTCTAGTGTCAAGGCAAAGTGTACTTTTCGCTGAATTTAAGAGGGATTGCGTATTGTGTTTCGGAACTTACAAGATTGAGGAAATTAAAATATTAAATATATATTACATTTCCTAGAGTGAAAATTGAACTCACAACCAACCATTAACAGTGTCACGCTTGTATGCACCCCTGCGCCACATTGGCCTGTACTGTTAATTAATAAAATAACTCACTGTATATCGCTTTTTTTTTAACAAGTCAATCAATCAATCAATTCACAGAATCAATATAAACGTGTCCGTGACCCGGTAGTATTACATAGAGCGATTTTATCCAGTATATGCGTTGTGTACCTACAGTAAGGTTATCGAGTTGTGGCCACATCGAACTTAGGCTTTCTGAACTTCTGAAAGCGAAGAAACGAAACTAATTTGTTTCTCCGATTGCGAAACCAATCCACAACGGTCGCTGTGCCGCTAACCCACGTCGTCCTCAATATAAACATATTAAATTACGTAAAACCAAATAACTTAACTAGTATTTAAACAAAAATATAATAAAAAATCTCGCTTACATACAAGTGTAAGAGAAAGATTCTAAAGTATCACATAAAAGCAAGTACGTATGTCGCAGTAACAAGGCTCCACTCCACGTGGCGGAATGAGAGAGTGCACCTCATTTTAGTATGAGATTTTACTTTTATACGTTTCATAGAAGGGGCTTGTAGGTAATTTTATAGGGGTTTTAAGTTAAAATAAAGAAGGTTTTCAAATCAATATGGGTCATACTCATATGAGTGTTATATTACAATAGCAATAATTAATAAAAGAAAATAGAACGATCTTTCATTCTAAATTTGACTATGCCTACCCCCTTATGATAAATGAATAATCTACACATCAAAATTTTAAAAAAAATGTAAAGAAAAAAATCAAATTCCATCATTTGTCCCCTTCTGTGGAATGTTCAGATTCGTAGGGCATAGTTTCAAAAATATGTAATTTATGTTATTACGCCCGTGTCATAAAAAATGTCTACNGGAATGAGAGAGTGCACCTCATTTTAGTATGAGATTTTACTTTTATACGTTTCATAGAAGGGGCTTGTAGGTAATTTTATAGGGGTTTTAAGTTAAAATAAAGAAGGTTTTCAAATCAATATGGGTCATACTCATATGAGTGTTATATTACAATAGCAATAATAAATAAAAGAAAATAGAACGATCTTTCATTCTAAATTTGACTATGCCTACCCCCTTATGATAAGTGAATAATCTACACATCAAAATTTTAAAAAAAATATAAAGAAAAAAAATCAAATTCCATCATTTGTCCCCTTCTGTGGAATGTTCAGATTCGTACTTCATAGTTTCAGAAATATGTAATTTATGTTATTACGCCCGTGTCACACACATATTTTCAGCGTAGAATATACTTGAGTTAATTTTCTTTTCTGTGATCCAAAAAATCTGCATTTAAAAAATGTCTACTAAAATTACCATAAATGTAATATCTTTTAATTTGGTAATATTAGACAGCTATAATTTGGTTACACTCATTACGAAAGACGGATGTGTATTTTTATATTCCAATAAAAAGAATCGTGTATTTTTTTCATTTTGTAAAAGATCAATGAATCTTTCCTATTTTTAGTGTATTTTGGTAAGTATTTAACTTATATTTGTAATTATATAGGCACAAAGGCTTTAAATTTTTGAAATCTCACTCGCCATTTCTCTCCTTGATCCTCTCCTTGAAACATCCTTGAAAACTAAAGAGCATCGCAGATTTTCGATTGGAAAATCTTTTCTGTAGACATATTTTCTGTTACTCTATGTGTCCACAGGAAAGATGTATGCCCACATAAAATACTATTAATAATAAAAATATTTGTTGTAATGTCAAAATCATTTCTTTGTTTATTTGTTTATGCTTGCGGTTGCAAAACTAAACTAACAGCTTTTTCGCTATTTTATAATGACCAAAATATAATCAATATATCGTATATATCTTGAAAAATTAAATATAGACTAATATTTCAGATTATACTAAATATATAGCATTATACAAGTGTCAAGTGGTATAAGTTATTAGCTTAAATAACGAAATCTTAGCTTAGCTAGCTTTTTTACATTGTTCCAGCCACATTGCCCAATTCAAATAGATCTGGGGTGCACTACAGCAATGAAGAGAAGAAAAAACGAAGACGTGAGACAAGTAGAGCTAAACAAGATGCTATTATTAACTAATATCGTGCCATGATATCTATAAAACAAAACATTGATCAACATTGATCATCATCACCAGCTGATAATTTACATATTAGCTTCTAAATCATCAGCGGCTACGAGGCGGAAGCTAATAACTGCAACACAGTTATACTTGTGATACTGCAGTTATTACCGATTAAAGTTACTATTGTTATGTATGAAATATTATTATTATTATGTTTCTCTTTTAAGATTCACGGGTTCAAAAGAACCCAGTCCCACCCAGGATGGCTTGCGTGGGGACATAGGTCCAACACGTAGAGTCACACACACGTCCCTAAGACAATATACAAATGTTTTACTGTGACGCATCAGCCGGGATCCATCGCGGGGCAACCACAGGTAATTACCCAGAGATGGTCGCAGGTTAATGCGTAGGAACTATGGAAAATATGGAAATCTAAACTAGGAATATGGAATGGAATTTGGATGGACTGGCTATTGGATGAGACTACCAGACATCCGCCTTTACAATAGTCTCAAATTGAATGGTTGGTGGACGGTGACTCGATGGCCCCCACAAAGCGGCGTAATGCCTCGGGCGCAACATCGGGGTGGTCGGCGAAGGGTGTAGAGAGAAGCAGCAGCAGAGCCCACCATCACGAGCTCGTGAGCGGGATTCCCCGTTATTACGCATTACGTTTGAGCACTTCCACCCTTTCGAGCATATAGCTCTTGCGCTCCACTCTGCCAGCCAATAAAGGAAAGCCAGAGGCGGGGGATAGATCACAACTCCCCTCCATAGGACTCAGGTCCGTGGGGTCGCCACTCCCCAACAGCTCGCCACAAGCTGTTCTGCGGGTTTATTATTATTATTCTCTGAAAATTACTGTTGTAAATATGGATCAAAAGTTCAACCAATCTATTTTGGTGGATTAAAAATACAACTTTATTGATAAACATTATTTAATACACTTGGGTCTTTTTTTTACTACTCGTTGATTATCAGTCGCTACAACTTAAGACAACATCTATCTGTTGAATTTCTACAAATTTGAGACATGATCCCTTACTTAAAGATCTGATTAAGAAACAAAGAGTTTTTTGAAAATGACAAAATTTTATCAATTTTTTTCGATATAATAGTTGGCCATTCATTATTGAGTAGATATTGTTTAGTTTGATTAGGACTTTTTCTTATTGTTCCTCTTAAGGCTTGTATTTGTTACAGTATCATTATCGTTATTTTGAGCTTAGTTCCTTTGAGGTATGTAGAAAATAACTGAAACTATTATGAACAAACAAATAATGATAAGAAAACATGGATTAATATGCTTGATACTCAGTAATTGTAAGAAATTATATTTTTCTTCTATTTATTACCTTACATTTTTAAGATTGAAGGAATCTGCTGTATGAATCTGACATTTACTAGATTTTTTAAATTTTTTCGTGACAATATTGATGTCAATCGTAATCAAGGACGTTATTAACCAATACTATTATTATTAGAAGTAGGAAACCAATCAAATACATGTAGCACTAATACTTTATACTTTCTGTAGAACTGTGTCCCTTCTGTGGTCATCAAAAATATTATGCATCGAATATCTTTCTCAAAAACGAATAATGATCTGGTCTCATATTTTTTCTGTATAAGGTTAATCTATAAGAATTAAATGAGAGTGAGTGAGAGATTTTGAACAAATATTTCAGTTTATTTTTTTCGTACACATTCAGGTCGCGATTTGTGTATGGCCCATATATAAATTAAAAAAATAAGCGTAAATCTTGTATAAACAGCACACTTAAGACTTAGTTCTCCAGCTGACATTATACTAAATTACTTTTTAATAATAAAATAATAAAGATTTACTTTATGCAGGAATCGAACCAATAATACTCTTAAATAGGAACAAGTATCAGATCAAAAACAACTTACGTACATTGTTACGACGACAAGGTCCTTTGCTCGACGTAGTGGAGTAAGAGAGGGCACCCCATTTTTATTTTAGTATGAAAACTTTTTGTATACGTTTAATAGAAGGTTTGTAGGTAATTTAATGGGATTTTTAGTTTTAGAAAAGTCGGTTTTCTAACGAATATATAAGTTAAATAAAATAAGATTAAAATTTGTATGATGAGCTTATCTAACTGAAAATAATGAATTTTTGCGAGAATTTGAATTGAGTGCGAGATTTGCTTCACGCAGCAATCGAACTAACAATATTATTAATAGAAACAAAAGAATTAGATGAAAAACACTACGCACAATTGTTTCAGTAACAAGGAATGAGAGTGTATTTCATTTTATGATAAACACATATAGTGGCGTAGAGGCACAAACTTGTGTTTAAAAACGCCACGACACTCGAGACAATGAAATATTTAATATTTTCATTTGAAAAAACTTTTTTTCACTGTCGCATTTTCATCACTCGGTTCTCCACTGTCTTTTCAGTTCATTTAAAAATAAAATATATATAAAAACTTTCTTGAAAATGTCAAGAACCAACTCTAACCTCACTGTACGTATCGTCCACAACATTTGAGCATATAGGATTGAGTCCATTCATTTCACCTATTTACAGGTACAAAGCGAGGTAATATTTACACAGCGACCTGCTCGTCGCTAGGTGCGTTTAATAAGCCGCCCTTGACCTGTGATGGCCTACATTTGTGTGGAATGAAAGATTTTCTATTTAAAATGTTGTTTTTCTTTTAGATTTTCTTGGTTACGGGTTCGATTTCTGGAGTGATTTGTGCTATGGAACTTTGGTCTCTAGTTTTGAACAGATATGTTCGTGTAAAATTAATGTTAATTTGCAAGGCTATTTTTTTAGATAAATCCACGTAGAATAGCAGAATTAAACGTTGCCTTGTTCTACTAGAGCAAAGAATCAAAAATAATAATTTAAATACAAATAAGTATTCCTCTGATTCGAAATCGAACTGACAACCATCGCGCCTACAGCCAGACACTGCACTGCGTCATTACATCCCATTATGTAAATTACATAGCGAAAATAGTGAATATATTTTTTTCCAGCAAATACGAAGTAGGACCTTCATTATCCTTGACCCAGTTACTGGCATTCGCTCTAGTTCGAGAAAAGTTAGGCTCGACTGTAATGGAGTCACTCTAAATTAATTATGAGGTAATGATGAAATGATAGGCGTGTCTAACTTAGGTTATTTAACATTAAAAAAATGTAAATAACAAAGAAATACGTATTTTGTAGAAAGACACGATAGAAGGGAGTTGATTTCTTTAACTTACAAAAATATAGTCAAAGATATATTTTCGTTGTGAGTTATATCCACTTCGGGGAATGACTAGTAACCTATATTTAATGAATATTTTCATTTTGTCAAACTAGTAGACAACAGTGGCGCTGAGTTCCGCCTCTCAGCAAGTTTCAAATTTTTTAAAATGTTTCTCTTAACACGACTCCCTTTACTAAACTCTATATAATCTAAATTTAGTAAAATCTATGTTATATAAACGAAGCGTAGGCTTCATAGGGAACGTCCTTGACCCGCGGCCGAGATACGCGCTGATGAACTCCCAGCTCTTACCCGCACAGCTCATAATATTGACGTTTTGCGTGTAAACAGTTATAAAAGTATTTTTTAGCTTCACGCTGTATAATAGGATCCGGACGCCGTATAATATATCCTAATATATTAGGATAGGCAGAAGGAACCTGGGAACCTAATGTTAAGACACAACTGTTCCTATTAGGACACTTCCGTTTCAGTGCTTGGTCGCGAAAAAATAAGAAAACGATTCATTTTGCTGTATGGGAATTAAACCTCCTTGCGTTTACAAAAATAAATAAACAAAAATACTATAAATTATGTTATTAAAGCGCGGCGTTGAATTTTGCCACTCAACGTCTAGAAATATCGACGGAGAGTTAACAACGGAGTGTCTTGATACCAGGTTCCCTTTGAATATTCTGCAATCGTAGAGCGTGAAGCTATAAAAAAATCAACCTGACGGTTTTTATACTGGCACGCACTCCTATTCCTATTTAGAGATGACAGCGCCGTGTGTAGCCGCTTTAGAGTATATTTGACCGAATTCCTTTGACGTGTACTTTGCTGTGCACAGTGCACCGTAAACACTTTTATTGCTGGCTTCGTAAAGTTTCTCTTTCTAAGAACAAATCTATAGTCGTTTAATTGCAGTTATATAACTGCAAACCATATGGTTTGCACTTATGTAAAATGTGGTCGTTTTAGGAAAATATATTTATTTAATGTTTTCCTACTTTTCCTTACTTTTTCTGTATAGCAAGGGAACTTAGCGTTACAACATTTTCTTCTACATTTTTTTTTGCTTCACGCTGTATCCCACACATAACAGGGTAGGCAAAGTGAACCTGGACTTAAGACACTCACTTCCTATAAAGACCGTATACATTCATTTTGTGGCATGACTGGCATTATTCTCTAGGTTTTTCGTCCAATAATAAGTCCAATAAAAATATAATGATTGTGGGTCCAATTATTCATTACGGGACTAATAGAAAAAGGAAAAAGAGAAAGAAAATATAAGCGAGAAATTAAATAAGAGATATGATACAAATACAATAATAAATTTAACTGAATTTTTAACGTACAAGGAATTAAATCAACACCATTTAAATTTTACTTATTTTGATATAAGTAGGTACTTCATAGTATCGTGTATGGCCGCTTTAGACAATTTCGACCGGATTCCTTTGACGCGCACTTTGCTGTGCACGCAGTAAACAGTTTTATTGCTAGCATCATGAACTATAGATATCTACTTAACAACTGGTTGTTTTTCTATAAATTTTTTTTAGAAAACGTATACAAATTGAAAGACGTGGATTCAAATCCCGCTACGTGTGATGTTGAAAGAGATGTTAACAAAGGACGAATAAGTTTACTAGCGAACCGCTCGCGGCTTCGCCCGCTTGAACTACACAATTATTTATTTACTAATGTGAAATACTTTCTTGTTCTAATAACATTATCATTTTACAGACAAATATTAATACATTGAAAAATAAAGTTTGAGCCAATTCAAGAAGGCACGTATTTTGTAGCAATATTGTCGCATGCAATTATTTATATTGACACAATTTTATTTGTTAACCGACTTAAATACAAGTAAAACTAAATAATAAAGGGAGTTTCCCAAAATATTATAATGAAAAGTGCATTTATTAAGCTGTTTCTGAGATTATTGTGCACAAACGCACAGACAAAGCAACGAAATGTTTAAAATATAAAGGTTTTGGATTCTTTTATATTGATAAAAACAATATAGATTTTCTCAAACATCTTAAATGTACAGACTAACCAGTTACAATTTCATTATATGTACAGATACAAAATATTACTATAGCTAATTTAATATTATATATTTAATAAAAAATTCGCATAATTAATTAAGTAACTAAAGAAATGCAAATGCATTTATTTCTTTTACATTTTCAACAATTTTGTATAAAAGAATCATATCATCTGGACCATTATGAAACTAGAACAAGCTGTTAGTATGAAATACGTTTTAACTGTTAAACACTAATTACTTCGTATTTTAAAGTAAAATATAAGTATTCTACTTTATATTTTGTCAAGTATTTTTTATATTAAGTATTATTTTAAAGCTTAGTAGAAATGTGCTTGAGTATAAGTGACAGTTGTGGGTTCAAGTCCCAATTAAGTTTGGAGTTTCACGCTGTATCCCGCATATAGCAGGATAGAAGGAAGCTAGGGTTGAGACAGATTTCTGTGTAGCGTCGAATGTTCTACAAATTGTGATTTTGGAACATCGTGAATTAATCGGTGGAATTGAACGCCGTACTTTGCTACCAAAGCGGAGAAATAAAATCATTAAAACATAACCATATCCATTGACTCTCGTCACCGACACCTATCCACCGACACCTATCCACCCACAACTATCATATTATATAACCAGATTTGTACGAGTTACTCAGAGCGCTTGGACGGTTCCCAAGAGTGTCGGGTTCGAATCCCGTTAAACATATTTCTTATACGTTTCAAAACATTGTTAATGACCAGGGAATAAATATACTCACGGTGACCGTGGGTTCGTAGCTGTGCATACAACGAGGCAGCATCTAACGCGTAACCACCGGGCAGGGACAGTTCTAGTAGCGCCATCGATGGAAGCTCCGACCACCATACAGCGCAAACCTGAAGAATACAAGAAAGTATAATATTTATATAGTAATAAGTTTTTAGTATGTTTAAATAATTTTGTTAATATTGTTAATATTTTGATCTTTTTTATAGGAACGAAAGTTCCTTAATGGTAACGAAGTGTCTTAACACTAGGTTTGTAGGTTTCCTTGTTCTACCTTGCTATGTGCGAAAGCAGCGAGAAACTTAAAAAATAAATAAAAAATATTAAGTTGTATTGTATGATTTACACACATACCTCTATCACAACGGCACAGAAACACATATCGCCATCACAATTGAAGGGTCCCTGAGTTTTGGCGCGAACTCGCACTGACAACGTTCCCTCATTTCCGTTTTCGTTAATTTCTCCATTTTGTGTATTTCCGTCATTCAGCGAGCGATATGATCGCGTTACTTGTATTAGGGCACAGCCTGAGCCTGTGTGATATATGAATATTATATTTAATAGGGAATATGTATATTTTTAGGTACAATTTCACACTGTATTCTGCATCCAGCAGGGTAGGCAGTGGGAAATTAGTGTTTAGACATTCCGTTTTATACTCTCCGCCAAATTCTGGAGGCATTGCGCCTTGAGTGGCGGAACTCAATGCGCTTTGTCTTAATACCAGAGCGAAGGGACATAATAAAGTACGACCAACGAGTCGTGGTCGTCGTGAATTTAGGCTTTCTGAACTTTTGCTCATTATATACAAGGAAGAAATAATACAAAAGTAAGAAAAAATCACAAACACAGTGTACTGTTTTTTTTGCTTAATGTCATATCGATATTGCAATAGTGTAACTTCCTCGAGTAGGAATCGAACCCACATTCTGTCACGTTTGCAATCGCACGCTTGTGCCCCTGCACCAGGACGACTTCATATTATAAAAGTGACTTACCTTCCACAGTAACGTTCAATCCTTTAGAAACATTCATATAATCTCCCAAAAACGGTATTCTAGTCACTTTATCATTATCAGTTAGGTAAAGCGTATGTGATTTTAGTCCGCTCTGTATGGTGACCGCTGTGTCAGTGTGTGCTGTGTGAGTCCACATTGATAAAGCTTCTAGTGCTATTAGTGTATCCTGGAACGTTTAAAGAAAGCTAAGTGAGTCGTTTTTCCGTTTTTCATTAGATAGACATATCTTTGCCCACTTTCGTTTTTTTCAGGAATAGTATTTTGTGGTGTTTGTTGAATTGAACTAAATCAATATTTGACAAGCATGACTGCTAAAAAATGTACTGATATTATAGTACCGTGTAAAGACAGTATTAAACCATTCCACCAATCATTACCATTCTTTATAATGTCTCAAGGCCACTTGTAGCGCAGTAGCACAACCGTGCAAATGTAAATGTGACAAAAGAAAATATTTATTATATTCATTTCCTCGTTCTGGTGTCGAGGCACTAGCGCGGCGTTCCGTTACCCAGCACACAATGTCTCCACAATTTGGCTGAAAATGGGGAACGGAAGTGTAATTGAAACGGAATATCTTTACATTAGGTTCCCGGATTCCCTCTATATACCCTGGTATGCCTATCCTTCTTTGTACCTTGTATTTGGTTACCTTACAAATCCCTGTAAATGTGTTGTATACGTGGTATAATATAATTATCTGTAGCTTCACCTGAGTAGACACGAACCCCCCAGCACCATCCCTGTGCGTGGACAGCCATTTCACCGCGGAGAAGGCGCCTTCCGCGCACAGCGGGCGCAGGTACTCGCTGCACATGGTTAGAGCTTGTAGGGCGTAGGAGGTGGCCTCTATTGAAGTAGCCAGGTTACCTGCAAATTATATTTAATTTTTTTTATTTTGCTTTTTAGCTTCATAGCAAGATAAGCAGAGTGAATCCGAGAGCAATACCCGTTATAGTGCACAGCGTGTAACGCGACGGTTGTGGGTTCCATTCCCTTTTAAAGGAATGAATTATTTAATATTTATATTTACTCGCGCAAAGTTAAAAAAAATCAGCGAAAATAGGGAACGGAATGTCTTGACACTAAACTAGGTTTCATTCACGCTTTTAACTTTCCGCCCAAACTCGACACACTGCGTGTTGAGTCAACGAAACTCAACGCCGCACTTTAATTATTTATTTTTATAAGTACGTATATGAAAAAAATACATAATTTTCAACTTACCTGTATCCCACCACATATAACCATCTCGTGACGTCACCATTTGCATAAACTGCAACACTACCATTTCTTCCGCAAAATCTCTTTGACCATTCTCCCCAAAATTTTTCCACTTCTCCCCATTTTTTTCCCCAAACTGCTTCAACTTGCTGTACGCGTAAGTTAATAAAGACAATGCGTATACTTTTTTAGATTTTGTAGGAAAAGCGTGGAGACAAGAGAGTGTGTTTTCAATTATTTTGTAAGAGAGTGGAGTGTTTAAGAGAGATGTTAATACGTAAGCTGTTAGTGCTACGCTTGATATGTCGCCATCTTCGTTTAGACCTCCCTGTGAAAAAAAATGTATTTAAATATGTTTCTTATGCTACTATACAAACATTTATTTATTTTTTGTAAAATTAATGATATTTAGTAGGTTTATCATCTAAAATTAATATTAAATTGATTAATTAATTTTTATTAATTTGTATTATAAATAAATTAAAATAATCAAATGTACCTCACTTTATAAATAACTAGCGACCCCCTCGCGGCTTCGCCCGCTTTAACTACTGAATTATTCATATAATGTATGTTTTCAAAGCACTTAAGATAATGTGAAAATTAATTAAACATAATGAATTAAATTAAGAATACATTGGCCGGGAATCGAACCCGGGCCGGCCGCGTGGCAGCCGGGCAGTTTATCACTGAACCACCGATGCGTGTAAGGTAGGCGGGCGCGGCGGACGCAAAACGTCGCGGGGGGCGGAGGGACGAATGGCGAGTGGCGAGCCGTTTCGCAGCAAGGATTTTTTGATATTGTAACAACTTCTAAAGTACTTATTAAAATGAAAAACAGTAAAAGACAGTTTTGATCTACATTAAATGGCCAACGTAACTAATATACTTATTTATATGCTGAGAGCATTTCTCTAAAACTATTCGCAGCTTCGAAATAGTGTAAAAAGCAAATTGTATCTTCGTTTAACGTTAAAAAATAATAAAGTATTTTAAAGGATAAAGATTAATACCATTATGGAAAAATATCCCTCACATTAAAAAATATATTGAAATTATTATTTTTTAGACAGAAATATGATCACTACACGTTATCCTTAAAAGATACGAATATGCTGTCGCGGACTTTTTTGTAGATCTTATTAAGAGAAATAATACTCCAGTACATTATTTTCATGTAGTACTTACCATTAAAGCAGCGCATGCGCGAAAGTGTATCAACGGGTAGGACTTTATACACATTTATCTTATTTATGTTAACTTACATAAGAATGTACAAATAATAAACTATATATAAACCTTCCCTGAGAAATACTCGACCTAATGGTGAAAACCGCATCAAAATCCGTTGGGTGGTTTAGAAGAAGAAGAGTTAGAAAGTTCAGACAGACACGAAAAGCGACTTTGTTTTATAATATACTAGTGGGCCCGGACGCGGCTACGCCCGCGAAAATATAAGCCTAAATAATTAAAATAAGTTAAAAAATAATAATAAGTGGAGATTTATTATTAGAAAAAATGTCTGAGTAACCGAAATGAACAAACAAAAGAAGTAAAAGTAACTAAAGGAAATTCTTAACATTAGAAAAAGTACCTAAAGTTTGCCGTGCGCGCGTACTAAACATTTTTCTATATTAAATAATTAATAATTTTTGCGAACAATATTAAATAAAATCCCAAATGATTAAAATTACGATATTTTAAGTGTATAACATCGGTATAGATAACCGAACTGAGATAAATTAATAAGTAGTAGTAGTAATAAGCAGCAAATAATTAAATAAAAATTAACAGTAATTCGAAAATATATAAAAATTTACAAAACCATCAAAGTCATCTGCCCGTTCGCGTCGGTCATACTATACCTACCACTCGTAGGCTAGGTCATTCCGAATCACTGACATCTCCTTAATTATTTATTAAATTGTTATACAGTAAACCATCTTACGTATAATTTCCATCTAGATGAAATGCTAAAAGTGACTATTATATTTATTTTCATAAGGATGAATATCAAATTATAGAAATCATCTAATTTTTGTTAATGTATACAAATCTATATCTATAGTATATATCAACGCGGACTTTTTTAAACAATATTTAAGGGACAATATTTTTGGAGAATATTGTTTTTGTGTCTCATAAGGTTGAGTCGGCGCGCGCCATGTATGCGTTAAGCAAACTTATTTTGGGTGACGTTTTCTAACAACAAACTTTGCAAATCGTTGCTTAGCAACGGCGGTTGTTATAAACATGGCGGAATAAATTGCATGTCAAATTAATAAGTATTTTAATATATTGGTATATATCGAAAATATTACAAATATGAGAAAAAAAAGTATCCTATGTTCATCCCGAGACCCTCAAGTATCTCTTTATGAGTATTTTATCTCAATTAAATTAGCGGTTTGGCCCTGATTGCGTAAAAGACAGACAGACAGACAGACAGACAGAGTTACTTTCGAATTTATAATATAGGTATGGATAGGAGGATAGGATAGGATGAATATATATATTATACTATTAACAATATTTATATTATTTTGTCCATGGTTTAATACTTTTGAACAAATTAAAACAATAAAAAAATGTAAAACTTCATACGATAGGCCAAATATATTGTTTTTCTAATTAATTTAAGTACTCTAATTATTTAGAACTAACCTTGAGTTCAGTATGGAATACGTGTCCATGATTGCGGAAGCAGCCATTTTCCATTTGTTGATCTTTTAGCCAATTTTCAGCTTTTATTAAAACAGCTGGTGGTTCTGATGATCCTGATATAACCTGATTTTGGAAATTACAGTATATTTTTTTAAATATTTTCTTTACAATATATCTTCATTTTGTTGGATATAAATATTTAGCTAATGCAGAAATAAGTGATTACATGAGTTACATACAGTTTTTAATTAACCCTGTTTCAGTTAAAGTTCATAAATATAAATAATAATTCACATTATTCTTAGAAGTTTTAAAATTTAGAAAAAAATAGATCAAATAATTTAAAAAAACAACAGTATAAGTAAAACAATAACTAAATATAAAAAAATATATACAACAATCAAATGAAACAAACCTGATAAGCTTCCCTCATATATCTGACGCAGAAAGCTGTCAGCCATGTTGAGGCACTTGCATCAGATGCGCCGAACGCACTGAAACCACCTGATGGATGCAAATATTGGAGCTGGCGAGCGAAACCTAGTAGTAACAAATTCTATGCTTAGTAAGGAGGATATTTTAACATTATTTTGGGTATTATTTGAGTGAATTATTTTATAATATCGTCGTATTATAAAACGTCCCGGAGGAGGTGTAGAATGAAGAAGTCTACTCAAATTAAATTTTAGCACCTCTAGCGACATGGTCCTTAGCGGTGAGGTACGCCACAGAGTGTTTGTCCAACAAGCGCAGAGACAGCAGGTTGGTGGCGAGGCGGGCCATGTTCTGTTCCCCGCAGCCGCGCGGCAGCTGCACCAGGGCATCAGCATCCTGGAAATGTATGTGATGAGAAAATTTAATATTATTATTCATATTTTATTAATATAGATAAATAAATAAATAAGCTTCACGCTGTATCTCGTACACAGCAGTGTAGGCAGAAGGAACTTAGTGTTAAGACAATTCGTCTTTCACTTTCCGCCGAGTTTTACGAGACATTGCGTGTTGAATGGCGGTACTCAGATTACTCATGTCAGACTTAAATTACGCAAACTTGAAGTTATTAGGGATAGTGATAGTGTGTTTATCAAACATAAACGGAGAGTACATTAATAAAAAAATATGAAACACTTACATAAAGTAAAGGTCCCAATACATTTCCAGACGCCCACAGAGAAACAACTTCGGTATCTGTCGCTGTAATTTCCGGCCACGTCCATAATATTTTAGACATGTCCGATTTTTGAGAATCTATAAAGTATACCACATTGTCTTTTACTAGGAGTTTAAAAACTGTGGTTTGGGTTCCACCCCAACTCTGAGGAATGAATTATATAGTTTGTTCATTCTGGTAACATTTTAAAGATTTATTTTACTAAAAGCTATTTAGCAAAAAAAATATGGTACATTAATATAACTTTTGTATTTCGGTATGAGTCAATTGAAATAAAACAAACAAATGTTAAGGAAAGTTTGCTAAGATACTATAGTGAAAATTGTATTAAAAGTGGTGAAGTCACTTCTGAGTGTTATGATATCTATTACATTGTTAAACCTTAATAACATTTTTTGCTCATTATCTTTTATATACAGACGTCGATCAATACCGATTTTATTATAAGTATAAAATACCTGGACCACATAACAAAGCAGATTTGTGCTCTTGTATAGGAATTCCTTCAGGTTCAACTTTAATTTCTATCATCACTTCATCACTGAAATTAAATATTATTCATTAATATAACAAAAATAATAATTCCTTTCCAATATTATATTCAGAATTTGTGAATTATAAATGAAATTTCGAATTTTTATAATACAATTACAAAGCATATTATTACATGTATTGTATTATTACAAGTAAATGTAATTTTTATTATTTTTTTCCTATTATTATTATTGTGGTATATAGTATATATAGTAGTAATGTCAGTCAAGAAAGTAAAATACCTAACACTCCCATTATGTGTTGAACATTTGAAGTCAGGTAGTGACTCCGCTCGTATCCTGACCCGTGTAGTGCCTATTCTCTCCGCTGTCACCTCCATTCTCCTCGCGACTGATGATCGGGCGGCAATACAAATGTCGGTAGATTGTAGTTCACTTGATATCGTTATTTTTACCTGTTCCATTTATTTAGATTAAAATATATGAGATGTTCGTGGCGGTGTGTTACAGTGTGTGACTGTAAACGCGACTGTTGCGGATCCAATATTCATCAAGAAAATTAATTGTTTAATATTTTCATTTCCTCCTTCTAGTAACTAAGCAAAGCGCGGCGTTGAGTTCCGACACTCAAATTAAAACGCCTCAAGAATTCGGTGGAAAAAGAGAAACGGAAGTGTATTAATGGGAACAGGATTCCTCAACACTATGTTCCCATGTTCCCCTTGCTTTACTTCCTATGTACTGGATACAGCGTGAAGTTAAAGAAAACAAAACTATTACTTACATTCAACGGTTGGTATAAATAATTGAATATCCTATAAGGTATTATAGTGACGTCACCACGCTTCAGCCGCCGTGGACCACTCGCGTGGATAAAAAATTCACGAAATACCTGTATAGGAATTTATATTACATATAATTAGCTTTATTTAGTTCTTTCGAAGGAAATAGCTAGATGTTAACACTGCGCACTCTATTTTAAATCATCTATTAATTAATCAGTGACACATGTTGCGTTAGTTCGATTTCTATTTGGGGATTTAATTACAATTAAATTAATTCTATTTCTTCACTGCAGCAAGACGAATTTTCCAAGAAAATTGCTAATCAACACGCTATGAATAGAACTAGAGCGGACAGTAGGTAACAGTGTCTCTGCGCTAGTTCCTACTCTGCTAAAACCATTAAGAAATAAAAATAAAAAATGTAATAAATACTCGTAAATGATAATATAATAATAATACCTGTAAAACAGCTCCACTAGCAACAGAAATTCCCGTACGTGAAACACAAATGGCGCTTGCTTCATACCGTGTTATAGAATCCGGGACTCGAGCCCGCACCGACTTGCCTTGTTGGTTGTCCTGGCCTATACCCACTAGCCGCCAGAGCCACGACTGTGTTTAATGAACAAACATATTATTTAACATTTTTAAAGTGTTATTCCACATTTAGGAATGAAAAATATTTAGTACAAGTTTTAACAAAAAGTTTCTATAATCGCAACGGTTGTGCATTCGATTGCCACTCATTTGTCATTTCCAAAATTACCCGGAAAGTGGGAAACGGAGATGAGAGATGATGATGACGGACGAAAGTAAATCCAAAAAATGAAATTATAGATAGAAAATATAATTTTCACAACCCTTAAAATAAACAATAATCCACCTTAATCAAGTACAAAATGTACAGAATTTAAATACTTACTTCAGAGAAATCACTTCTGGGAACCTGTGCATCATCAGTCACAAGGAAGTTAGGTGTCGAAGAACACCGTTTTCGATCAGTGGTTGTTAGTAGTCTGACACCGGCTGACCCTAGCCAGAAGGACATCAGTTCAATTCCAGATGTGGGTAAGTCTGGTGTGTCTGATGCTAGCAAGCAATAAGAAAATTTAATGTTAAATAAAAAAAATGAAACACTACATAATGGACACTTTTAATAGAAATAAAATTACAATCAATAATAAAGCTGCGAAGTTGTCAAAAAATATTAATTAGGTAATTTGTGTCTACCGCATAGTGGCGCTCCAAAATTACATTACCGAGATCCCTTAACCAATCCCACGCGATTTAAGAGTAGTACGGGGTACACGGGATGGCTGCGGGACTGGAAAGAAATATACACACAACCTCTCATAAGTTTTCGCCATTTTAATACAATTAAATTTATAACTTCCGTCAACATTAGTTTAAAAGTTTTTAGTTTGTTTTAGTTGTAATAACGAGAAATACAGGTTGCGGGATAAATATTTTTATTCTATATTTTAATAAATCATAGTATACAATTAAGCATTGTAAAATTCTCAATGATTTTGTAGATGTTGGATAGGATAAGGGATCAATAAGATAAAGTGTTGGTCACGACCAATACTAATCTTTCTAATACGTGTATACAAGATTCCGTAACGCGTACTACACTTCATCCGCAGGGCTAGGAGAGGGCGGTTGATCAGAGTACTTGGATGATTGGACGATAAGAGTTTGCGAGTTGTTAAAACAAATAAGTACTCACTCAAAAAACAATCTCCCGCCGCATCATACAATGTAAGATTCCTATACGCGTGCACAAGATTCCGTAACGCGTACAGCACTCCGTCCCCAGGGTTAGGGGTTGAGAGGTCGGGATTTTGGGGGTTCGGGGTCGGATTGGGGTTAGGTGGGCGTGTGGCGGTGTCCAGAACGTTCAGAGCGCACAGTGCTGGGCCTTGTGTGTTTATGTGTAATTCTGTCGTAGTACCGGGTAGTGTTTGACGGGATGCCCATTTTAATTGTACCTGAAAGTTTTTTTTTGTTATATACTATACATATTTATAGGGCAGACCCTGGTAATAGCCGGGATTAATGCCAGGAAGAAGAAGACTATACATATTTATAGGTAGGTAGTATATGATATTAAATGCTGGGTATGGCAAAAAATGTGAATATAGTAATAAAAAATAAAAAAATCTTTTCTTATTGTTTAATGTTTTAATAGTCCTATTTTTTTATCATTAATTATTCACTAATAATCTTGCATTTTTTATTACATAAAATCTGTATGGCTAATTAATACATTTTAATTAGCTAATTAGCCGTACAGACTTTATTATATGAAAAAAAAACAAACGTAATGAATTATAAAATACTTTGTAAGTATACATACTGTGATACCCATATCATTACAAACATATGTTAAAAATAAGCATGTGAGTGTAAAAGCGATGAATTGTGGGTTTGATTTCTACATCGGGAAAATACTTCATATTTTCATTTCTCATCTGGCATCGAGTCAAGTCAAGCGCAGCGATAAATTCCGCAACTCAACATGCAATGCTTCCAGATTTTGTGGAAAGTGTTAAGCGAAGTCCAACACATGGTTCTCTCTGCCTACCTCGGTACAAGCGAGATACAGCGTGAAGCTGTAAAATACAACATAGCAAAACTTACCTTATTAACAAAACAATCGTCCATCATAAAATGTTTGCTAGCGGTCACAATTTCGTCTTTAAATCTAAAATAAACAACAAGATGGCTATCCGGGCACATCTGATGTGTCATCCTAACAGGTAACAGTACTCTAGAGAGTCCAGAGAGTTCTCCATTAGTCACAGGTTCGATTCTCGGACAGGGCATGTCACGTTGAGATAAGTGTACTTTGTCAGTGGCAGTGGGGCATTGAGTGGTGGCTCCCCAACGGTATATTGTACCACCTCGGGTTATTACCTGGAAAAATAATGGTTAAATGCTAAGTAAGTTTGGTTTTCTTATGGTTAAGGCTAATAACGAATTGACTTTGAGATGTTTTTTTAATAAACTTTGCCTAATCGAAAAGGAATAATTATAATATAAATAATGAACAGATAACCATTGTATTCAGGAGAAAAAGAACACTGCTGCAAAATAAATTTTTAAAAAATATCAAAAATATATACATACATATCTAAAGCAATTTAACTAATTCCAATTATAATGTCTCGTATATATAACAAATACAAACCACAAAATGCACAGTAATTGCATTATATTCTGTTCCCGGCAGTGACAAATACAATGGTAACAACGTTCTTGGTTCCGCTTTCAATGCCCCCAAAGCCGCTGCTGCCGCCCCATTGATACCATTGTCCCTATTAGCCCCTGTGTCTCCAGTGACATTTGTTCGAGTACTCCATGCTTGCATGGTTGCTGTAGAATTTTGAAGAACGGCCTGTAATTTAAATGAACTAGGATTTGAGCCTGCGCTAACGATTATGCCTCCAAGTGATATTTATACAAAAAAATACATGAAATAATGCATTTACAAAATTTTTTTTGGAACAAATAAATCAAAATTTAATAAAATTTGCAAAAACAAACCTTAAAATTATAAAATGGGCTCGGATCGTTATCAGCACTGAACATAACCCTAACTAATCCTTTTTCATCAGTCACTGCTTTTACGCAAAGAGAATTAGAAGAGTTAGTAGATTTAGACGAAATATAGTTAGAAGATTTGGAAGTAAGATTGGAAGAATAAGATGTATTGGAAGTTAGATCGGAAGAAGTAGAATTCAAGTTATACGATTTGTATCGACACACGGTAACTGTTTCATTGAAGGCCGGCTTATCATCCCATTTTGTTGCTTTTATCTGTGAATATAAAAAAACGAAATACTCTTTCTTTAATGTCAAATTATTAAAACAGGCAGAATGGAAGTAGATATAAGTTATTTATTTTTTACGAATATATATTTTTAATTGGTTCACGCTTTTGCCTGTATAGATGACACTGTTCTTTACTTGAATTTAAAACAGGCTTTCTAGAATGTGGATATGAAGTTAATTTATTACACTGAGCAGGAATCAAAGTGACTACCTTCACATTTTTATAATCATTCACGTTAGTGAGATTTCTTACTTTAATCCTATACGGCAACCCGGGTGACACAACAGCAAAGTTACGAGTAAGGAATTCTATGGTAACAGGTTCATTTACCACTTGAGATACAACTGTGGTATTCTGCCATACTCTTGTACCTTCCTCCTGTTAAAGAGAACAAAAAAAATTATAATAAAGTTTAAAGGAAAAATTTCTGTTACTAATAATTTTGATTGTTTTATTGTTAACTTGATTTGGTTAGATTTTGAAGATTATGTATTTTCAATAAATGTATTACTAGTATTTTAAGCAAAAATTAAACTTTCTAAATCTGACATGTTATTACTTTTTAGAAGAATATTGTAGTTATTATGATTTTATTTGTAAATTATGTTCATTCGACGATACAAAAGTGCTTATAATAATTGCCTATTAGAATAAAGAATATTTTGAATTTGAATATATATATATATATATATATATATATATATATATAGTGATAATTTAGTTTTTAAACCTACCCTACCCTAAATAACACTTGTACCCTATAGGTATACATAATTTCAAGATCCAGACAAATGATTTTAAAGTTTAATAAGTACACTCTTTCCTTATTTCCTCTCGTACTTACCTGAAAAGAGAAATCAGCAATAACGATATCGGGCGCATACTGCCCGCGTAGCCCCACACGCCTTGCTGCGGCCGCGTGTCGATGGCAAGCGCGCGCGCGCAGACGAACCGCAGTGCGCACGCCCCCCGCACCTCCTGCACCCACCCCTGTGCCCCCCGCTCCTCTAAGGCGGATTACTAGCATACCCTCTACTGCTTCTGACCATGGATACCTTAGGAACGTACAGTCATTTTATAAGTGTTTTTATAATTTGTTTATATTGTATATATATATATATATATATATATATATATATATATATATATATATATATATATACTAGTGGACCCGGACACGGCTACGCCTGCTTAAACTATAAAAATATTAATTAAATATATTATTTTAGTACGAAAGTCAGTTAGTAAGAAAATATCAGGTTAAATAATCAAAAAGAATAATAAGTAGAGACATATTATTAAAAAAATATCTGAGAAATTGAAATAAACCAATGTAAGAAGTAAAAGTAACGAAAGGATATTCTTAATATTAAAAAAAAGTACCTAAAAAGTACTTAAAAGGATAATTTTTGCCAGCAATATGAAATAAAAAAAGAAGAGAACCAAAGTGTATTTAAAATTATTTATAAACAGCACATAAAGTTCGAGAATGTATGAAAATTTATAAAACCGTCAACGTCATCTGCCCGTTCGCGTCGGTCATACTATACCGCCTGAAGGCTAGGTCATTTCGAATCATTGACATGTCCTTAATTATTTATTAATACAGTGAATTATAATTTCAATCTAGATAAAATGCTAAAAGTGACTATTATATATATTTCATAAGGATGAATATCAAGAAGTCGCGGTAGCGGTCGCGTAGCGACGGTTGTTATTAATATGGCAGAATAAATTGCATGTCAAATTAGAAAGTATTTTAATATATAAGTATATATGTGTAATGTAATGTTATATTATATATATGTTATCTTATTAAATCAGACCAATACATCCAGAGATCTTAGCGTTCAAACAAACAAACTCTTCCGCTTTATTACATTCGTATAGACAAACGAACTATTAGTGTTTAATAAATGTGTTAAATTAAAACTTAAAAAGAAATATATCGAACCGCCGCAGTGAATCCCTGTATCACTACTACGGAAATGTCCCCGTATTCCCCACGTCCTATATTATTTGCTCCATTCTCTCAAGGTACGAAAAATTAAGCTATTCATCTATTGAATATAAAACATTATATTTCTGCATGAATACCTGACACACACAGTCCAAACTAGTCTTTCACTGGTCCTCAAAATGCGAGGTGAATGTCGCACTGTCAATTGAAATGGCGGTATTTCATAATTTCCCACCCAAAATGCTGCGGCACCCTGAAAATAACAAAAAAGTGTATTACTAGTTATTTGACATGATAAACCAAAAAAATATTAACAATTCAAATGTAAAACAAAAAATTTAGTTATGATAAAAATCAATCAATCCTCATTTTAAGCATAGTCACACTTTAACTGACTGGTTTCATGTCATATGAAACTAACGATATGAGTAAACATATTTTAGGATATTTGTTCATTTTAATTAACTCTTCACTTTTGAAGATATATAAATTAATTATTATAAATTTCAAATATCAAGTATATGAATCATAAAATTACTTATTTAATAATACTAGCATATATTAAACTCTTCCGTTATATTTTACGTTTTATAATCCATGCAAACAAAGTTACAGGAAAAAAAATGAACTCACCTGCGACCCATCAGCCAATTTGGCTCTAACTGTCCATTTTCCAATCGGCGGAGATTCGTCCAAGCTGAGTTGAACCTGTGCTAATCCGAGTCTAGTGCGGACTTTTAACCACTGCGCCATTTTGACTCCGTCGTAAGCACCACGTGGTCCTTCGACCCAGATTTCTTCTATCTGTATTTTAATATTACAACTTTTGTTATTTATGAATCTTTATATTTTATTAATGGGGCATTGTAGTGTTAAAATGCGGTTAAAACATTTGGTTTTTTATTTTCTTTTACGTAGAATAAAGCAAGGAGCTCTTTCTGATTAAATTGGGGAATATTATGTTTCTTCAATTTTTCAGAGTGACTGAAGTTAACGCCGCGTTTTGCTTCATAACCAGAGCCAGGAAATAAAAACATTACATATTTCTTTTTCTTGATTGGGAATCAAGCCCATTACCTGTCGCGTTTTAAGTCGCACTCTTGTGTCTTTGCATTACGACTGGCCTCGAAACTATAACTATTATCACTATGTAAAGCTTGTTTTATTTTTATTTTTATCTTATTGCCTAATGAGTGGGAAAAAGGAATATTTACACAACATTATGAAGGATAGAATGATAGATTCTTCTTGAAAATATTTTTATAAATAAATCTTTCCCGCAAGAACAACTCAAAATTGTAAGTCAAGTCCACGCAAATTATGATTTATTCAGCTTAAACGATCTAATGAGGTTTCTTTAGCTTATCTTTATATTTCTCCTGCTATAAAAGATAATAATTTAGTTTTAAGAATATTCGTCTCTATTCTCATTTTTTAGTATTTTAACTTTTCCAGCAACTCCAGTATTTTTTAGTAAATTTTTAGCTGTTTATTGATAACATGATACGAAGCGTTAGGTTAACGAGGGTCGTTGTGTCGAGTAGCTTTTAGTTAACTGTGTTTATAGTTTCCGCACAGAAAGGCCTGTATGTTAGTTTTATTGGACTAAAATTTGCAGTTATTTTACGAATATATCTATTTTAACGAGAACTTAATGCTTAGATATTCAGTTCTCCATTTTCTTTTCTGAATTCGAGTAATTGCGGATTGACTGGCAGAACTTAACACTGTGCTTTGGTCCTGCTAGAGCATGAGCTCATCAGTAGAGCACGAGGGAAACTAAATTTATTCATTCTCTTTATTAAAGAATTTACTCTTTATAAAGAACCCAAAACCATCGCATCTACAGTCAGACGCTGTCCCATGTGGCCATGATGGCATGGATGATACGAAATATTATATTCTCACTTAAAAAAGTAAGAAAATAATGCAAATTTTCATAACATAAAAAGACAATACAAACAAAGTACAAGTATGCTGTATACTTCCAGTAGTGTTCCAGTAGGATATGCGGAGTATCTCTTGAAAGCACGGTCGAGTGTTTCGGGCAATGCTCTACGAATATGTGCCTAGTCTAGTTTATAGAGTACTGTCTAACTATTATAATTTTTATACATTTGTAGAGAAGAAAAAAACAAAATCATTGTGGTAACTTTAAAAGCGACGGTTGTGGGTTCGATTCCAATGGTGGGATTATTTTTTTTTATTTCCTCTTTCTCTCTATTTGGAAACAAAATTTGTGTTGCGTTACTCAACACGCCATGTTTCAAATATTGGTTGGAGGTGAGGAGAATAGCTTGGAGTCCAAAAGAAGGAAAAGAATAAAACTAAGCTTTTTTTCATATAGCAGGATAAGCTGACGAAAACCCTATATTAAGACACTAAGTCCCCACAAACCGTCCAATTTTTGAGACGAAAAATAAACATAAACGACCCCTAGAAATAATCTGCTTAAATTACTTACATTAGACGGCGTGGGTGTAAGGTCCGCTTTCAACGCGATCGCTCGTATCCGTACTACGTCTCCGGGCTTGTATTTAGCTCTCTCTGTATGGATAACTATTATCCTGCCACTCGCTATCCGTAAGGATATGTGGCGTTCCCAGGTGCAATGGGCTTCTGGGTATCTGAGGACAAAAGTAGTTTTTCTTTAGCTCAAGCAAAGGGCAGAAGGAATCTAGTATTAAGACCCTCGAGGCATGACACGTTGAGTGGCAAAACTCAACGCCGCGCTTTGTCTTATCACGAAAGCGAGGAACTGTAGGAATCTTAAATAATTATTTCCTACGAGTGGGAATCGAACCTATAATACCACGACGTTATATAAAAACTATATTTTCAGCATAAACTTTATCAAACTAACCTAATATTGACTGTAAGGTTTGCTCTCGTATTTGGTAATTGCGGAACTGAGATATCTATACAGCCACCGTCACCTGAAAAAAAAAATACATTATTTAATTCTGCTATGGAAGACAGAGTACGAAGTGAACCTAGGGTTAAAACACACTACTGTTTCCATTAAAACTGTTCTGTGCCACACTTTTCGCCGAATTTTTAAGGCATTACCAGAGCGAGCTAATGAAAATAATTTATAAGCGTTTTTTAATGTATTTAAATAAACTTAAAACATTATTAGTAAGAAAAATACTATATGCTGACCTGCCGCTAAATCCCTCATCGCGGTAACAGTTCCCCCATCAGTCACCAGCGTGAGGACCACATTAGCTGGCCCATCTGTGTAGAACCTGGATATACAAGACCTGGCCGTACCTCCCGCTGTTAGGACGCCGGGTGCCAGGAATATATGATTGTTGTCTGTACATGGTGTGCTGAAAAGACATAAAAGAATATACAAATAAAAACTATTTGAAAAAGTATGTTTTTCTGGGGACCTGGGAAATACTGTTCTGGCACTCTGTTACCCAACTGAGGTCTCCTTTTTAAAAGTAATTTCACCAAATATTTTGTTTACACAATCTTTTTAAAATTAATAATTCCTTATAACATACATATATCATATAATTAGAATTTACGACGTTAAATAAGAAAATAAAATAAAATAAATCTTTATTTATTTGTGGGTCAAAGTCGACATGCAAATGTTAAACAAGGTCTTGTATGTTTACTGTACCCTCGTTTTGGAGGTCACGAACGAAATTGAGGATGAGGATCTCTAAAGCGATGGATTGGAGGTCAACAGTAAGTATTTTTTTGGAGTTCCGCACGTTAAAAGAAAAATAACGGAACCCTTATAAGAAGACTTTGTTGTTTATTTGTCCGTCTGTCATTTTTCTTTCAAGACCTCGTGTAGGTGGATATCTCCGTTAGTCAACTTTTATCAGTTTTACCACCTACAATCGATAAGTTCCAGCGGAACCCTCGATGGGTGAGTCCAGCCCTCTCTTCATTGGTTTTTATAAATTATATGTATGAGTAATATGAAAAATATTGACATAATTGTACATTTTAATGTGTTTTTCCTTAATATTGTTTAAATGATTGAAAAGGAGCAGCGACTCAGCGTTGAGTTCCGTCATGAAATGTTTCGGAAATTGGGCGGAAAATATGTAATGGAGAATCTTAAATTCTTAACAATAGATTCACCTACACTGCTATATGTTCCCATCTAATTACCCCTATTTAATATGGAATATAAGAAAATAGTATTTAGCGATCACCCTACTCCACCTATACCAATATTTTTAAATTACATTTTTTTTTCAGCTTCACTCTGTATCCCGCACTCAATAGGGTAGGCAGAGGGAACCTAGTGTTACCAACTCCGTTCTTCAAGTGAAGAATTCAGAGGAAAGTTCCTCTGAATTCTAGATGCATTGCCTGTTGAGTTGTAGAGTTCAACGCCGCAGAGTTTGCCTCGACACCAGAGCGAAGATATGAAAATATTTAATATCTCATTTCCTCGAAAGAATTGAATCGACACATCTCGTCTTTATCATACTTCACAAGTGCACCACGATGGTGTCAATATAATATTTAAATAAATATATTAGTTTTACAGCAGGTAATAAAAAATGCTATTTGACATACAATCATCAAGGTTAGAATATTTTTATATTATAACATATTATATATTCAATTATAAGTAGATTCTAAGTTAAAAATATATTCAAAGTATAGCAGGTGGAGGGAACCACAGAACCTAGTGTGAAGACACTCCGTTCCCATTAAGAGAAACTCAATGTCGCACTTTGCCTCGTTACCAAAGTGGGAAAATGAAAATATTAAATATTTCATTCCTCCAAGTGGGGGGAATCATACCCAGAACCGTCACCGTACTACGTTTTCGTCAATACTAATAACATTATTAATAACTAAAAGTGATTACTAAAGTGACACAGATAAATTTTACTCACATATGAGTATTTACCGACCAGCAATGGGTACGACGAGAAAGTCGTCTTTAAAACACACTTTCTTATCAACGTCCTTATATTAAAACAGGTTGTTTTTAATTGAGGAAATACAAAATGATCGACAATCTTACCGTAATTGAGATTTGCTGGTCCACTAATAAATTTAAGACGGTCTTATATTAGTTTTTATTACATTTCATTTATTATTTCAGCTTCACGCTGTATCCCATATATAGTAGGATATGCAGAGGGAGCCTACAGTGCTAAGACACTCTGCTCTCCACTTTTAGCCGAATTCTGGAGGCATTGCATATTGAGTCACGGAACTCAACGACACGATTTGCTTCGGCACCAGAGCGCAGAAGATATTTAATATTTCATTCATAATATTTATTTTATATTTTAATTCCAACATACACAAGCTTGCGCTCCCCGACAACTTCCCCATACAAATATAAAATATATATTCCAATTAAACTTAAATTAGACAAATTAAATTTTATAATAAATAGTTGAATTCTGATTAGCAATAAGTTTTTATAAATCTTAAAATGAACTTAACCGGATCTTTAGAATCATCCATTGTTTTACACTGTAATAGTAATTAACTTTTTTGTTTCATTAAAAGGGTATATAATTATTTATTGCCAGCGATCCGTTAGTGATTGTTCTGCCGTGAGATAAAATATCTTTTGTATTATGATATTATTTCGAGGAGATGAGCTGATTCATTTTTTTTTGTTTTACGCTGTATCCCGCACATTGGCAGACGGAACCAGGGAACCTGGGCTTGAGACACTTCGTTTCCCATTAACACTTCTATTCTCCACTCTTCGCCGAATTGTTTTATGTTTGCTTCGTTGCCAAAGTGAAGAAATGAAAATATGATATGGAATTGAACCCATAACTTGTCCCGTTGTGCACCTATACCTGACATCGAAGCAACTTAATAGTACTTTAGTATGTAGAAATCTATACATATCCAGCCGATTTTACCAAATGATCTTTTAAATATCAGCCTTATAAAACTTCCATTTTCTCACATGACTCACAAGTCCACCACGTTCCCATCATACACACTCGTATATCAGATATCAACACTGAAGTATGTTTTGGCATTGTATCGTATTACTGCTTGCTCGAATGAATACTCTTCGCTTTGTTTACCAGTATCAAGTTAAGATCAGCTTCACGCTGTATCCCACAGTAGGGTAGGCAGAGGGAACCTAGTGTTAAAACACTCTATTCCACATTTCCGTCGACTTCTACAGGCATTGCATGTTGAATGGCGGAACTCAACGCAGATTTTTGTCTCAACAAGACAGCGAAGAAAAATAAATATAAATATAAATAAATATTTAGTGTAAGAGGCCAGTAGTGGCATAAAAAGTGCCTGTAAATGCGACTGGTTGTGAGTCGACTCGAAAAAATAAAATATTTATTTACATTGATATTTTCATTTCTTAGCTCTGCTATCGAGTAAGTTCCGCCACTCAATGCCCAATGCGTCCAGAGTCCGTTGGGAAGTAGGGAACGGAGTGTCTTAACACTAAGTTCCCTCTGCCCTCCCTGCTGTCCGCGGCATACAGCGTGAAGCTGATGTTGATTTAATTTTTAAATAAATGTTTCATTCTCGAGCGGGGATCGAACCCACAACCAGTCGTACACTTGTTCCCCTGCGCCAAGACTGGCCCAGTATCAAGTTCTTGAGCATGTTGTGTGGCGACCGAGTAATGTAAGCACGACCACGTGTCATCTATTATTATACAATAAGTACTTATTTGTATTGTGTATAGTATTAAAACATTGTTGTGAAGATACTTGAGACAGGCTACGTGTTAGGGGGTTCGAATTGCAGTCGTGGGAATATTTTGTAGTTGGCCGTGTGTACTCGTGTGTGGTGCTATCATGCAGTGACAGTTTTTGATTGGAAATATAGCAAAAATATAAGCTTCCATTTTCTTAGTTATCAATATATTAACATACGGGCGAAGCCAGAGGAAAAATCTAGTTATTTGTCTGGATCTATGATGATTAAATACATCTCAATACGTTCACTGTTATAAGATTTATAAGTTGGCTGACTCGGTTATGATATCTTATTTTAATGAACACTGTTTAAGTGTCATTTCAAGAAATGAATGTTCTGAGTAAAGAAAAAACTTAATTAGAAAATTTATAAAAAGTTTGAGGATCTTAACTTGCGCGTCATCGAAACTGTCCGAGGCTGTTGGGTTCAATTCTAATGCGTTTTCTAAGTAAGAGATAAATTTCAAAATTCTAATATTATCTATTTGTACAGCTTGTGTCCCTTATAAGGTGCAGAATATGACTAATATTACTAAGTAAAATAGCTTGTATAACTTGGCATATTTTTGACGTACATATTATAGTTTGACGTGGATAGATATCTGTACAATAGCGTTGCCGGATTTAACGTTTGGGAAATAGGGGTTTTTAAATGTTTAAAGTCAAAACATATATCATAAAATTTATATCAAATATAACCTATAAAAATTTTAAACATTTTTTTCCCACAGTAACTGAACTCGAATAAGCAATTAACTCTCACCTATGTCAATAATCAAGAACTTTCTTCGAATAAAAACCTTAGTTTACCCAATTAATTAGCACTAACCTTGTAATGTTGATCGGTGTCTCGACCGACGCCTGCGCAGGTATTATAAACAAAATGAGAAACCACTTCATAGTCACGTATTGTTTACATTTGTTTTATAAACACTAGATATAACACGCAACTGACACTCAGTTTTGTAATTTTTTTGTTTTATTTTAAAATTATATTTTAAATTTACGCATATATTGTATGTCTTGTAAATCATTAATTTTAATATTATTAATAAATGTTTTGTTTTATAAATAAAAACACTATTCACATTTTATAACTGTCAAAACAATTTTGGCGCGAAAGTTAAAATTTGTTAAATTTGACATACGTGAACGTTTAATATACTGTCTAATAAATAAAAATTAAATTTATATATTCTTAATTAAATGTTAATTTATGTGTCATTTTTACTGTTCTAATTAAAAATTTATAATAATATATTGTAAAAGCAAATAGATACGAGTCTGTAAGAGAGATGCGCTCGACTAGTTGACCGGCGCTCGCGCACTCGCGAATGCGTATGGGCAGATGTGGAAAACGTTTTTTTAATGCCCATTTTGTAATAATTATTTTGAATTGTTAACATGAGCATCATTATGTTTTATATTAAAAATATATGATTTTTTTAATTATATGTTATTATTGCTTTTCTTTTTAAATCTATTACTAATTATGAATAATAAAAAAAATCAAGTATTACAATTTGGTATATTACCTAATCAAAGTACACAAAATACATAGTAATATCCTTTTTTCATTATTTATTTTTTTACAAAGACAATATTTAGGTAATTCTGCTTAGCGGATTTATAATTTATAATATTATACAGTTATATCTTTTTGTCTGCGACCTCCTTCAAGTACCGTTTTATATTGTTAGCGAGATGCAACACATTATCGATGAACCAATAAAGTCTGATTAACCATTATTCATGTTGACAGCTTTTAGAGATCTGCAAGTATTTTTTTAAATCATTGAGATAATTTTTTTTACAATTTGTAGATTCTTTCAATTAACATAAATGACAGAAATGAATAAAAGCGTAGCTTAGAATCCAGAATTCGGTGGAACAAAAGTGACATAATGGGGGCGGAGTGTCTAAACGCTATGTTCCTAGGTTCCCTCTGCCTATCCTCTAATATGTGGGATACAGCGTGAAGCTAAAAAGAGGTATTAAGGACATTACAATTGACGCCATGGAGAAATGGGGCCGTAGACTAAATGCGGCGTTCAATTCTGCCGATCAACACGCAATGTCACGAACACTATCGTTAAACACTACATTCCCTTGCCAACTCTCCCATGCGAAAAAAAATGTGAAACTGTTTTTAATACGATTATTTGTTATTTCTGAAGAAGTTGACAGTTTTTAAGATAAAAGTTAATTGTGAAGGAGGCATAACAATTAACTGACAGTAGATGTTTTCCTTTTAAGGTACATGAAAGTTAAGTAGCGGTATTTTTTTGTACCAGACGAAACTTGTAATAAGCATGTAAACAGTTAAATCTGATAAAGAAGAAAAGTGGGATATTTAAATAAAAATGCGTTAATAATATCTATTAAATGATCTATATTATTACTATAATTCTGAAGAGTTTGTTGGGTTGAATGTGCTGATCTCAGAAACTATAGGTTTTGTATACTAAGACGATTAAGTTCTTTAATTAATTAAGAATTGTTTATTTCTGTTTGCAAATAACTTAAAAAATATATAAAATGAATACATATTTTCCTCTCTGTTTGTTTTTATCGTTTCAGCATTTAACATTTTAAGTTTCATTCAACATTTTAAGTTATGAGTAAAAGTAAGAGAGTTAAAATGCTGTTTAAGAAAGTTTTTAAAAATGCTGTTTTAAACAATAAATATAGTAACAAAGTTAATTTCACTTTAACCATTCCATATTTTTTTTAAAATACGCAAAATCTAGGTAGAACTACGTATTTTGTACTTATATGAAGTAGTTCTTTTAGCTTTACCCCTGTAGTTAAGTGGAAATAACTAATAATTTTGTATGATACGGTAAAACAAATTCTAAGTGACTGACAGATGTGTGTGTGATGAACAGTATGTTTCATTGAAACAATTAACGTGATGTGTCTACAGTCTTTCTCTCTGATTTTTTTTTTGTATTTTTCAGTGAATACAAAAAAAATAATAATTTCAAATTAGTATTTCCATAAACATATAGATAACCCACATATTTCGATTCATCTGAATTAGGTAAGCTTAAAAGTAACATTTTAAAATAATTTTAATTACAAAATATGTTTCGCCCCACTGGCTAGGTTAACAGGTCGTGCGTTGACCGAGTGAAATAGATTATGATATATAAGCAATAAAACCGAAGAAGACATCTGATAGTCACAGCAGAGGCGTACGGTACTTTTCTCTTTCTTTTCTTTCATTCATTCGGGTAGGATTTTATAACCCGTCGTTGTACACAACTTTGTTTGCGTGTTTTGTTAGCAACTTTAGGGCCCGTATTTATAAGCCGGTCTCAACTTTGAGAACGATCTTAAGATGCCGTTTTTCTCATAGACTATATTTTTTATTTAATTAATTTTTATTTTTAGCTGGCAGGGTAGGAGGCAGAGGGAACCTGAGAACGATCCCACAGGCCTAAGTCTTCCGGAGAGGAATTGTAATCTATCCCACCTCTGGCTTGCCTTTATTAGCCTACAATATTTTCTTATACTAAAAAAATAGATATTTTTACACAATATATAATAAAGAAAAATTGAATAATTTTTACAATTAAAGTGCTTCCATTTCTCTGATATAGTCTATGTCAATCATGTTTTTTTGTTATAACCGCCATCTTTGTTTCAATAAACTAATGTTAAGAATTAATGTTAAAACCTCCGAAAAGTTAATAAATCTTTTATGGGTCTGAGTATACGTGTATTCTAGGTTTGCCACTTCCAAAATTTAAAATATCAGTAAACTAAAATTCTGACAAGTAAAGCTTATTACACTGTTCAAGAATATTTAGAGGACAAACATGTATGGAATTAATGTCTATTGAATGTAATGCACGATAGCTGCCAACTAATGTAAAGATTGTACCATTGATTTTGAAAAGAGCAACTGTTGAGTTTCTTGCCGGCTCTTCTCAGCAGAACTGCCTTCCGAACCGGTGGTGGTAGCTTTTTGTTCATATGTCCATTCGACGATTCAAAAGTGCTTATAATAAGTTTATTTAAATAAAGAATATTTTGAGTTTGAATTTGAATTGGATAACCAATAAAATATTTGCTAAGTAAAAATATAACTTTTACAAATTTTACACAGATGGCGCTGTAGCCTGATTTTGTATAAAAATATAATTAGTAGTAAAAAATTATTATATTTTCATAACCCTTTAAATAAAGTATTTATCAATGCACAACGTTTCAAGAATTCAGCGGAAACTAGAGAACAGAAGTGTCTCAATAGTTAAGGGAGTGTTTTAATACTAGGTCCCAGGATTCTTCTGCCCTCTTTGATGTATGCGGCTACTAAATGTCTGTATGTCTGCTGCTGAAAAGCTTGGAACTTAAAAAAAGTGTTTAACGTATATTCTTTTATTTAAGTTAATGATAATAATTTACGGTGTGTTTGTAAAAATACTATAAAGTGTCATCTGTAGCCAGTTTTATACAGCTCTTTAGAAGTTTATATTTCTCTACAACTACTAAATTACAGCAATCCTTAATAGATGGCGTTGTAATATTTTCTAAATATATTATGAATTAGTAAAAAAAGCATATTTTTTTAGCTTGTGGGAAGAGGGGACATAGTGTTAAGACGCTCCGTGCCCATTAAGACATTTCCGCTCTCCACTTTTCACAAATAATCCCAGTTTTCAAGACATTACGTGTTGAGTGGTGAAACTCTACGACACGCCTTGTATTGTTAGTTAGTTTACAATGGCATTGAACCCACAATCGTCGCATTTATAATTCTACTTCATCAGCGTTGTATCCCACATACATGCAAGATAAAAGGAAAAAAATCTAGCCTAAAAAATATTTAGTTATTTAGTTACCAGAGCGAAGAAATTGTAATATAAAGTGGCAATCGAACCCACCACCAGTTGGTTTTACAGTCACACTTTGTGTCTCACCTTTGCCTTTGCCTTGTTTAATTTTTCATAATATTTAAATTATGATTTTTTTTTATTTAACACCTATAATAGGTCTATAGGTATATCTTTCTATAGAATTTCATTACAACGGATAGACAAAAACACATGTGGCAAGTGTCTAGTGAAACTATGGACGCGTTTCATTATTATACGAGCTTAATTGGAAAAACCGATCAAACATAAATCAATCAAATCTCTTTATTTTGTATTGAAAAAAAAAATTACGCTATCGTTGCATAATAGTCTATGGTAGTTATATGTTAAATAGAAAGGATGATTGAGGGTTCGATTTTCCTTCGCAGGAATGTCTGGTCTGCGGTGAAACTAACTGCGGTGTACAGTTACGCCCCCCAACACATTACTACGACGACAATGACATTGATGAGCTTTGAAAATTAAAATAATTCATTCCCATTCGGGGAATTCCCATTCATTTCAAAGCTATCGTAATGAGACAACGGCCAGTCGTGGCACATAGGCACAAATGCCAATGGTTGTCGGTTCAATTCCCACCGGAGGAAATGAAATATTTAATACTTCGTTCTAGCACCGAGGGTACCTCGAGGTTGAGTTTCAGTAATGCAATGTGTCGAAAATTCCATAGAAATTTGGAAGTTGGTTGATCTGGTTTAAACAACACTAGGTTCCCTCAACCTTCCTTGCTACATGCGGGATAAAGCGTGAATCTAAAAAGAAATAAGGATTTAGATTCATAGTCCTATAAAGTATGAATCATGAATTGTAAATCCCATTTCCTATTTTCACTGCTCGTGTATTTGTGTTCAAGTTGAAAAGTAAATAGTAAACATTCAGCTTTGCACATATTACACATGTATGTATTTATATCGTTCTATAAACTTTTAATGAGATTTATTTTGTTTTTATTTTGTTTTTGAGATTTATTTTGTTTTTTTTTATGGTAAAAGGACAAGGCAAACGAGCGTTCGGGTCACCTGATGGTGATCACCGCCGCCCACGACCCCGAGCAGCTCCGACAGCTACAGGTGCGTTGCCGGCCTTTGAGCTGGTGTTAAGACATTTCGTTTCCCACATTCCGTCGAATTGTGGAAGCATAGCGTGTCCAAACTCAACGCCGAGCTTTTGCCTTAATACTAGAGCAAAATAATGAAATGAAATTTAATTAACTCGTACTAATAGAAAACCATGGCGTGAAGTTGGGCCACTCCACACGCAGTGGGGAAAGGAGCTACTAAACAAGAAGGAGTGTGAAAGATTTTAAATCAATAAAAAGGGTGAGGATAAAACGAGATATTATTCAAAACTACCCTCATTAAACTTTAATACGTGAAAAATTATTTAAACTAAATACTGAGGCGGAAGCCACACTTTACCTACTACGGTTACGGCTACGAACCAATACATCATCCAACCTGCGTGTCAACTGCATCATAAATTCGCACTTTTCAAACACCTTCCTCTCAGATTACCCTCCGAATTCGAGATATAGCGTCCGTCATTTGCGGAACTTAACGCGGCGATTTGTCAAGCCGAAAGCTTCTAGTTAGTATTCCATTAAATATTAAAATAAAAATGAATCGCTTTAATAAAAACAAAAGAACATTCCAGTCAAATTTCGCAAATAAATGTGTAAACGTTTTTTAAATTTAGTAATATACTTCTTTACTTCTGTTTTCCTACAGTGTAGCGCCGGCAGTATTTGTCTTAGTTAATTGCTCTTCGGGAGGCCAGCGATTTACATTCCGGAAGAAATGAACTCAGTTCTTAATGAGTAAAAAGTTGGTGGAAAAAAGAGGTTTTAAGTTGATTGTTCACCTTTTTGCTAGCATTTAGCAATTAGTGGAATTGGAATATGTATATATTTGTAAATATATATATAAGTAAGTATTGATATATATATCATCATATATATATAGAATCATATATATATGATTCTTACATACTACATAGTTCCAGGGATTAGCGCATTCAACCAGAAGAATATTTAGCTTTGTAATATTAGTACCTATAGAAAACTCATTGTCCTGTATTTTTCATTTTCTTCTATTTAAAAGCCAAAACCGGGTAGAAGCCATAATGTCGCACGCTCCCGCCTCAGTTACCTGTCTTTTTGTCAGTCGACTAATTATTTCAAGCGAACGCCCCGCAAATAGTATTTTGCATTACTACAGACGGCGTACATTCATTGAAATGCATACATATTACCGCTTATTACAGTTTTAGTGTGTGCATAATTATGTATGTTTAAATGAATGAACAATTTCTTTTAAAAAGTATAGATAATGGCGAAAGGTTACATCACGCAACTCAAAAAGTTTGGAAGTTCGGCAGAAAATAGAGAATAGAATGATTTTTAAGCTCTATGCTGTCTCAACCATACAAATCCTTCGGCTTTATAATATTAGTAAAAGTTACAGATTTCTCATTTTTCTGTCATTCCTTTCCTATTACAATTTGGATTTCTTCATTTAAAAAGTCAAAGAGGTAACATAAATCCCGCACTCGCACACCGCCTCAGTTACCTGTCTATTTGTTAATCGACTAAGTGACAAATTTCTAAGCGAACGCCCCGCAAATAGTATTTCGCGTTACTACAGACGTTGCAAGTTCATTGAAATGTATATGGATTACTGCATGTTTACATATTATTTGAGTGTTATCTTGTGAATGTTGACTTAAAATTTAAAAAAAATCTTAGTCGCCAGTCATGACGTAAAGGCACAAGTTGTAGGTTCGATATCCACTCGGGGAAATAAAATGTTTCATATTATCATTTCTTCGCTCTATTTCTTTCATCGAGATAAAGCACGGCGTTGAGTTTCGTCACTCAACATACAATACCTCCAGAATACGACGAAAAGTGGAGCGGTCTTAACATTAGACTCTCTCGGCCTTTCCTGCTACATGCGGGATACAGCTTGAAATTGAAAAAAAAAAGTAACTTTCTAAAACATTAAAGACGATTACGATCATAAAATGCTCGCTCTGGTCTGTTTTAAACATATCATTGTCACTTATAAATAAGTGCAAACCTGTAAATAAGAAAAAAAAGAAAGCTAAAAATATAACGATATTCAAAATGTATGAAAACAGGTTCCAACATCGTTTCATAAAGGAATAAATATTAAAGGCAAGGGGTGTCATTGTACAATAAGTAAAATCTTCAAAAGGGTCATTAATTTTTAATTCATCCCTTAGAGTCGGATCTTAGAACGCAATATCCGCGTGATTATTCAGCTTGGGATGTAAAGAAATTGTTTTCTTTTAGGAAAAATAATAAAAAAAACATTATTTCTGCTTAGAGTAAAAAAAGATACGATTTTAAAGGTAAATTATGGTAAGAGTAAGAATAGGGAAACTACAATTCTTTTAATATAATTAAAACAAAAAAAAACAAAGATTATACTAAGGAAGCTATATCGTAAATTGCAATATATTTAGTTCAGTGCTACAAAGTAATCTATCTATCATAATGAGACCATAGATTGCTGTAAAGTGTCCAAAGAGGAGAGTTAAATATTTCTGCATATATTCAAAATATTTCCGTCTAATATAAGTCTATATAGTAGATATATTCTAATACACATTTCACAAAGATACATACATATTTCGAAACGTAATAAACTCTTCTAAGGCGTCACGGCGACGTTACTTTCATATTAAAGTTCCACATTTGTGGCATTTTTCAAACTTATAAAATTCTCCAAAGCAGGGGTTCCCAAACTACGTTCACCTAAAAAAACAATAAAACTTCATCTAAAATTACTTGGCGTTGAATTGTTGCATGTTGCGTGTAAAGTTTCATTATTTTAATGTTTATGCTTAAAATTAAAATAACAAACTCTGGCGGTCCACTTGCTTTTCCCTTACGTCCCTTAGTTTGAGAACCCCTGCACTTATATAGTATAAAATAGTTCAATAATAAAATCCAATGTAAGGCGCTAAAGCTTCAGCGCGATACATTCAGAGGATACTTACTAGGCAAATATTTAAGATTTTGTAGAGCAATACTGAAAAATAATATGTCCATTAAATTTGAATAATATTCACGTTTTCAACGATGTCCATGCAGAAGTTTATTATAAATAGCTGAAGATTTTGTTTGGTTCAACGCGATTATCTACAGAACTTAAGAAAATTGAATTTTTTTTTGTGTCGAATAGTCCATTCATCAGAGAAGGCTATATGATATCACGTTTATCGTTTAACTGCGGTCGGAGATTTAGCTATTTATATCTATTGATGGCGAACTCCCGTTTAAAAGTTAAGTAAAATATAATATTACCCTTTTTCTCAATTTACCGCAAATAACAAGAATAGAGTTAACTCAGGGTTCTGGCGGTCCGGTTTTCACTAACATACTGTATTATTCATATAATAGGAGGCTAGGCAGAGGACTAGAACTAGTGTTAAGAAATAACAATAATTTACTCTTTTCCCTAATCTTTCGAGACAGTCGCGAGTGTTTTTTGAGAGAAAAGGTAACAACTCTCCTAAACGGAAGAATTGCTATATTAAACAAAGCAAAAGCAAAGTGGGTAAAATTGAAAGAAATTCCGACAATATACCCGAAATTTTGACATAATAGCTTGCGATGAAGCAAAATAATATATGTATTTAAAATATTGTCCAGTCAAACGTCAGCCACGCGCGGCGTTAATCAAAATGGCGCCGAGTAAGCAACCGTGAAATAATAAATCTTAATTGACACACCTACTCGGACATCAGTGAGTTGAAATTAAATATTAATTTTTCATAGTGAATTTTGGCGTATTTGGGTGAAATGTAAAGTTTGTAGATTCGATGCCCGTTTGGGGAAATGATTATATTAGAAAAAAAACTAGTCAAGAGCGATTTAGTCACGCTTACCGAGGATTTCGTACCAATTTCAGGATTGTAGGTCATCGGGAAGTACAACTTATAAAAGCTGACAAATTTAAGTTTGCCAACTTTTATAAGTTGCGCTCATTTTGTATGAAATGAACTACAAATATAAGGTTGTTACGGAACCCTAAAAAAGCAGCTTCACACTTCTTTACATATAGCGGGGCAGTCAGAGTCAACCAAGGGTAAAGATTAGTCGTTCCCCATGCCTAATTTTAGGGACATTACGTGTTGAGTGACGGAGCTTAACGTGGCAAATAAATATTAATCACATAAAGCAGGATAGGTAGGGGGAACGTAGTGTTAGGAAGAGACTCAATGGGAACGGAATTCATTGAGACACTTCTATTTCCTACTTTCCACCGATTTCTGGATGTGATGAGAGGTGAAATTCAACGCCGCGCTCCGCCTCGCTATCAGAGCGACTTTTTAATGTAGCTAACAAATAGAATTAAATCATAACTTCAATACATTAACATTAAAAACGTCATTCGTTTCCAATTTACGCCCTAGCCTATAAAAATGTAGTAATGGATACTTAAAACTACGTTAGTCCTTGGCCTATTTACTAGTTTTTCCTCAATAATAAATCAGCATTTTGTATATTATACGATTTCAGTACCCGGCATCCGATAACTGAATTAACGAGAGGCGATGGCGGAGATTACGTCATCTGGTGGCTTTTGACGTTTTATAAAGTAATGAAACATATTATCTATATTGTATAGATATACTAGTGGACCCGAACGCGGCTACGCCTGCTTGAACTATACGAATATTTATTAAATATATTCATGAAATTATTTTCAATTTTCAATAGAGAGATGCGCTAAGCAAGTTAATTTTGGGTGACGTTTTCTAACAACAAACTTTGCGAATCGTTGCTTAGCAACGGTTGCATAGCGACGGTTGTTATTAACATGTCAGAATAAATTGCAGGTGTGACTGTAACGCAACGCTTGTGGGTTTGATCTCCGCGCGAGGGAAAGAATTGTTATTTATTAATATTTTAATATTACGCTTTGGTGTTGAGAGCGTCGCTCAATACAATGCCTCGAAAAATTCGGGGGAAAATGGTGAACGGTGTGTTCTAACACTATGGTTTCCCTGCCTACCCTGTTGTATGCGAGATACACGTGAGCTGATATACATATATCTATCAGCTGATAACAATTCATGACTGAATGTATACGTGATGGTTGCGGGTTCGATCCTCGGGGAATGATACATTACACCCTGGTGGTAGACAAAGCGAAAAATCTGCACAATTTAGGCAACTGGGTGTTCTAACACCAGGGTCCCCATGTTATTGTGGATAAACACGTAAAATTGGTTTTCGTATGGACTAAAGCTCATGTTGATCTACACGAAAACGAAGCCGCAGACATGGCGGGAAAGTCCGCAGCTAATTCACAAATACCATATAATTATACCAATTTTCCTATTAGTTGTGTGAAAAACCATATAAAAAATGACACAATGATTAAAACAAATGAAGAATAAATAGCCGCTGCAACCGGTCATCATACAAGAAGCATACTAAGTAATATTGAAATAATAAAATCCCTTAATAATAAGATCAATTTATTACCTTCCATGACACAGTTTTGCTTAACACAGTATTTAACAGGCCACGGCTTCCACTTGGACTATTTAAATAAATTTAAAATATAAAATAATAACATATGCCATGTACTAATAAATCAATAATTCATTGTAACATAAACAACATAGAAACGCCATTTGTCCTTCATAACTTAATAAATAACGACAGTTGCTTAAAATCATTTATTAAATTTATATCTCACATCTTTAGCACATTTAAAGACTTCAATAACACAGTAACATTAATACAATGTATGTATTATATTATTATTATGTTTATATTATTAAATTTATTTATTTATTTATTTTATATATTATTAAATTGATGTTTTTTTTTTTTTTTTTTTTTTTTTTTATGGAAAATGGACAAGGCAAACGAGCGTACGGGTCACCTGGCGGTGATCACCGCCGCCCACGACCCCGTGCAGCACCAGAGGTGCTACAGGTGCGTTGCCGGCCTTTGAAGTGGAGATAGACGCGCTTCTTGAAGGCACCCATATCGTACCGACCTGGAAACACTGACGCGGGTAGGCCATTCCACAGTTCGGTGGCGCGTGGAAGGAAATTTCTACGAAACCGCACAGTAGTGGAGTGCCACATATCCAGATGGTGTGGATGATATTTAAGTTTGTGACGTGCTGTGCGGTTAGAAAATTCGGCGGCAGGTAACAGGTCAAACAGTTCCTCAGAACACTCACCATGATAAATGCGATAGAGAACGCACAGCGAGGAGACGTCTCTACGCAGAGCCAAAGTGTCAAGCCTTTCACAGCTTACTGGGTCCTTAATGATTCGAACAGCTCTACGTTGTATGCGATCAAATGGGTCAAGCTGATACTGGGGTGCACCAGCCCAGAGATGAGAACAGTACTCCATGTGTGGCCGAACCTGGGCCCTATATAGGGCCAATCGGTGTTTTGGCGTGAAGTACCGTCTCGCTCTATTGATGACCCCCAGTTTCTTCGAGGCCAACTTGGCCTTGCTTTCCAGATGATCGCGATACTGGCAGTCATTCGAAACATTAAGGCCCAATATGCTGATACTGGGCGCGGCTGAAAGGGGAGTGTTCTGAAAGACTGAAATGTAAAGACTGAAATGTATGTTTTAAGTAATATTACTATTATTATAGTCGCTAATATAATCAATAAACTGTTGTGTCGCCTGTATAAAATCGCAGGGGCACTCCAGGGAGTAAGTAGGAGTGTTTAAAAAAAAACACGTAAAATTGGAAATATTATAAATTTTTATTTTCGCTGTACTGGGAATCAAACCTATATCAATCGCTGATATTACAGATATCTTACAATTCACAATGCCGTCTCGAAACGTTCTTTATTTAAGCAAACTTTGTATTCGTTGATTGTACAAAGGGTCCAGTATTATAAATCCCAGGGGCTACAATTGGATTTGGAGGCAGTTTTCCTGAATGCTGTATATCAAGAGTTGTTCTTGAAATTTTTAGTTAGTAGTAGTAGAAAGTAGGGGAACGGAGTGTCATAACACTAGGCTTCCTCTGCCTACCCATACAATTTTTTTTGGAGTTGTAAATTTTAATAAATATAGTAACTTACTAATTACCCGCTCCAGTACCGACCGATTTATCTGAATGCCCGCCCTCTTGCTCCCGTATTCTAATAACATTGTCATATTAAAGACAATATTTATACATTGAAAACTCAAATGAAAGTTTTAATTAATTTAATCTAATAGTTATTTCGTAGCAGCTTGCTGTAACTTGATATTTATACTATTTTATTTATGAACTAATTGAAATAAAGCAAACACTAAATATTAAGGGAAAGTCGCCACAACACAAAAGCGAAAACTGAATTAAAACCGGTTAAGCCTGTTAAAAGTTATTGTCCTCACTTTCTTAAAAAGACCAATTACGGCGATGAATAAAATAAAAGACAGATAAAATCTAAATCAAATGACCAAAACTTTACAGATACAAGTTTAAAATAATACTTTTCATGGCGCACTTGATTCGTACAAAAAGACAATACGATAATGGACATGCGAGTGACAAATATAGCTGTGAGGTGTGATATGTTTCTAGCCCACATAAAGCCTTTTACACACTTGTGTATTCTATTTGACAATGACAGTTATGCTGCTGATAATGACGATCACGAGTCATCGTGACAAGAGAATCTTTATCAGGCCAGTCGTGGCGCAGGGGGCGTAGGATTGGAACCTCGACAGGTCGTGGATTCGATTTCTATTCGAGAAAATGATATATTTAATACTTACATTTCCTCGCTTTAGTATCGAGGAAAACCGCGGCATTTAAAATTCGACGGGTAGTGGGGAATGGAAGTGTTTTAATAGAAACGGAGTGCCTTAAGACTAGATTCCCAAATGTCGAACCTACCCTGCTTTGTGCGGAATACAGCGTAAATATGAAAGAAAAAAAAAACAATTTCGCACACAGATCATCTTTCCCCAGAATTCGACAAATTGAGTAGCAATATAACAAGTACATTGTATGTCGACCACCGACTTCAATACGCTCGTTCTAGATACCAGGAATACATGTCTGTTCTCGGATCCTTATATCAATACTCTTCATAGCTTGACCAGTGTGGGGTACACCGCATATACGATCTACTCTTATCCTTAAGTATATTTGAGATTCTATAAGCATTTTGTGGCTCAATCCGCATATTAGAAGTTTCGAGATATATTTTGTCTAAAATTAGTCAAATTTTAATAGATTTTTGTTGGATTAGATTAAAATATATTTGTTTAGTCCATAAGCATAGCTTACTGTTTTCCCCACCTAGTTCTCTTTACTGATTCTGTAAAAAAGCTTTTAGAAATAAAAACATTTTTATGTCTTCATAATTCTTGGTTGACCCTGTAGGTTAGGGGTTAGGTTTTGATTTAGTGATGATTTTTGTCCAATATATATTATATTAGTAATGCGTCAAGTAAAGCTTCATTTTTAAAAAATGCTCATATGCTTTTGATTGCATTGACTTAGAAACTTTTGTTCTCTGTTCTCAGGACCTGTAGACCTGCATATTTGACGTTAAATTAATTTATGCTTGATATGTTCAAAAAATAGTCTTGACAGACGGACAGACGCTGCAGTGACTGTACGAGAGTTCTGTTTTGTTTTTTAAGGCATAGATTACTAAGGAAGGTAAGGATTAAATAAATTAAATTTTGCAGAAAAATATTCCCCATACGCCGTAACCGCGCCCTAGTCGTCACCGAACCACAAATCACCGAGTGTTGACATATTCCAGAAATATGCATCGATATTCGACGGCGATAAATAATGCAGTGTTGCCAGCTCGCAAACATTCCGGCTTGATTGGGTACATACAACTGCATGCTGCACATTTCACGGTTCTCCCACTATAAGCTGAGTTATGACGCGATTTTGGGGTTTTATAGCCTAGAAATTATTTTATTTGTCACTAAGAAGTAGGCGGAGGGTTCCTAGTGTTAAGACAATACGTTGTCCACTTTCCGCTGGATTTTCGAGACATTTCACGACGCGTCGGCACTTTCAAATTATATTTTCACGAAAAACTCTCTGGTACTGATGAAATAAAATAAACATCCAAATGTTTTCTCTTGTATCGCTATATCTGTATTTTACGAGTAAACCAATGAAATATAATGATGAAATCATAAAAAATATTTCCGAGAACAATTTGGAGAAAGAAAGCAAAAAGGTCGGACTTTGTAATAATTATACCGCTACTATGAGGATTGAATCTTTAATTTCGGTTAATTAATGATTTTGTAAAGAGTTTTTTAGCTTCTTTTTTTATATAAATTTATAATATAGTACACTAAAATGGACAAATGAACCATAATTTCCACTTATTGTAGCTTTTTATTACTCTTGGTGTAAGGATTATTAAAAATCTCAATTAAATTTCGTTCTTCTTCTACCAGAGCGAGGATATAAAAATAAATATAGAAATTTCCCCGATTAGGAATCCACAATGTCGCATTAACGTCAAACTCTGTGCTGCTACACCCCGACTACATAAATCTAAGACAAAACTATCATATTTCTGTCAAGATATATTTTATCTTTGAGTTTCAACATTTTTTTTTGCTATTTTAAGGCAATTCTTTGAAACAGTATAATGCAGTCTAATGAAGTGCGGTGTCATGGCGGCCGCTCCGTAATTCTTAGAGGGGATCTTTTTAGCGCGACGTGGTGCATTTTTTTAAAGAATTCTATAGTTTATAGTATATTATTAAATATTAAATTTAGAATATTCATAAGATATGAGACATTTTAATAAATTACGATGAGAAATAATAATATTGAGGCAGACTGTAAGGGGTGCAGACTAGTGGGTTCGATTCAGTTTCGGGGGAATGAATTCTTTTCATTTCCTCGAAATTTGTGATTTGTTATTAATTTTGTTGTTTAGTTTGTGTGTCTGCGTAATGATTTTTTTATAGCTTCTCTTATTGTAAAATTGAAATTTTCATTCCACGGTTTGTTTCCCTTGAGAATATTAAAATTATAATTTTTTAAGCAATTTCTAACAGTTAATGAAGTTAGGTGTCAGAGCGGGGGTGGACAGTAATTCTTAGCTGCGCTTGTTAGTGCAACGTGCTGACTCCATGTAAATTAAGGTCTTGTTATTTTACATTTTTTAAAATGAATTTTAAGAAATATACAAATTACTTCTCTTAGTAGCATTAAGTTGCAATTAACAATGTTTCTTAATTGTTTTTGGTGTTGAGGCCGTCGGCGCAGGGACACAAGCGTATGACGGCAAACACGATTGTTTTGGGTTCGATTTCCACACGGGGAAATTAAATATTTAAATATTTGGAGGAAAGTGGGGAAAGGTTCTACTTCGAACTGAATGTTTACCCTTTTTTCCAGGTTCCCTCTGCCTTATTTACCCTTTTATGTGCGAGATACCGCGTAAGCAGAGCGTACAAACTAAAAAAAATAATGATTGTTATATGGTACAGTGCGAGTCTTCATTATCTGACTGCGAACGTAATGTTTGTTGGCTTCAATTCTCATTTAAGGATTATTTTTTGTTTTCGACGGGCTGGTAGACCTGGATAATTGATATCAGTTTAATATCTCCACGAGGTCTAGGGATGAATAGTTTTTTACAGACAGAGAGGTGAACAACATAGTGATTGCGTTTTATATCTTTTATTATAAAGGCACGGAACCCTAAAATTTTGCATAACTGCTATAAATCCACGACTACCGTGAAATTCAAATATTTAACACATCACGGTACTACAAAGGTGTTCCACTTCAATTGAAGCACAAATTTAGACGAGAATTCCAATTGCAATAATTTTGCTCTGTGAGCACTTTGAATGATAATAATTAGATGGTATTTTACGTATGTGCATATATATGTATTTATATGTTTGTAGAAATGTACGTAAATAATATATGTCGATAGTAGTTGTAGTTTAAAAGCTGTAGTTATATATTTTAGAAAATTTATTATTTCTTTGAGAATGGAGTGTCTTCTTATTATTAGGTTTCATCTGGTGTTATTCTTCATACTCGTAATTTTTAACAAATTTCAAATTATTATATCAGTAAATCTTAACTTCCATCACTCAACACATAATGCCATGCGAAAATTTCGGCAATAAGTGGGGAATGGAGTGTCTTAACACTAGGTTCTCTCTGCATACCCTGCTATACAACATGAAGCTGATTTTTATTTCGATATTCTACAATTGAACCTGACCTTAATAAAACAATCATATAAAAAATCAATAATCACCCAATTCGTAAGCTTCTCAAGGGGAAATACCATACAAAATGACGGGCGTGTAATGATTTTGAGTGGTGGCGAACAGGGAAGTGGGTGGAGAAACCTCAAGCTAATGGCGCCAGTCATTGGCACGGATTCGCTAACGAACGCCCGTGCCGCGGTCAGCGCGCCTTTGCCAATTACATTATAGGGTGCCTGCAAATGCTAGACTTTTAAAAAAACATTTAAATTTTAGAGGGTATTGAATTCTCATTTCTCCGCTCTGATGATAAGACAAACGAATAGCTGTGTTGGGTTCTGCTACTTTATATGTGTTGTCTCGATAATTTTACTGTGCGTGGGGAAAGAAGTATCTTAATATCTGGTTTCTCTGCCTATCCTGCAATTTGCGTTATATATGCGGGCACAAATCAGAGTAGGTGTCCTAGTGCTAAGACATTTCTCTTCCTTACTTTTCACTTAATTTTCGAGATATTGTGTCAACTAGTGGACTTCAACGCTGCGCTTTGTCTAGTTGCCATAGGGAGGAAATGAAAACAATGTCAATTTATTCCATTGAATGGAAAATAAACTCACAAACGTCGTATTTACAGTTGAGCCTTTAACAAAAATATAATATATTTATAAATAATATAATACAATACTGTCTCATTTCTGTCGTTAGTTTGTAATACGCCTAACAGATTGATGATGCTTATTGGCGTTTAATGCGTACATTTTGTTGAAAGGCTTCAACGTATAGTCGGGTTGTGTAGTTTTGTTCTTTTGATTTTGTTTAATATCAATTTATTATCTATTTAATAATTTATTTTAAATATGTTTCTTTATACGTTTCTATGATACTCGTCAAAAATAAACAAAAACAAACTTTTTTATTTATTTTTTCATTTGGTGCCAGTCGTAGCGTAAGGGGACAAGCGTAGAGGCACTAGCACAAATGCAAACGCAACCGGTTCAGAGTTCGATTCCCACTCGAACCACTCGAACAAATAAGATATTTATTACTTTCATTTTCGACACTCAACACGTTATGTCTTCAGAATTCGGTGAAAACTTTACTTGAAGTATATATATATATATGTATATATAATACTTATATATATAAAAATATAAAATACTTAAGCTTAACTTTATATATATGTATATATAATGTATGTAAGTACGTCTGTATGTACCTGGAAAGCTACTCATCTGGTAATGGTTCCAATACCGAGGATTACGTTCATCATTCTAACTTCTGATTGAGCTTTATACCTGCGCTGTAAATTCATTTCTACAGGTTATAAAACGTTTGCCTTGATATAAGTGGGTTCGATTCCCACTTTAAAATTATATTGAAAAAACTGCAAACAAAATATAACTTAGTGTTAAGACATTCTGTTTCTCATTTTTCGTCTATTTTAGAGGCTTGTGTCAAAAAATTCCGAGTTGCAGTTTATTTAAATGATCTATAAATGTACATATAATATTAAAAATACAGCGACAATATTAAGAAAAGGTCAAGAATCCTCCAATATAAGTTTACTAGCTTCAGTCTGCTTTCTCTCAAGAAATTCTAATAAGGTTTAGGGCTAATCTACTTATCTTAATTATCTCCATACCTCCTACTTACGTCTAAGTAAAAAGAAAGTTGTTAAAATTTGTAAAGTTCGAGTTAAATATCCACTACTGTTCTGTATACAGGGTGGAATTGTCAGCACCACTTTAAATGAAACCATAGTTTTAACTACTCTATAAAAGCCTAATATAATTCAGAAAAAAATTAATTCCCACAAATGAAAAAAATATTTTTTCAAACAAAATAAATAATAAAAATAAAACGCCATTTGTAAAGTATAACATAAACACGCACACACTTACCTGTCAGAGCGGCAACGTCACACACGTATGTGTGCGTGACACGAAATACAGGTATGGATAAAAATCGTGAAATGAAAAAAAAATCCTACGTCCAAACTGTTCAGGTACCTTGATGACCATGAAGAACTAAAGATTTAAGTTCTGGGTTTAAAATATTTTACCCTATATTATTCAGTAAAAGGAGCGCTGCCTCTTCCATCCTGTATGTGAAGTACAGCTTCATCCGGATCCTGCATATAGCAAAAGCTTGTGTTAAGAATAAGAGTTTTGGTTGACAGACAGGTTGGTCTGGTTTGGTAAGACGACGGGCCGCGTTGAATTCTACCACTCAACACGCAATATCTCGAACGTGAGTATGTTCACTCTGCTTATTCTGCTTTACGGGATAAAGCGTGAAGCTGAATAATACTAAAAATACCATATAACACTATACTTGGATAGGAGGCAATCATTTTATTAATATTTTTGACACGGAACTCTGAAGCATAACTATGAAAAAACTTTGGAAACTGCAGCCGTCACATTGAATTTATAACGAATGAATTTTTTATATGAATATAGCATCTAATATTTATAGAAGCATGGCGACAAAGGCAAAAGTTTATTTTTAATACTGTTTGATATTAATGAATGAACTTAGGATAAAAATAGCTACGCGCTTGTATTCCATATATAGAAAAGTGGAGGATTCTTTTAAGACACTTTGTTCATCACTTTCTGTTCAATTTTCAAGACGCAGCGTGTTGAACTGTGGCTTGTTACCAGAGTAAGGAAATATTTAATATTTTATTTTTATCGCTCGGCTGAAGAGACAACGCGCGGCGTTGAGTTTCGCCACTTATTACGCAATGTCTCCAGAATTTAGTGAAAGTGAGGAATAGCAGTGTCTAAATGGAAATGGAGTCTCTTAACACTAGGTTCACAGTTCCCAGTCTGACGATGGAACCAGAACTTACTACCTACGTAAAACACTCGAATGCATTAAACATTATATAGGTTTTTACTTTTTACTTCAATAACCTTATATTTCCTGGGGAGGCTTAGCTGTGAACAGATATACTTATTCGCGTAAAGATCTTTTTAAGATTTTTTATAGCAAATTGTTAGTCAAATTTCTAGGGATAATAAGACTATTATAAGACTACTTTGCGGTTGACATGCACCCCCCCCCCCCCCCCCCC
>JAAIXI010000246.1:795975-1071485 GCA_013403645.1 Heliconius nattereri | reverse complement strand
CCCCCCCCCCCCCCCCCATATCCTATGCCCATGTCAACAACACAGCCTATAAAGAAGTGCAGATAGTTACAAGCCCATGCAACTCTATGTACAAACGTAGCAATAAACGTTCGACATCACAAATTCGTTTCCATTGAGTTGAATGCGAACGATTTCACAGAATCTCGTTTAAAATCCATTCTATTTCCTCTCGACATTTGCGGCCTTTATAAAACTTCTATCAGGGCTTGATGGCCAGTGGATTTATAGCGCTATAGCAATAATAGATAAGTAAGAGTATATTTGTGGCCAGTCGAGACGCTGAAACACTAGTGTGTGACTGTTAACGTGGCAGGTTGTAGGTTGGATATCATTACCTCGCTCTGGTAACGAGGCAAGTAGGCACCTATAAGGCGGTAAGTGGGGAACCACTTTCCACCCTATTCTGAAGTCATTGGGTGTTGAATGACGGAATCCAACGCCGCGCCGTTCCCGTTCTGGTAACGAGTATGCCTCGTAAATGTAAACATAAAACATTTTATTTCCTTGAGTGGGAATAGAACCCACAAACTGTTGCACTAATAGTCACATATTTGTGCCACACCGTCACGACTGGCATCACTTTTTCTATCTAATATACAATATCTAATGTACGTATCAGTCCGCTGAAAAATGAAACAAATCTCTAAAATATTATGTACATATATTAGACCCCAGTGGATCATCAGACTAAAGGTCGCATAGCATTAGTCTAATGAAAATGGTTTTCAATTCACATCCAAACCTTTTATGTTCCGCAAAAGCAGTTTATTTAATTTATGATTATTTCAATTATATTGTAATGAGGGATAATACGGTTTATAGGGTTTGTTCAACTTTAACCCCTTTGACCCCTTTTGTGTAATATATATAAATGTATATTTTAGGCCGCAGGGGTACAAGTGTGTGACTGTAATACGACGATTGTGGGTTCGATCCCCACAATATTTAAAATTTTAATTTCTCCGCATATGTGTTGGGGCAAAGCACTGTATATTGAGTTCCGCTACTCAACACACAATGATTCGGGATACAACGTGAAGCCACAAAACAAATACGATTCATGATATATTCTAACAGCACATTGACTGCAGGTACAGCGAATTACCTCGAAACGATTAATGTGAAGAAGTAATTATAAGCTTTTTCCATAAATATATGGTTTATTTATCCCAACTTAAATATTCAATTCGAACCAGCAATGCCTGAGATACGTTGAACCAAATAAACAACTTTATAATATTAACATAGATCAGTGTTAAATACAATGAAATTGTACTAAAATATCAAACGCTATTACATTTGCAGGTAAAAATGGTAAAAGTATAAAGAACATTTTATTTTCAAATGAAAAAAATATTAAATATTCCCATAACCATTTCGAAATATATTCAATAAATATTGAAACGCGAGCGCAAACAAAGGGAGCGAGAGCTTGGCTTACAAATTCACCTGTTAATTGGGGCGCAGCAGCCCTGTAATTAAGTTAGAATTTTTTCTTATAAACTACCTGTATTTTGTAGTTTTACATAAAATTCATTTATTGTATTACTATTATTAGATTTCTCATTCAGAGAAAGCTCACTTACTGTGAGTGGCGGAACATAACGCAGAGCTTTCTTTCGCCTCCAGAGCGATGAAATGAAAATATTAGATATATAATTTCCTCAAGTGGGAATCGAATCCACTTGTCGTAAATACTGTCGCGTTTACAAACAGACGCTTGTGCCCCCGCGCCACGCCTGGCCTCTATATATGCATAAATTTATAAAAAGATGTTAGTACCAAGTGGAAAGAACCCAAACGGTAGTCGTCTTAAAATTGGATTCGTTTTTCCACAGTCGTTACAGACGGCACTTACCTGTGTATACTTGTAATCTATTATGAATTCAGAGTTCCTGTGATTATAGTCTCAGCTTTCAGTTTTGGGAACATTTTTTTTACGCTGTATCCCGTATTTAGCAGGGTATGCAGAAGAAACCTGAGAACCCAGTGTTAAGACACTCTGTACTCCCCATTTTTGGAGTTTTTTAAGTTATACTTGTTTTGGCACGTTAGGGAAAAATTATGACAGTGACAGTAATTATTAGGTCACAAAAAACTGACACTATAAAATGATAAAGTCAACATTTAAGTTTTTTTAAGTAGCGGAACTTATCGTCACGCTTAAAAAAGGATAAGAAAGCGAGTACAACTTCTTTCCACACAATTCTATTTATTAACTAGCTAACCTGAACCCAGCATAGTTGAATCCAAGGACGCAGCAAAGTCAAGCAAACTCGAGAAATTAATTGTATTGCTGAAACTTACCTCCAGATAAGTCTAGTACTGGAATTAGGAAATCCTGGCTCCTGGAGCACGGCGTCGCGGAAACGGAGAGATAGCGCGGACTTAGTGACAAAGTTGTTGTTACAATGCACTGAACTTGAAGAACTATATGAGTATATCCTTGTGTACAACGAGAGTTGGTAGCTTTGTGCTAAACGCGGGTAGTTGTACAGTCATTAAGTTAACTATTTGCTAGTAAATAACGTTTGTAGTTATTGTGCTTGTCTGTACCTACTATTATAATTTGCAATGCTTGTAGAATTCGGTGGAAAATTGGGGACAGGTGTGTTTTAATGGGAACGATTGTAAGACAATAACACTTGGTTCCTAGATTCCCTTTGCTATATGCGGGATACAACGTGAAACTAAAAAAAATATGTAAAATGTAAAAATACGTTCTTTTACCCTTCTATTTGTATATCTCCTTTAAGTTTCGAAGTCCTTTCTTAGTGTTTCATCACTCTCTCTGTTCTACCTATAGCCCAAAGTTCAATTTTCAAATATCAATGCAGCGACAACGATTTCAATTATGAGAATTACAATTTCGAAGATTGTAGGAGAAATTGAAATAAAAAAATATTTTCTATACTATCAACTTATAAAAATGAAAAGCTCATTAAAAAAAGAAAAGAAATCCAACAAACATTGAAATTGAAAGGGAATCCTCATCAGACACCCAGCGTGGGGCAGCTAAGCCTATTTCGCGTTCCACTCCGCACCAATTATTTGACGAAAACACCGCTCATTTGATAATCTAATATTATTGATTTTCATTTGTTTACCTTCCAGATACCGGCTGGGGTTAGGGGCTCAGCGGCGTGACGACTCTCGTGCCTTTTTCCACTTAGTCGGATATTACAGGTTCAATGTCAAATTTAGTTTTTCCAAAATTCTTTAGTTGTGGTATTAAGATTAGTCTTATCGACTGCATCTGTTATTTAAGCAACGTTCAATCCTTTTGGTTTATATAGTTGATGATTATACGAAGTTATATGTTACATTTATATATATACTTTTTATTGAATGCACAAAAATATCATAAATATTTTTTCTATGTTTACACTATTTGCAGACTTCAAGTTTAAAAACTTATATAGACATAATACAAAATACGATATAATATCCAAATCTATCTTAGGTTGTTAAAGATTGCTTGCAGCGATTAGACCTCCTTTGCATATATTTATACAAATATGTCTTCGTGCCATATATTTGTTTTGCACGTCGAGTGTAACTTAACGTCGCATTTAAACGTCGCACAGATAAAAAATATTAAATTCTAATTTATTCCGAAAGTAATAATATTTCTATAAATATTTCTATCCGATAGTATATAAACAGCCTAATACTGAGAAAAATAAGAAAAATCAAATTATTTTGAGTAATACAATTGTATGGAATGTTAAGAAAATATAATAAAGGCTCTAACTCTGAGATCCAATAGACGATATACGAGTATAGCGAGGAAAGCTGTCGGATGCTATTAGTGCGGAAAGGGGAACGGATTACGACTTTTATGAATCGTGACTTTTGCTGTAACAGAGTTGTTATAGAATGTATCCTTTTACTGAGATAGGCCTTTGCTTAGAAAATATTCATAACTAAATCATTTCTATACAATGTTTATATTTATACTAACGTTACAAAGTTCAATTGTTTGTTTGGTTGAATGCGCTATTCTAACGAATTGCTGGTTCGAATTAGAAAACATATTTTTGAGAAAAATATCGTTTTCATTGAAGTAAACTATAGGTTATTATTACATCATGTAAATCGTTTCGAGGTAACGCACTAAATCTGCGATTAGAGTTAATATCATGTACTATTTATTCTTTTTCATGTCCAAATCTTGAAACCTTGCGGAACTCAACACCGCGCTATACCTTGTTACCAGAATGAAAATGAAAATAATTCATTCCGTTCTAGTGGAAATAGAGCCCACCACCATCGCGTTCACAGACAGCCGATATAACTGCGCTACAGCGTCCTCAAAATATTAACTATATAAAATAATAATAATCATCCGTCTGTCTGACGTTACACAAAATTAATGACGACTAATTTAGTTAATCCAATATTCAGGTAGAGACGAGCTTATATGATATGGAACCTCGCTAACTCTATATATAAGTAACTTATGTCAGAGGGGTCAGGAATTTAAACTGGGGTCATTAAATATGTGGGTATTTGTTAATAGAGTATGAAGTTTGTAGTAGTTTTGTAATTACTTTTGGATTTTTAATTAAATGTACGTTCTCTCTTTTGTGTAGTTTTAAATCACTCCGGATTTAACTTTAAAACTTTACCGAATTTGAACTAAGTGGTAAGGCATGGAAATATAACATCAAATCAGCTTTACGCTGTATCCCGCACACAGTAGGGTAGGCAGAGGGAACCTAATGTTAAGACATTTCGTTCCCCACTTTTTGTCGAATTTTGATGGAATGGCGAGGCATGAGTCTGTAGTGTAAAAAATAATAATTATAATAAAACGAGCACCAGATTCCCACTGTCTATCCAGCTATATGTAGAATACGTTAAGCTAAAAAAATCCAATATCTTTACTTATTTTACTAGTTAACGAGGAACACATGTACCAACGGACACATCTAAACATAAATACATAATTAAATTGAAAAAATCTTTAAATTTGTCTACAGGTAACGTATATTTAATTATCAGGTAGCTTCATAGGTCATGGTAATTTCAAATGAACGAATTAATTACAACCCTAGCGGGGTATTTATTCAGTCTACGGCTTGGGGCTACTGCAATAAGGCCACACGCGAACCGCACTTATAAATAGGGTGACTATCATTTGTTGAGAAATAAATAAATAACGAAATACCTATATGATTAATAAATTAATAGAAGTGAAATATTTAATATTTTCTGTTTTCGCTCGGGTATCGTGACAAGCGGTGTTTAGTTCCGCCACAGCATTCAATGCCTGTAGGATTCGGCGGAAAGTAAAGTTGCGAGTGTATTAACACTTCTTCCTCCATCCTTCCTTCTTCCTCCAGGCTTCTTCTGTGTACCCAGTTTCATGCGGGATATACTGTAAAGTTGAAAGAAAAATAACATTTTGTGTGGCTGAGAATGGAAATCGAATCCACGACCCTGTGCCCTTAGGGACATCAGATTCCTTTTCCGTTTTAAAAATTCGAAACTTTTAGTAGCTTTCCAATATCATGGATATACAATTCAAAGCGTAGTAAATAGATGATGTAAGCAATCTAGTATTAGATCTTATGCTATCGTCGATGCAGCGGCAAGGTTTGATCGTTAAAGAAGATAGCACCACCTTCCTGTTAGAGTTTATTTTTAACACTTGCTATTGATTTGACGTGTCGAAGTGGCCATTTAGGAGAAGTTCCACGCTTTATCTCGATTTTAGCAGGATAGGCCAAAAATACTAGTGTTAAGACTCTCTGTTCTCTGCTTTCCGTTCGAAATCCTTTTATATTTTTTTATTGTATATATATATTGGTTACTTTTTTAATGGAACATTAAGAGGTGAGTTATGCACCACAGTTCACAGGGGTGAACACACAATACCTCACGCTCTATGGAAAATGGTGAACTTAATAGGGTAATATCATAACGCTAGATTTTCAGGTTCCCTATGCCTAACTGCCTTCGTAATACAATGAAGCTGAAAAAATGATGAAAAAAAAAATCACACACTATATCTCCCTTTTTTGAAATTGGATAAAAACTTTTTATCAGTCAGCCATAAAATGTTTATTACCCTTTGTTCCCAAACATTCTCTCTTTTCATCCGCAAATGTTTATAATTTTAACATATTTTAGCGCTATTTCGAATTTCGAATACGCAACTATCGATGTTTTGACAGCCACTAACCCAACCACAAGGTGTTTGCAACTAAAATTAGAATTAATGAACGTAATTTGCGCCTTCATGTATAAACTTCCTCCGTCCACTGGCCAGTGCTCAAGGAACTGCTACTCTGGTATTCTCATTATGCATATTTCATTTAAACTGAAAAATATTATATCACATACTCGTATAATCCAATCTATTGAGAAACATCCAAGTTTCAGTAATTAGTGGGTTCTAAAGTTTTTGAGATATGGAAAGATCAAACAACACAAAGACAAAGAACATTATAATAAAAAAAAAACAAATATTTCCTTAGAGAACATATAAATATTTTAATATGGTCCAATTTTAAATAGATAGACGGCACATTTAGATGACCTGAACTGAGTTCCCATTATAAACTGAAGAATAGAATATCAAATGTATGGGCATAACCGGAACAGCAGGTAGATTAGGCGAGCGCTATCAAGAGTTCTTGATTTATGTTTGAGAGATAATTGAATTTGGAAGTATAGTGACATTATCTACCTACTACCTATAGGTAGTAGAGATGATAGGTATTATTAATTATCCGTCATGGCGCAGTGGCACAGTAATGGTGGTGGGTGACTGTTAACGCGACGCTTGTGAGGAAGATTCTCACTCCGAGGATATGTGGTGAGTGGGATGAGTATACAAAGCCTGGAAGTGTACACTTTTATCAAGGAGACCAGGAATAGATATTATAATGTTAATTTGTACGTACTAGAAGTAGAAGCTCTACAAATTTAGCTGTTATATGGATTATTAAATATTTTCTGGAAAATTCTTCCAATTCAGCGGAAAGTGGAAACCAGGGTGCCTTAAATAGGTTCCCTCTGCATAATTTCTAGAAACTATGAACTACGAAGAATGTGAAATATTAATGTAGCCATAGTAAAATCATTTCAAATTTAGTTAGGTATGGTTAAAGTCCATATAAATGGTCCAAAGGTAAAGCCTACATTTGGTTCTTAAGTCCAATGTTTCAAGTGAATCCCAGCACACTGATTGTTTCTTTTCTTGTTATAAAATCTAACATTGAGAAACTCAAAGAAAAAAACAGAATTTTATAAAAGAAAAACATATAAACATATTTTTTTTAAATTTATAAATTATAGAAACACAAATAAACACAGCGTCAGGAATCCTTTTTCTAATTATCCAAAGCAAATGGCCAAACTACGTATAGTTTGTTCGGGGTTCAAACACCAATTCAATCACGGCCAGTATACGGGTTAGTTAGTTTAAAAGACTGAAGCGCTAGAGCTTATACAAATAGAACGAGATGGTCGAGCCAATTAAGCTAAGAATTTGTATTGCCTGTATATCTATTGAGGCGGATGGTGGTGGGTTTGATTTCCGCGAGGCAGATGAATTATTTAATGTTTCCGTTTCAGCGTTCTGGTGACATGGCCAAGCGTAATTGAGTACTGCCACTCAATACGCAATGCCTCGAGCGGCGAGTAGTTGGGAGCGGAGTGTCTTAACACTCCGCTCCCTACTACTCGCGTTAAGACACGAGGTTCTCTGTATAGCCAGTTGTATTCGGGATACAGCGTAATGCTTAAAAAAAGCATAGCATCTATTATGGTATTAAAATCTTTTTAAAATCTTTTTGAAAGTCTTAAATCGAAAAAATCGAAATTCGGCGTTTAGTTCCGTCAATCATAAAAAACGGAATACGCAGTGAGTGTTGAATTATGGTACTATGGGTTTATCAGAAAATCGTATTGTATGCGTTAAAGTAATAAAAAAAAAAAACATTGAAGCCAGTTCAACCCGGCTACCAGGTGTCGATTTAAAAAAAATCCGGCCAAAAAAAGGGTCCCGTTTAAAATATCCCCTTTCCGGGTCAACGGATTGGGTGAACTGAATGGGCACGAAGAAAGAACATTTTGCCTAAAAAGTTATGTTGGGAGCGTTGGCTCTAACGATTTTGGACGACTTTGCAATTTGTCACTAATTTTATTTATCTGCCTAGCTATATTTGAACTCATTTAAACCTCTAATTTTGTTTATGTTCAACTCAACTTCCTCAGACTTTATAAGTGTTGATTTTGTGAAAGTGTTGTTTTACGCTGTATCCTGAATATAGCACGGTAGGCATGAGAAACTTAATGCTAGAACATTCTTATCTCACCCACAGCCCGATTTTCCAGACCTGGTCTTTAACATCTTTGCCCCGAATTGTTCATTTAAATAAATATTAAATTCCTACATGATTCGGGATATTTCAAGACAATTTAAAAGGAACATTTAACTACTCTAAGTGAAAGGCATAGTACGCAGCATATTAAAAATTAAACGTTGCTTCAATAAAATTGAACTACAAGCCACCTCTATTCATTACCAAGCTCCCCCATCCCCCTTATATGAGCGGACACGGGGTAATAAAGTTCCGAATGTGCTTTGATGTCTCTCATCAGTAGCCTTTGCTATTTTGATTACATACTACGTACTGGGCTCATCTATCGTGTCATGTATACGTTATAGCGGAAATTCGTTTCGGAAATTCACTTTTGTTAATTTTAGTATACTCTAGGTGTATAGTTGGGTTGGTATGGGTAATAATGTAAAGGTAATTGCAAGTTCATAGTTCCCACGAAATAAATTTTTGAGAAAAATATGTACGAGGTACATATATATATATATATATATATATATATACACAAATATTACCAACATTACCTATTGTTTTCTTATTATAAACTCGTAGTCTTCGCCTATATTTTTTTTTGCGTAGACTTCAAGAGGATAAAATGGAAAATCTCTATTTTCTCTATTTCCGCCGTAATGTCAGGAAATCCTTTCTTAGTGCTTCCTTACACTTCCTAACCTAATCTATATGATATTTTTAAGTCCAGGTCTATTCATTAAAAAAATCATCACATATGTATGTAATTCAAATAAAGTGTCTGTCTTTCATAAAGGCGTGTTTCATTTTCAAGTTCATGTTTCACACTTACATTTTTTATACTTGTATTTGTATGTATGTCCATTCATTTCTAAGTTAAATGTGAACCAATTTCAAAAAATATTTCCTTTTTTCCCATTCAGGTAATGATTTCTTACTCTGGTAACAAAACAATGCCTTCAACAACAATCACTAAGTACCGCCTGCGTACCCTGTTATATTTGTCTGAGGTTCATTTAAAAATTGGCTTCATACTATGCTATTAAAAATCTCCGAAATTAAACGAACAACTAGAAAGGAGATTACTTAAGAACACTCTAGATAGAGTCGCCTTTTAAATAAAATAAAACTAAATCAACTTCGTTTCTTCTTTCGGGAGTTACGACGTCACCGACAGACATACACAGCATACATGGCACTTCAAATCCAAATCTCTATTTTCGACGATAGTTAAAAATAACGATACATAACCAACACTAAAATACATAATCAAAGTTAAATGTGCATCATTAATGCAGTATAAAGCGTTTAATTAAATACTAGCGCCCGCTATAGTTGAGAGTTAAGTTCTAAGATCTGTTGGAACTTTGCGCTCCTTTCGAAAGCCGGCTCGCGGCGGTAAACTTTACAAAATGAACAATACTAGGATTTTTACCTTATTTTTCCTATACAGATAGATATGTCTTAGCCTTTTTTCGCATATTATATAGCAGGTTTACATACAGGATACATCGTTTCCCAATTTCACCAAATTGCGAGGGCTTAGTGACGTAATAATAACCGTTCCCCTGAGTGGGGATGGAACCTACGACCATCGCATCTAAAGTTTGTTTTTAGCTTCACGCTTTACATATATGTGAATAAAGCGTACGGGATAGCCACAGATAACCTGAAGACCGTGTTTTATGACACTCTGTTCACTATATTCCGTTCAATTTGTATATATTGTATAATTTTATAATTCAATTTGTATAATTTCACTATATTGCGTGCTAAGCGGCGTAGCCACAATTTGTCTTGTTAATAGAGCGAGAAAATTAAAAAATAATTAATTCCTTCAAATGGGAATCAAACCCACACTATTACACTACTAAAACAATCCAGCTGCATGAAACTTCGCCTATATTGTAATATTATTAAACTACGGTATTCCGATGGAATGTGTAGAATATATAGCGCGATCGCTCGCAATGTATGCTAATGTAACATTATGCCTGCCATTAAGAGATGATTATGTTTGAGTATCTAAAGCATTTTCCACGTTAAAGAGTATACATAGTGGTGTATCACTATCTCTTTTACAACTTTATTGATCAAAATCAGCTTCACGCTTATCCCGCACTAAGCAGGGTAGGCAGAGGGAACATCTACCAGCGCCAAGAAATTAGAATATAAATATAAATAAATATTTATTTATGAATCTTTAGAAATAATACTTCCCGCACCGCTTTATTTTGCCTGTTGAGTAGCGGAACTCAATCCTATTTTTCTTTAGTTTTTCTTTTTGTAGTTCAGTAGAAGTCATTGTGTTATATACTTGTTGTTTTTTTGGCTATTGTTCGCAATTGTTGCGCATTTCAGGGTGGTGAAATTAAACGCCACGCTTCGTTCTGCTTTGATACCGGGGCGAAAAAAATAAAATATTAATATATAACATTGAATTTTTCCCAAGATTGAAATCTAAATGTGCAGTTTTCCACAGATATATGTTTAACTATAAACAATGGTAAGATTCACTTTCGCTGAAAGGTAGCCTAACTTACTCTCCGAAATTAGATTGTTCATAACTCATTTTGGACTCTTCCTATTTCGTTGCTTTTCCGTTGACTCACTTAATATTTGTACGATAGTACGGAGATAAACCAAACATAATGCATAAGAAAAAATAAGATCACTATTTTTACATCTTTGGTATTCATCATTGCTATTATTATTAATCTAGAAAAATAATATTTTGATCATAAAAGCAAGTAAAAAACACAAAAAGTAAAGCGATTTTGGTCCCTATTGCTAGTCCTAATATATTGGGCTTATTAATTTTCTTTTTAGTTTTATGCACTCGGTATTTTTTTTGTTTTAATTTTTTTTATTATAATGGCATTTAAGAGTCCCTTGTTTGAAATTGTTAGCTTTAGTTCTATGTATGTATTTGGTAGTTATCAATTAAGATTATTTTATATTAAACGTATATGTATATACAAATAATATAAAATATTGTATATAATACAAGAGATTAACAAATAAGTGACGACGGCCTGGGCATCTTAAGCGTAAGATACATATTCCTTTTGAACTGTGCAATTTTTCTCAACGTTTCGCCTTTGGCTTAAAGGATTTTAGGGAAAAAGTCCCGCCATTCCTGGAATTTCATTACTTTTGGTTACATTTTCATTGGAACGCTTATTTAAAATGTAAATCTCACTGAAATTTCCTACTGAAACATTGAAAAAAATATTTGTTTATATTGTATGGCTTAGTACTTATTAGCTGGGTTAGTCATAGTAGGCAAACATCATTTAGTATTAAGACAGAATTTTCAAGACATGTTGTGTGGCGAATCTAAACGGAGTCCTTATCATGTTACCAGAACGAGGAAGTTTCCAAATGGAAAAGAAAACCCCAACCATTGCCATTACAGTTAGACATTGGGCCGTACTTTTCAATCGAGCTACAAAAAAGTGCTCATATATTGATTGACTCAGCAATATAAACAAGAACGTCGTGGCAATTTGATATGACATGATGAAAAACGATGAAGCTAACATGATATGTACATAACATATTTTGGTTTTTAGTAAGGTAAGTCGAGGGAACCTTGGAGCCTAGTGTTAAGATACCCTGTTCCCATTGAGACACTACGATTCCCACGTTTCGCCGAAATCTTTTTTGTTGGTAAAAATATCAACGCTATCTCAAACAAGTATTCTGTTCATCTTACATACATAATTATGAACTCTCTAATGAATCAGTTCGTATTCGTACGTCGACAGAGGAGTTGCGGTGAATAGGGAGCTTGCCAAGTTCTTGTGTAGTATTTAAATATATTACTTAAAGCTTTGTAATTTCATTAAAAAGATTTTTTTTAGTTAGCACATAGTAGGACAGACAGAGGGAACCTGGGAATCGACTGTTAAGACACTCCGTTCTCGTTACGGAATCAACCATGCATTTAGGTCTCTAAAGGAAATAATCATCTAGAGGGAAGGAAATAAGCTTCACCCATTTAGAGACAAGCCACGTAACGACGCTTAACACTGCATATTGTTCAAATAGAGCGAATAAATTAAAACATTTTTGTATATTCTGAAAAATGGGTAATTGGTTCCACAATTCAAATTCAAACAAGATAAGAACCCACTACCGTCTGTAAAACGAACCACTCGTGTGTCGAAAGCGGAGTTGAAGTAGCGTGGTTGCCAAGTTCTCATGTAATTAAATCTAGTTTCAGTTAAGATCTTTTCTCTTACTTAGTAGTTACGTTTCCCACTCGCTTAGTTGTTTTAATACGTGTCTTATGCCGTCGTATTGTCATTACTATCACTGCTATATACTTTTGATGTGATTTTGTTATAAATGTATATAAATCTAGCTTCACGCTGTATCCCGCACATAGCAGGGTAGGCAGAGGGAACCCAGTGTTAAGTTACTCCGTCAGAATATTTATTTATCATATTATAATAGAAAAATTGGAAATAAAATTTATAGCTACAATGAAATAACATTATAAATTTAAATTTTAATTATCACAATCGCTACTCAATATTGCGGAAATGACAAAATAATGAGCTTCCAACAAAACGTAATATCCCCCGGCGAAGTTTGTTCGTGTCATCGCTAGCATACCTACATATGCATAATTTATGTTAACTATGATTTTTTGCGTGAATTGCAATTGAAACTTTAAAAAATTTAAAAATATATATATCTAGCGTTCGTAACTTTAAACCTGGTTCGTGATGTAACCATAAATTTTGTGAAGAAACTACCAAAACCTTGAAAACCAAAGGATTTGTGGATGGTCCACGAATAATAAACGTTGGAGTAGGTTTAATGAGGTCATTCAAGTCCTTGGGAGATATTCAGATCGTGATGATAAATTTCGTGCAATATTTTACCATTTTTTTTATTGTCCTGATAGAAATGGAAAACGTTTATGCTCTTCATTTCTATCAGGATACGAACAGGTTACGAACGCCATTTTAGAGAGAAACGGAGTACATGACAGACTGCCTATATACTAAGTGGTGAACTACTAAAAACATTTCTCCATTGGATTTAGGTCAAAATTCAAAGTATGTTATAAAAAGCCTGTTTCGTAATTAAAATCATAAATAGCTCAAACCAATTTTATAAAGAATTTTTACCAAAACTCGAATACCAAAGGAACTACCCAAGGTTATTTTACCTTGGAGTAGATTAAATGCGTTCATTCAAGTCCTCAGTAGATATTCGTATTCTAACGATAATTCTTGTAATTTCAGCCATCGTTTGTTCCTGTCATGAGGCGAGTGCGTCTCACTAAGTTCACGACGCTGTGAGCTCCACTCATCCGTGTAGAATTAACTGCTTACCAAATTTCTAAAAAAATATTTTTGGATTAATATTAAAAGGTTTTTTTGGTTGATTTGTTATTCTTCGTGACATAGTTTTTTTGAACGTGAAACTTCATGATTTAGTTTTTTTGAATGACGGAATTCAACGATTCGCTTTGCCTTCTTACTGAAGCAAAGAAATAAAATAAATAAATATTTAATTATAATTGAACCCATAACCGTTGGGTTAACTAATACTCTAACCTAACTAATACTATAACTCAATAATATTTTTTTATTGCTTATATTATACAATTCATAGCGTCTCCATATAAGCTAAAGGCATAGTGATTAGTCACTTTTATTTTTACTTAAAAAAATAAATAAAAAAAAGCGAAATTATAAACGAAAATTTACATACTGTAGATTTTTTGATTATTTTCATTAATATTCTATATAAATATTGAAACTAAAATAATTTTGCTCAGTTAATCGTGTTACACGTTGTCATCGAGTTTAAATAGCCGTGAATTATCGCTGGTTGTTGGTTTTATGAATATTTATCGTCGATCTGTCCAGCGTCCATGTCAATTAAGGACGGTTAAAATAAATGTATTAAACAAAACATTCATTCATTTTAAAAACAGGTTTTCTAGATGTATAAGTCATCGATACGGCGGGTCCCCTAGGAGAAACCGTAAGGAACCCTGAATACGGCTGTGGTCTGAAATAGACATGCCTTCCACCGAGGCATGGAATGATGGAGATGCTCTAGCGATCTTTCGGTTTCCGCTGAGTTTTAGTGGGTGGTATCGGGTTTACCGGTGAATCCCACAGTACCGTTTGCCGGTAAGGTATTTATCTGCGTCTTGCACTGGCGGTCTGTTTGCGTTTCCCATTAAAAAAGGTGTGCAAAAATAAAGTAAATCTCTATTTTGTTGTATTTTGTATTAACAACTTTCATATATTTTGATATATATCTGTTTATATTGTAATGCTAAGCATCTATATTTTTTAGTTTCCTGGAATATGAATCGAACTCACAAATATCACGTATATAAGAAGATTATTTCAGAATAGCCTTGCCTCGTCACCAGAGCCAGAAAACTAAAATATTAAAAACTTATTTCGTTCCCTCGACTGGGAATAAAACCCACAACCGTCGTGTCGCCTGTACAGTCGCCCGCTTGTGACACCTTATTTATTAACACTTTAGTATGAAATTATGCAGCATTTATTTTATATTACGTTTTCATGATATATCTATGACGTAGCTTATATTCAGTGGTTACTAGCGATGACTGCTATTAGCATACTGCATGAATAGTATCAGCTATGAACATAATTATTGAAATTTTACTTCAAAATCCATCGCAGCAACTGATTGTGAACGCGGCGGCTGTGAATTTCATTTCCTTGCTTAAGTAATAAGACAAAACCAGGCGTTGATTTTGCCCATTAAAGACAACAATGTCTTAAAAAATTGGCAATAATACGGGAACAAATTGACTTAACGCTAGATTCCCTCTGCTTACCCACCTGTATATGCGGAATACAAAGTGAAGCTTTATAACTGAAGCTATATAAGTGATGCTATAAGTGAACAAAGTGAAGCTATATAGGTACTAAATTATAGCTGGTATTTCAATATGATGACATCAGCTGTACTGCACACATTTTGGAAGTATGTTCCAAAATTACATACAGTTTATTATAGTAAGCAGTTATTGCAGTATTTAATAGGTTCCCCAGGTTCCTCCTACTTACTCCTAAAGCAATAAAGAAGATAATAAAAGATACAGTTTACTGATATTATCTAAACGAGCTTAAATCCTAATCAACGTTCTTCTCGTTGGACTAATCTAATTACAGTGTTAAGTTACGTCACAAGCTGCCTACAAATGATCAGAAAGTAACAAACAATGTGATTGGTGATGTCAAGTTTTCTCACCAATGAAAAAAAATAAAGTTTAATTTCTAATTTCATTCCACCTCGAACTAGTTAGCTCTAGAAGAATTAAAAAGAATAATATCCTCGAGTGCACAAGCTTTATACCATTAATGTCGGAAAGAAGTAATTCCGCTGGCATAAAACTTTAATGATGAAAGTTAAATTGCTCCTGGGCATAAGACGCGAAAAAAACCAACAAATTTTCTTGTTTAGCAAATTATAAATTCTTATTGTTTTATATGACTTGAAATTTATATTAATTTATATGTATATGAAATAGTGGGTAAATAAAACAATTTTAGCAGGAGAGAGAGGATTTAGTGTTAAGATATTCCGTTATCCAATTTCAGCCTCAAATTCCGGTGCGGTGCAGTGAAGTATTCAACTTTGAGCATTGTTAATGAGAGCTGAAAAACAAAAATTACTTTAACACTTGCGTTACTGTAACAGCGACAAATTGTGGATTCAATTGGTTTCCATGCAAAGCGCGGCGTTGAGTCCCGCCACTCAACACGTAATGCTGCGGAAATTGGAAGCGATATGTCTTAACATTAGGCTCCCTGCGAAATATTCTGTAAAATTGAATCTGGATCTGGATTGTTTTTTGTATGGAAATCGAACCCAAAATAATCTCGATTGAAAGCAGTTCCTACTTCGCTGCGTCCCGACAGCCTCTCTGATATTCAAAAAGGTCCAAAATATCCCAACATAATAATATACATATAAATCTAAGTGTTTCTGAAGGCAGGTCATAAAGCGACCGTCTAAAACCTTAATTAAACTGAAACTTGTTCTATGGGAGTGATAAATCAGGCTTATTCAAAGGCCCAGTGGTTAGCACCTTGATCCTTTACTCGCAGATAAAGGGAGGTGAAGTTTGACGTCTCTTTAAATTTACATCTTAATAGTGATTTCTGGAAGGCTTGGTGAATAATAGGGTGGTTTTCTATCGGAAGGTAACAAATTCAAATCAAAATCTTTGACATATAAGTTGAAGTAGTCGTGGACTGGTGTGGATTTGATTCAAACTCGGTTAAGTTGGTTTCATTTACGCTTTGGTGGTTCGGGTAGTGCGCGGTGTTGAGGAACACAACTCGACACGTAACCTTTAGGAAAATGGGTAGAAAGTGGGGAATGGAGTGGTTCTCCAGAGTTTTCTAAAAATTTAAGTAATAAACTAATTTTTAACAAAAAGAAAAACCGACTTCTAACACCGAACTAAAAAGTAAAAAATAAATTAACAAACATTTTATAATTCTGAAGTCGATGTTAAGATTAGCTTGACAACAAACTTACTAAAATATCAAATTACTGAGCCTGTTTGTTTTACTCCTGTGGACACATTCACTCATTTTGTATTAAATGAAATATAAATATAAATTTTTAATGATTTTTGTCTATGAAATACCTATATATTTTCTCATTTTTTTGGAACTGTAGGTCCACAGGAAGTACCTTATAGGTTTTTATTACGCGGTGTATTTTATATATTATATAAAATGCATCAAAAGCGATGCATAAATGCTCGTATCTTCCGATTGCGTTAACTGAAATTGCGCTTCATTTATTTGTGCTTGAAGAGACTGTTGACCTGAATACTTGATATTCAATTCAAATTGATACCTGCATGCAATCTCGAGATGTCCTAACAAGCGGAAAGAAGGGTTCCGTACCTCAAGAGGTAAAAACGGAACCCTAAAAAAATCCATGTTAACAACCCGACAAACATGTTAAAACTATTATCACATAATAAATCACTCTTGCGACTAAACAGACTCACTCAAATGCACTTTGTATCCAGTTTTATGGTTTTAAAAGTTTGCGCGAACATTTTTCTAGATTCTAACTTTTAAGCTTTCAACAAATAGAAATAATCTTGTTAGTTCTTCTATGTTGAACTTTGTTATTATTTAAAAGATTCTTTGACACTGGTCGTGGGCCACAAACGTGTGATTGTGAATGTGAAAGGTTGTGTGTTCGATTCCCACTGGAGAAAATAAATTATTTAATATTTTCCTTGGGAGTGTCTCCATGAATACGGAGTGACTTCACAGTAGGTTCCCATGTTCCGTTCAGAAAACTAATGGTCATTATCCGATAACAAAAGTATATAATACTTACAATTTAGATGAGAATCCACTATTATCACGTCCAATACACAGAATGTTAAGGCAATTTTAATAGCAACATTAGCGACTAAAATATAAAAACAATAAAAATTTCTATTTAAAAATTCTTATAAAAATGAACAGCGGTCTAACTAACCGAAGCCTCGCATTTCGACCGTCAAAGAGTATGAAAATAAAATAAAAAATATATATAATGGAGCAGCCTTTATAAAGCATGATTAAATTGATTGAAAAATGTAATTTAATTAACTCGTCCAATATATTAGAAATTGCTTTTATACGGGGTGTAGCTGAGATTGATGTCGTTTTTATTGTCACTTATGATTTTTAATTTCGTTTTCATTTTCTATGAAGAAATATGAAGTTTTTTTGGCGTGTTAAACAAAACAAACTGTTCAGCTTTTTAATCTTCTTCAGCTTTACGTGATACCCATATATAGCAGGCTAGGCAGAGGGAAGCTATTATTAAGATATTTCGTTCCCCACTTTCTGCCGAATTTCGAAGCATTGCGTGTTATGTTGAGTTTCTGAAATGAACGCCGCGTTTTTGCTTTGCTTTATAAAATATAAAATATTTTATTTCCTCAAGTGGGATTCGAACCGACAGCCTCCGGTCCATAAAATTAGTATATAAACGAAACTTAACTACAATATCGTTTATGAAACTCCAGCTTAGAATATATTAAACGCCCGTATGTCGCTTTATGAAAACCGTCCGGATAATTTATGGAGTACTTACGAAACAAATAATATGGTCACTGGTTTGAATTCCGCTTGAATAACTAAGTATATCAAAGTACTTAACCGTATTTTAGTGGTTTATATAAAATAAAATCAAATTTCCCCCCTTTTAAGGCTATTATTTTTAGCCCTACAAATAAAATATGAATTCTGATCCAATAACCGAAAATATAAACATTATCAAATATCAGCTATCAAATGTCGTGATTGTCAGTAAAGTCAGTAAGCTCAAACTGAAACTTAACGTCCAGCAGTTTGTGAGCATCGAGCAAACTTTGTCCTAATATCCTTATAGTTGCATATTATGATAAATTTCATAATTTTAGGCCATTGTAGTGCAGCGTGCGACTAAAACGTAAACACGATGGCTGCGGGTTCGATTCAAAATCGAGGGAATGAGTTGTTTTTATTTCCTCGCCTTGGTACCGGGGAGGGAGATAATGGGGGGCGTTGAGTTTCGTCATTCAACATATAGTGTCTCAAAGATTGCAGACCATGGGGAACTAAGTGTCGTTACACAAGGTTCGCGTCTGCCTAATGGACTATATGCGGGAAAGAGCTTGATGCTAAAAAATATAATTCTTTAAGGTATATTTGACTATGGATACCTACATTGCTTTACAATAAAATAATAATATTAACGAAACGATTAACGTAACTCAAAACAGTAAGCCTTTGTCAACAAATGGACAATTCAACACGAAAAAAATATTCAATTCGAACCAATAGTTCCAGAGTTAAGTGCATTCAACCAAACAAACTCATCTACATCCAATTAAAAAGCGTAAATATTCATCTCTAATTAAGTGCAAACATATTTTAAATCCAGTGTTTGCGGCGCAGTCGATGTAGTCTAATAGTGTAGAGGTAAATACCGTTAAAAGTATTTCTCTATGGATGATGAAAGTTTTATATGGATTTTTTAATATGAGCGAGGTAGCGATCTCGTCATTTCTATTATAAACATTACATGTTTTGGTGGGCACAGTCGCAGCGAAGGGGCAGAAGCGACTGCAAACACGATAGGGTGTGGGTTGGATTCTCATTTGAGGAAATGAAGTATTTAATATTTGCATTTCTTCGGTCTGGTAACGAGGTAAAGCGCGCATTAAATGCCACTAGTCATAACGCCTCTTGAATTCAACGGAATGTGGGGAACGGAAGTGTCTTAGCAATAGGTTTCCAGTTTCCCGCTGCCTACTCTGCTAAGTGCTAGATACAGCGAGCCTCAGCACTAAGTCCTTGCTCACCGTGCTATGCTTTAAGAACTGTAATATTTTTCAAACGTAAAGTTCAGATTATGCACGTATATTTATTTCATAGGGCTCGGTATTCAGAGGAAGTTTGGGAACCTAGTGTTAAGAAACTCTACTCTCTCTCTCTCTCTGTTCCATTAAGGCACACAATCACTTTCTTCCTAATCAGTAGGCATTGTCATGTCTCATAAGGTGCATACATAGTATGTAAATTTGTATCGATTTAATGGTATTTAAACGTAGATTCATAACTGTGAGTAACATTTAGCTAGACATAAGAGATCAGCAATCATGTATGAGAAACTGAAACTCCTCGTAAGAAATCCTCGCATGCTCATTTACCACCACGCTTTACCCTAACATATCTTAGTTAACTATATTTTAAAATATTGAAAAATCAACTTTATGCTTAAACAAGTTAAGGTTTAATTTACGTTAAAAGTTTTAAATTTTCACCAGGTCTTTATTATGAACCTAACAAATTGTAAGACAACAAGATTGCATTCCACGGCTTGTATTAAATGTAGGGATGGAATTTAGTTACTTTAGTTCCTTAGTACTAGAATCTGGTTATTTATGTTGGAAGTAGTTTATGAAGATCTTTCAATGTTTAAATGGGTAAAACTAGAGAGTTTGTTGGGTTAAGCGAGCTAATCTCAGGAACTGTACATTCGAGTTTAAAAAATATTTTTTACTGGTGAAGAAAAAAAAAAAGTAAAACAGGACACCAGTCGTGGCGCATGGCCACAAGTGGGTGACAGCGTGAAGCTGAAAGAAACAAAGAAAAGCTTCTAAGCTTTTCTCCAGCTAGCCATGGAGGTACATGTCACTGTTAATGCGATGATTGTAGGTTTGATTTCCACTAGTAGCAATAAATTATTTCCATTTCCACCATTTAGAAAAGAAGCGTGAAACAAAAAAGTATACAAAAACATACGAATATATTAATTTACAACATTAAAATACAGGTAACTCCAGTATTACATAGGAGCACCGTCCCAACGGCCGCCAGCGTGGACCGCAAACCGATAAATTTCCAGTCCAGAGCAAATATTAAGAGCTGGAGAACCTCTTGATTAAACGCAATGGACTACATACGAATTATAAACTTAGAACACTAGTTTAATTGTGGCTGTTGTGGAATTGTGAAGCAGTCTTTGTGTGCGTGGTGGTGTTTGTGGGTTCGATTTCTGCTTTTTGGCATGGAATATATTCGTCGAGTTCTGCTACAGAAGACGCAATATCTTGAAAGTTGGGAAGTATCTTGAGAAGGTTTAACACTAGGTTCCTTCTGCCCTTCCCTGCTGTATATCGGACACAGCGTGAAGCTACAAAATATATGAATACAGATACAAATCGATTTTTGGTTCTCTTTACTATTTATCTCTATTCTTTCTTTATTTAATTACTGTATATCTTGTCCTTTCTACGTAGATATTTTATAACATAATGAAAGTAGTGTCGCCGTAAACTGTAATAGCGCAATTTACCTAAGTGTTTGTCTTGGATTATATAAAGTTGAAAACTTATATTAAGCTCTAGGGGTATGTTAGATCGGTGACGGTCGCGAGTTCAATGCTCGTAAGGGTAATAATCAGCAAAGTCATTTAGGGTAGGCTTGGGTTAAAACAATTCAGTAATTCAAGTATACGATTATGTATAACTGTATTTGTAGGTTTTTTATAATATTTTAAACATTTATTCGACATTAAAAAAACATATTTTAAACTTACTGAGATTTGAACTTTACTAGATATATTTAATACATATCATTCTGTCTCTCTAAACAATCATTCTTAGCAATTATGTTTGACTATTAAAAATTTGGCGCAGTAGTACAAGCGTGTAACTGTAAAAGCGAAGGTTATGACCATTGTGGCCCAGGGGCACGAGCATTCACCTACACATGTTGGTTGCGGGTTCTGTTCCCACTCGGTGAAATTAAATATTTAATTTGGACGCTCTGGTAACAAGGCAAAGAGCAGCGTTGTTATCCGCCACTAAACACGCAATGCCAAGAATTTGGCAGGACGATTAGATTCCTAAGCTCACTCAGCCTGCAAAAAAAAACAACAAATTTCACCATGTTTCTAAAGTAAAGGAACCGCGGGCAAAGTTACTTGCCTCTTAAATCACAGCTTGATACAAACGTTTCGAGATAAGGACTCGGAACGCTCCCGACGAGTTCTCACCAAGTTCACTTTGTAAAAACTTCGCCAACTTGATAATACTCATAAATTGCATTTAATTAATTTACTTACTTATAGTTTTTTTCTTACACTCACTGTACTTCACACGGGCAGGGGAGAGAGGGATCCTGGGAAAGTAGTGTTATGACATATCGCTTCGATTAAGATAATTAAGTTCCACATTTGTCGCCAAATCCTGGATCCCCTTTCAATATACAATTTTGAGCAAAAAGTATAATAGGAGGCTCGAAGTATGTGACTATAAGCGCTAAAGGTTGTAGGTTTGATTCCCACTCAAGATAAAATATTTAATATTGCCTGCAATGCCTCCAAAATTCGACAGAAAATGGGGAACGGAGTGTTTTAACACTAGGTTCCCTCTGTCTACCCTGCTGTGTGCGGGATACAGCGTGAAGCTGATTTTTTTAGTTTAACATACATATATATTTCATTTTGAGTGCTAAAAAGTTTTAAAATTCATTTTTAAATTTACCCCCATGTTAAAATTCCGTGCGTGTTCGAAACCAATTTGGCCATATTCAGGAGACACTCGTTAAAACTTCAAAGTGCATGCGATACGGAACTACTAACTAGCTTTCGGAATCGCAATAAAAATGGCAAAAAAAAACACTTAGTTTTTGGGACCAAAAGGCACTGTAATTAAATGACTGTGCGCAGTTTCGTTTGTATGTATCGACTATTGTTGTTACCTCCTGTCTTGTTCTATGTGTCACGGGTCGCAGCGATAAAGCGTATGAATGCACTTACATAGGATCTCTTTTTTTTACATGTATTCTATAATTGTGCATATTTATCTTTTTTATTACCGGTCAATTTCCTTCGTGTGTTTACCATACAACGTGACATTGGCGAAATGAATTGTGCTCAAATGGCACGCTCGAAACTCCATATATCGAGAAATCAATCAATCAGCGTATGAAAGTAAAGATGACATCTGTGGGTCCTACTAATACTGACGCCCGTCGTGGCGACTGGTGACCGACTGTGGGTCCGATCCCCACTTAAGGAAATTAATTATTTATTTACGTTTATATTTCCATTTATTCGTTTTGGTGTCAAGGCAAAGCGCGTCGTTGAGTTCCGCCACTCAACACGCAATGCTTCCTGAAGTGTAGAATGGAAGTTTTTAATAGGACCGGGGGGGGGGGGGGGGGGGGNGGGGGGGGGGGGGGGGGGTTCTTAACACTAAGTTCCCAGGTTCCTTCTACCTCCCCTGCTATACACTAAACAGTTTAAAGCTAAACAAAAACTTATTTCATATTCAAAAAGATACATTCTAAAAGGCACGTATTACATACACTGTAGTACGAGAGGTGACCCTGTTCCAGGCGAGAGGACAGTTGTCGAGGGAGCAAATGTGGGTTAAAACATACCATGACATGCAGTTAAAAATAACTTTTATATTAATGTAGGCACCTATCTGGCTTGCTTCACACCCTTCCTCTTTTGCTGTGTACTTTACATACAGAAAATGTAATGGAAATTGCTAAAATTCAAAAAATAATTGTAAAAAAATTGGGATTTCTTTTTCCGCACACAGCATGGTAGCAATATGGAACCTGGGGACCTAGTTTTAAGACAGTCCGTTCCCATTAAAACACTCACGTTCCCCACATTCCGTTGAATTCCGGAGGCATTGCGTGTTGAGTGGCGGAATTATTAAATATCTCATCTCCTCGAGGGGCAATAGAAGTATATACGTATATATGTAAGTTATAAAGAATATGTATTTATTATATAGTATATATGTATTTATATTTAGATGTTATATATATATATAATTTATTTTGTATAACTATATTTATGTTTATTTATGTGTATGTCATGCCTAATTATTTATTTTTTATATTTATTATTACTATTAGTTTTATTTTATTATTTATTTGCTTTTGTCTTTCTCAATTTCCCTGCACTATCTTGTCTTTGCACTTATCCACTTCCACGGGTTGACTGGAAGATATCTCTTCTAGAGATAAGTCCACCGTTGTGTATGTCTTTTCGCAATGTATGTTTTATTATGTGTTAATTTAGTGCAATAAAGAATCTTAGTCTTAAATAGAAACGAAGAACGGGAACACTAGGTTCCCAGGTTCCATCTGCCTATCCACAGGACACAGCGTGAAGCTATAACAAAAAATATGAATATACCTATAAAGAACTTTCCAAAAAATTTGAATGTAACAAAAAAAACAAGAAAAAACTTCAAATTTTGGCATCAAAGTTCGTAGGAAATGAGCTCTCGCTTACCGAGATGAATTCGCTGCGGAAACGGCAAGGTGACCCGATTTTAAAGACATTTGCCGAGTTGTGCTTTTGGGTGACATACGTTCGTGGGTTTGGACTTTGACAGAAACTGTTATTTACCGCTTTATATTAGGAAGAAAATTTTTTTTTCTACTTTTGCATTAAGCTCGACGTCGGTCTTTTAATTTTGTTTGCGTGGACTTGTAAAATTAAAAATCTTTTTCTTGTTTCCTTAGTATCAATGAGAAATAATTCCCTAGTGCTTCCCTACACTTCCTAAACTACATAACATTTTTAACTAACTTTTTTTTTTATGGAAAAAGGACAAGGCAAACGAGCGTTCGGGTTACCTGATGATGATCACCGCCACCCACGACCCAGTGCAGCACCAGAGGAGCTACAGGTGCGTTGCCGGCCTTTGAAGTGGAGATAGACGCGCTTTTTTACTTCTGTCAATCACTCAGTAAAATAATAATTTTATGAAATTATTTCCTCACAATGATGGAAAGGCCAAGGAAGTCGGCCCATTTGAGGAATGGAAATATTTAATATTTTCATTTTCCGGCTTTAGTTACAAGACAAAATGCGTCATTGAGTTGCCCCACTCAACATGTTTTGTATATGGACCGGGAGACTTGAGAGCGCAGTGCTTTGGCACTGGATTTTATGATATATAGATTTTTAACATTTGCCGAGTTTTAGGTTTTAGCATATCTTATGATTTTTTACAGAAATTGACTTTTTTTTCAGTTTCCTATTTATCCCATATATAGCTGAGTAGGCAGAGGGAACCTAGTCCACCAGAGCAGCATAAGCAGTCAATTAAATAAAAATAAATTCCCCGAGTGGTGATTAAACCCACACAATCAGACTCTACTCCACTGCATCACAACGTCGTCGAAAATTCACTAACTATCATAATGAAACAAGATGTCGCAATAAAACTTAACAGTTATTCCCACGAACTCCTCCATACGAACTTCCTCCATATATCCTCTTGATTATTTCACCAAGTTTCCATTGCTCCACTAATTAAACGTAGATTTAACACAAAATTGTACTATTTGGTTAATGAAGTAGATTAGTTTTGAACTCTTCAGTATGTGATAAGAGAGAATAGTGCTAACTGAGGTTTAACTTGAAGCTTTACAGTATTCTGCTATAATGATGGGTTGAACTTAGTTTAGGAGAAATAGAGTATATTATATTTAAGATTGTTTGACATTCCGGCAATCTTGGCGTAGGTGTATAAGCGGGCGACGTAGAGGTGTATGTGGGGTAAATGCGATGGTTGTAGGGTCCATTCCCACTCAGGGGAATGAAGCATTTAATATTTGCATTCTTTACACTCTGGTAACGAGCCAAAGTGAGGCGTTAAAATTGGTTACTCAACAAGCAATAAAATAAAATAATTTGAATTCGGCGTAAAGTGGTGAACGAAAGTGTTTTAATGAGAATACACTTAGAGTGTCTTACACTAGGTTCTCAGGTTCAATCTGCCTGGGCAGCAGGGTTGCTATACTATTCGGAATACAGCGTGACACTAGGTAAAATTGTCAATATATTCTGTCTCTATACATTTTATACCGTTATACTGTTTAATAATAATGAAAATATTTTCCGTTCCATTGTCTTCTAAGTTTTGCACTCACTTTATCAAAGGCAATACGAGTTTCGAGTAATCTGGTATTTCATTACAAGCAACTTGGCGGCTATGAGACGTAATCGGTGACTTGTATGTGTTCGTTCTATGAGGGTACACTGAGAAAACCTTATTAGAAAACAATACCTTATAATTTTTTTAGCAGACGTAGATTTGAACCTGCGATATTTGGAATCCGTTCAAGCGCTTTGACCACTATGCTATACATTTTTATCGATATAAAAAAAGAACAGAAAGGTATATATATTAATTTTTATATAATATCTTTTTGTTCTTATTGTGGAAAGGCATTTTAAAAATGTTAATAAATGTTATAGTATTTTTTTAGATTCACATTTTCCCCGAATTATTTGTACTTTCTACAATAAATTTGTTAATCAACGCAAAAATAATGAAAAGGGTTTCACCTTCAACCAAAAAAAAAACGGAGCTTTAAAATATTAGGATACAGCTAAATCATCATACAGGTGAAGATATTTTCTTCAATTATAGCTAAGAATACTCCCAAATAAGTCTTCTTTTAATAAGAAAAGAAACCGAATCAAAATCGGTTTATCCGTTAGGAAGCTACGATGCTACAGCAGACCTACACAATTACGTCAAACCTATATAACAGTCCTCTATTTTCGTTGTTAACGAAACCTAGTGTTAAGACAGTCCGTTCTCCATTTTTTGCAAATTTTTGAGTCATTGCGTGTTGAGCGGTGGAGCTCAACGCCGCCCTTTGCCTCAAAACCAGAACGAAAAACTACACTATGAACTACATTTGTCTATAAAACTAACCAGTTAATAAAGCCCAGTGTACGTCTGTCGTAACGAGCTCGCTTATTCCACCCAGGTATGTAGGTGAACAAGTAAATTGGATTTGAAGTTCTTTAATCTTCTAGAAGTTGTACTGCGTAAGATGTTTTATCAATTTGAATGTCGAGTAAGTCTTTACGACGGGGGCTTCTTCTTATCTATGCTTAGCGTTTAACGTGTAGAAGATGATTTAGGTTATATATATTTGTTAGAAATAATTTATATATATTTATTGTATAGAAGAAAGAATAGATGATTCGTCAGCATTTTCTTTGCTGAGGCATTTTGTGTTGTTTGATGGAACTAAACTCAACTCTAAGAGAGTTCAACTCCACTCGACTCAACTCAATTTTAACATAAAAGAATTTGAATCTACATTCTTTTTGTCATTTCAATACAAGTAGAGAAGTTTTTCGTAGAAAAAAATAAAGAGATAAATTATAAGTATTTAAAAATTACCATAAGTTTAAAACAGTGACACTGAAAAAAAAGTTAAAAAAAGTGTTCATTTGAAACTCGGTCTCGGAACGTTAACACAGTTCAAACAGCGGAACTCCATCGGTTTCAGTAAATTCTAGGCGGCAGAGGAAATTAAATGTAAAGCTGGCTGGTTAAATATAAACGGGCTGTTCTAACTTCATCATTATTGTGGTTAGAATAAAACAATTCTAATTCTGGAGAGGGGAAAGCGCGGCGTTGAGTTCCGCTGCTTAACACGCAATGTCTGGAATATTGAGCTGAATATGGGGGATATAGTTTCTTAATAATTGGTTCTTTCTGTTTCGTTTGTCTAGACAAACGCGTCGAAAAATGGTAACTGAAGTGTCATAGCACTACATTCTCTGCCTTCCCTGCTGAGCGAAAAAAAGCGTGAAGATGTGCGAGGTCATAATTTCTCTGGAAACAGAAAGTTCGGCGTAAAAGCGCACAGCGGAGAGTTTCCACACTAAGTTATCTGTGCGTACTCTGAATCTAAAAAAAATATGAAGCTGCAACTATCGTCCTATTGACCCAGTTCCTATGCCCCATACATTTACATCATTAATTATACTCATGTAAATTCGGAAGAGTTCCAACTACCCACATAATGTATTATTTAAGTGAGCCTGTAAGAGTATTATCATTTGCAATTCTGATGCAACATGAACTGCCTTGGAAGGATTCTTCAAACTATTTATGGTAAATGTTACGAAAATTATAAATATATATGATATAATAAATACAAATACTATCATATATATATATGTCGTCGTGGGGTGGATTTCCCTCGCACGTAGTTTTTGAGTACCCGGTCTACTGTGGGCTTCAGTGGATAATGTTGGCACGAGTAAACACAATTTGTAATATTACGAAATAATTACAATACCGTAATCAATTCACAAGAAAGCAGCCACCGTTATCCCAGTAGGTAGATACACAGCACGGAACGCGGGACAGTTTCAGTTTCGTCTGCACCGGCCAACCGCCAAACACAAAGTGAGTCGATGTCCGTCGGCAACGCCTCGACTCGCCTCTTCCCGACCAGTGCATAACACTAACTCTGTCGAGCGCCAATAGATGGCGCTGGCGTTCCGGAACCACATTAATATTACTATTTCCGACACGGCCATCCTGCTAGCAACTAGACACCAGAACAACTCGACACCAGATCAACTCGATACCAGATCAACTCGACACCAGATCAACTCGACACCAGATCAACTTGACACCAGATCAACTCGACACCAGATCAACTCGACACCAGATCAATCTGGATCATAATTGTAACTAATCACTACACAAATACCACAGCCATGTACCATCGACATCATCATTACCAAAACTTCACTTTACTTTACTTCAGCACCAAGTTACAACCAAATTAACAGAAACCTCCGAGTAAAGACCTTTAACGCCACGGCTCTCAAGCCGAACAGCAATCACATTGCTCTCTCACATCTCACTCAGTACGCATATCCACCGCGTGGATAGCCCGTGTATGTCACACCTGCGACAACACGCTACGGTCTCTACAGACCACGACCTCCGCCAGAGTTAAATGCACACCGCGCACCCACGGACTACTTGAGTTTCCCCAAGAGATACCGATTTTTACCGGGCTACGACTACGAAATAACTACTGGTACGGTCGAACACATTACGGCCGATAGAGCCATTTACTCGAGTCTCTCCAACTACTTAAACTACAACATCATTATCATCAACAACATCATAAATTACACATTGATTTCGTCGGGTACATGACTTAGTGGCATTTTCCTCAACTTATCGTGAGCAAATTTGTACGTTACAAGACGTTTACAATTTACAGCTTTCAGTGTGTAACGATCACACTCCAAAACTTCAACAGCCTTAAATGAACCTTTAAATTTTGGATTTAATTTGTACATTTATTAACTCTACAATATTAACAATACGCCAACAGAAAACTTACTAACTTTCGTTTGTCATATCAAAACGTGACCTACCATATTCCGCACACTTCGTTATAATGTCTGATGCTACTTAACGAATTTCGTCAATGTCAACGACAGTCTATACCTCACTACTACACATCAATGATATAAATCAATGATACACTCCAATGATACACATTAAAGATACACACCATTGACACACATTAACGACAAATCAATGACACATCAATGATACATATCAATGACACACATCAATGATACACATCAATGACACACATCAATGATACACACCACCGATATACATCAATGATAACGGTACTTTATGAATTAAAAGCTACCGGTTTATCGTACAATTTATCGCGAGTTATATCTCCTACAGATTCTTGCCACAACCTACTACCGCTAGTCTCAAACGTTAACTTTAACTTTAACACACCACCGTACTTTAACACACTCCTGACGCGCCTTACCTGCCTGTTAGCATGAGGTAAGCCCGCCGCCATGAGATGCCAACCAATGTCTACTAGTGAAACCACCGCCAGTGAAACATCTTCCCTGGTCAGCAGTGATGCGGGTTGGAGCCTCAAACAAAGCCACGAGTCACCTTGTGAACACTCCAAGAGTCAATGCCAGCCGCATGAAACAAAAGAACATACTTCGCGAACGCGTCTGTCAGAATGAAAATGTACTCTTTCTTATCGTTTCACCGCTGAGCCTAACCGCCACGTCTAAACGAACCGTATGCCACGGCATCATTACCTTAGGGACCGGATGCAGCCCAGTTTGAACCCTGCCTGAGTGAGATTTCGCAACCCTACAAACAACGCAATCATCCACGGATCTCCAGCACACCATGAAATGACCCGGAAACCAGCAAAAGTCAAAAAGCTGTTCAATAGTCCCCTCAGCCTCGAGACGAACAACTGACGGAAATAGAAAATGACAGAAGGAAACTGACGTAAATCCGACAAACTGCCACAACTTAATCACAGTCTTCGGAGGCGGCAGAGACCTGACCAGCCTCCACTTCAAATCCCAAGAACCCCAACCTCGTCCTGAGGAAGGAACACTTCACTAGGTTCAAAGAGAAACCAGCAACCACCACAGCCTCCAACATTGCATTAAGTCCTCTCATAATGGACCGCTAAATCGGGAGAGAATCAAAATGTCATCAAAGTAAACCACCACGCAATCGCGAACCAAATCACCCAACGCGATCACAATTGTCCTCTGAAAAACCGAAATTGAACTCTTCAGACTAAGGCATAGTCAAGAATTCAAACTACCCTTCAGCCGTTATGAAAACATTACTCTCTATAGAATTTTCGTTTACCAGGATCAAAGAAAAGCCGCTTGCGCCATCAAGTTTCGAGAAATAACTAACCTCCTGAAAACGTGAAATTTGATCGGTAATCAGTGGAAGCGGATAACTGTCCGGGATGGTATTATTGTTAAGCTCACTTTTGTCAATACAGATACGATCTGAACCATCATACTTCTTTAATAATAAAGCTGGACTTTTGAAAGGAGAACAGCTCGGCCTAACGATATTCGCGTTTAATCATTCTATAACTCTGTTACGTATAATGCTACGTTCATCCACCGACATTTATTATGGACGCCACTATACTGTGCGACTCGGTCCAATTAATATTATTTTAAGTTCTCCGGTATTCAATAGAGTCGATGGAAAACCAGCTATGAAAAATTCTGAATATCGATCTAAGGTTTCTAAAAGTTTCGATTTGTCTCTACTAGTTACATCAGCTGAGATGTCAGTCAGTCAAAGTCAACTCTTCCTACACTATCGTTATTCACTGAATTTACACAGAGATTTACGTCTAACCAAATGTCAGTCACACTTATATTTACCCTGATTTAAAATCTCACGACAACAATATCCTAAGAGGGCAATCGTTAATCACTATACAACACAGAATTTGTCCGGTACTGTATACTATACTCATAGTAACAACATTACTTAACCGTCGACCACTAAATTTAACAGAAAAACTCAACTAACGAGAATTCAGCACCCGAATCGTAAACAAAACAAATCAGTTCACCTTTTGTTCCGCACTCTACCCTTTGGAGGTTGGACACTGCATACGTCCACACGCCGCACCGCTCCGTCCACACACCGCTCACCGCGCGCTGCTCCGTCCTCGATGCCATCGCTTGGCCCGCCGTGATATGACCCGGTTTGCCACGCTTGAAGCACACTACATGCCTCGCTGCCGGCTGCTGCACCGCTTGATTCGGCGTTGAAGACACAGGGGTTCGTATCGTCGCATCGACAGGCTTGCTTCTGCATTTAACTCGCTTATGGCTAGTTTTCCCGCAGTTGAAACACTTCAATGTTATAAGAACTACACATTAAAGCCGCGGGTCAAACCGATATGTGAGCGAGTACAGTAGCCACATCAACCTCTTTGCCCACGTCCTTCCAGTGATTTGTAAGGGTAGCATGTCATACTCTCGTATGCTATTTGAGACAGACACGTAGATGCTTCACCCTTAAGTGCCTTACAACAAGCACGAGTTGACTGCCTCTCGGGGAGTTTGTCAAAAGCACAAGTTAGCCGTTGCGCACCACCATCTCGCGTCCGTGTCTTCTTTGTCAGGATCATAAGTAGGTAACTACCCACATATACCTCCCTGAGCTAGCCTCGGTGTATACAGGACTTCGATCATTGCATGTTCGTATTTTGTTCGAACATAGCACCCCATTGGTTATCTCTATTATTCTCGTTTTGTGCCAACACCGATCCCACTTCTGATGTCGTCGTGGGGTGGATTTCCCTCGCACGTAGTTTTTGAGTACCCGGTCTACTGTGGGCTTCAGTGGATAATGTTGGCACGAGTAAACACAATTTGTAATATTACGAAATAATTACAATACCGTAATCAATTCACAAGAAAGCAGCCATCGTTATCCCAGTAGGTAGATACACAGCACGGAACGCGGGACAGTTTCAGTGTCGTCTGCACCGGCCGACCGCCAAACACAAAGTGAGTCGATGTCCGTCGGCAACGCCTCGACTCGCCTCTTCCCTACCAGTGCATAACACTAACTCTGTCGAGCGCCAATAGATGGCGCTGGCGTTCCGGAACCACATTAATACTACTATTTCCGACATATATACTCCTTACAATAACTCCAAAATTGGGAACCCTAGGTTTCAGAGAAAGATAATTCCCTACCTGCTATATACAGGATATAGGATTAACAAAAAAAACCGTATACAAAATAATAAAAAAAAACATAATAAATGGACATTTTATTCAAATTTTGACTTTCCATAGACATCAGCACTCGACGTACTACAACTCGTGTTTGATGGGAGAAAAAATATTATTTTCTATGGTGTTATATTTGTTTTTCGCTTCATCATGGTATTAATGTAGCGTTAAGTTGTTATGGAGGTCTGCATACGTTATTTATTGATTAATATACTAAATATGAGTCGCGGTTTTTATTTTAAGTTACTTTGGTAATTTGGATGGGGGAAATGGGGCCAGTCGTGGGTTCTATTTCCACTCGACAAATGAAACATTTCATATATTTATATGATAGGGCAATAACTACTTAATAGGGTTAAATTAAAAATGTCCATTCTATTTAGATGAAATTGGGCGGAGCATAGAGAACATAGTGTCTTAACACTATAGTTTAGTAGAGTTTTCTATACATTAGGTATATTACATTATCTATATATATAAAAGGACTTGTCCTCACCGACTGAGGTAAGACGCACGCACAGCCGTAACCGCTGATGGTAGAAACGTGGAATTTGGACAGATGTTTACTTTCGTAATCTGGACATCCACTAAGGACGGATTTTGAAACATTTTAACCCTAAAGGGGTGAAATACGGGTTAAAAGTTTTATTTTTAAATCGCCACCGATTTTTATAAAATTTGATATTGAGGCATTTAAAAATTCACAATTTCAATTCATTGAACACGTGTTTCATGGTTTATTAAAATTCACCCCTAAATTAGCAGGCGAAGCTGCGCGCGTCCGCTAGTAATTTATATGAATACAGACAAACATACAAAAATACAAACAAAATAATCTCTCCGCAAAAGTATGCAGTGACAAAACTACACGTTTCACAATGATGCAGTTAAAATTCTGCGTCTGTATGGCCGTATAGGAACACTCGTTAAAACTTTAAACAACTAACTATATGCATAGGCGTTAGTTAGTAGTTGGGAAAAGTTAAATAAAATCCAATGGAGTTACTTGAATTGGGTATTTTTAGCGTTGTTAAGTTACGTATTTGTTGCCATTATTGTTGTGAGTGACTATAGTACTTTTTCTGTTTTTAGTTCGTTAGTACAGTTAACCACTGTATCGTAGCAGAGTTGGAGGTAAGTAGAAGACCTGGGAACACAAAGGTAAGACATTAAATTATCCATTTTCCATACTGTATGCGAAACATTTAGTATTGAGTGCCGGCGCTCAAGGCCGCGCTTTGTCTTATTACCAGAATGAGAAAATTAAAGAGGAAGACGCTTGTTCCCTTAAGATTTTAGTGGAACTAAAACCTTAAAGGGTACTAATCTTAAAGGGAACTAAAAACAATCGAACTCACAACCGTCGCTTACTTTTGCACGCGTGTTCTCCTGTGCCACAACGTCCTTAGCCGCTATTATAAAAAAGTATTAAATAAATACAACTATATAAAATATATAACAAACATACAAAAATAACATAGAAATTGAGGTTTTTATCTATGATTCTGTAAGTACAGGCACATTCACGGTGTACCCACTCGTGCGTGGCCTCATCGATATTTTCTCCTACATTTAACATTGATTTACTGTTAGAGGAAACCAAAGGCTGTAATAAGAATAAATTCGTGTCCACTAAGTCACTAAGCCTTAAATTTTATTGGCTAGTTTGTTTTATGACATGGAAATATGCTTGATTTGGCTTATTATAGTACTAGAGACCTACACGCGGCTTCACCCGTTAAATTTATTTTTACATTGTGGCCAACTTATACATAATATTTACATGAACTATACTTAAACTTTTACTCTTATGCTTAAGCTATATTTTGTTAAGTTTCCTATAAATCTGTTCAGTAATTTTTCGGTGGAACAAATATCTACCCTCACAAGCTTTCACATTTACACAATATTAGTAGGATTTTTGTTGTTCTTGATGTATATACATTTATAATATTTCATTTAATTTATTTTATTTTCATTTTCCCGTTCTGGTAGACTGACCGCGGCGTTGAGTTACGCTATTCATAACGGAATATCTCAAAAATTATCTTCCCCTTCTGTTTTGCGTGTGAAAGCGTAAAGCTGCATTTTTAAATAAAAACAGCATTTAATTTTTTAAAACCTAGGTTTTCTCATTACTTCGAGAGCGTCATTAAGAGGATGCATCGTGTATTTGTGGTCAACGATAAGGTGCACCGTTTTAAACCTTGATACGTAGTAATGGAGATAAAAATGTTATTTAAAAATATATGGAGAGTATTCATTTAAAGTTTTTTGAGACTGGTGGTATTGTGGTATAATATTGTGGCAGTAAGCATGATATGTCTTGGGTTCGAGTTCCATTCCGGGGTATAAATTAGTTTCATTCCCCGGCTTTAGTAACACAACAAGGCATGGTTCGCCACTTCGCTTCGCTTCGCTTCGCCACTCAACATAGAATGTCTTGCAAATTGGGTGGAAAATAGGGAACGGTTCTTTTCTACCTATCCTGAAATATGAAAATATGATGTAGAAATTTTTAACATTTTTAATTGTTATTGACTATGGACAATAAATTTGTAAAAAAATCTTAAAAATCTTTAAAAATTGAACATAGAGTGATTCAAAATCATATCTATAATTATTAAAGGTCTGGAAAATCTAATAAAGAACCTAAATAATTCAGCTAAATTATAATAAAATGCTATCTTAGCGGAAATTGTTGTTCAGCGTGACAGCCATTTCTTATTGACATATAAAATTAAACGCTTGGAAAATCTGATGAAGATCCATAATAATAGACCAGGAAAAATTTAAGAAATAAGGAAATATCATCTTCGTTCGATAGATAGAAATTGTTAAAAGTTGAAGCGTCTGACTGAAAACGGGAAGTTTGCAAGTTCGATTTTCACCAGGAGTAATGATTAATATGATTTTTTTTACTTTGGTATTTATAGCTTTATGTATGTATAATAGAAAAGTAGGCAAAGGTAACCTGGATATCTAGTTTTAATACACTCCATTCCTCATTTTTGCCGCTTCCGTTCCCCAAGTTTCGTTTCATTTTTAAGATATTGCGTGTTTGCGTGGCAGAACTCGCCGCCCCGAGTAGAAATCGAACCCAAAACCATCAAATTTTCAGTTACACCCTTGTGCCTCAATGGGCTCAATTTTTTTCCACCCTAATAATACCAAGGGCGATTTTAAGCTTTTCTACTTACAAATGATATCACGACATTTTGGCTTTAAATTTAATTAAACTATATGAAAGTAGTATGAAAATGGTCATTAGCGCCACGCTTCACATTTTATCCCTAGCGGAGTAGTCAGAGAGTTATAAAGTCCACGTCAACCAACTTTTGGGCGGTCGCTAGTTTTAAATAAAAGCAAAGGAGGTCATGTATGACGAGGTTGAAAACAGAGACGAGACAAAAGACGTACGCAGATATCATATCTTATGGCGACAGCAATGCGCGCTTAAAAAGAATTGAATCTATAACCACTTCACAACCCTTCTTAACACCAGAATGCACCGAGAAGGGTAACAAGAAAATAGAATATAACAAAAAACTGATTGTATTATTATAGGATCAAAATTATATTTACCGCGTACATATATGTAAGTGGAATCTTTTGTATTCTTCTATCATGGATAGTGTGGCTTAGTTATTTAAACAAGATGGGTGCAGTGTGTGTCTTAGTCCCCCTGCCTACCGTGCTATTTGCGGGATACAGCGCGAAGTAAAAAACCTGCCAAGTGCGTGTCAGACTTGGGCATGATGAGTTCCGTACCATTACTTATCTATGAAAATGGCAAAAAAGTCACATTTCTTGTATAGGAGTCTCCAAAAAAAATTATTTTATTTTGATTTTTCGTAATTGTTGTTATAGTGGCAACAAAATACATACATAACCTGTGAAAATTTTCTAACTATCACGATTTGTGAGATACTTCCTTGCGACAGACAGATAGACATTTTGAGCATGGAGCCCTAAGTTTCGTAATGAAAGCTTCAAGAAGAAGAATAACAGACAAAACTCTTGAAAATTGAAAAGGTAAGCTTTTAAATATAAAGAAAAATAGAAATTGCTTGTACATTTAGTTAAACAATTAATCATAATATTTTTTATTACTTTTTTAACAATTTTTGACTTTTGAATGACTGCAAACGGAAATAGATCTTATTATCAAAGCGGATTAAAAATAAAAATAATTAATTTCTCCTAGTGGGAATCGAATCTACATCCGTCGCGTTTACAGTCAGACGCTTTTCCGATGCGCCACGCCACGCCAGGAGAAATCATTCATAATTTGTTATAAGGAATAATTTGTTATAAGGAACATATGATCCAATAGTTGAAAGATTTTTTAATAAAGACAACTGTAACCTTGACCATACAGAGCATAAAAATACTTGGCAATGTTCCTACAAAGAGAACCAAAAAGTATGCATTTCGATGTTTCGTTTCGTTGTGGCACTATGAGTAATAGCCTGTGCCGATCTGAGTGATGGCGGGATGGCAAGATGGCGTCCGTCAAAATGGCGGCTGAATGTCGATCATCGTCCATATGAAATATCGATATAGTTATTAAATTTAATGTTTAAATAGAAATTTTATTGTTTTTTTTCTTATTAATGTTACATGATTTATCATTTTGAAATACTGGCAATACAGGATATAATAGCTTGTGTTAATCTTAATCTGAATGATGGCAGATAGCGTCTGTCAAAATGGCGATTAGTAGTATTTAGACGAGTAAATTAAGAGTTAAAAAGCAATGCAATTGTTTTAAGTTAACGTCATGAGATTTGTAGGTTATTGTTGATAATTATCTATATATATAATAAAACTGTAAAGGGCATATTGTAAAATCTGTATATTGAATATAAACTAAAAAAAACACTTCAGGAGGACTTAATACAAGTAATAGAAGGTAAAAATATGATTTTTGTAATTCTTGTCTGTCTGTCTGTTGTGGCTGTTTAACGCAAAAACTACTGGACGGATTTAAATGAAACTTCTTTTGTTGCATTAGTCTTCGCCTACATATAGGCTATAATTTATTTTGATAGCCCGAATACCTGATGTGAGACCCTAGTAGCCCGCCTAATCTATAAGAGATATCAATACAACGCTTTAGGAAAAATTATTGAACATCATGAGCATTTTCTGTTGACATAAAAAAAATTGGATCCAATATGGAACCCCAGTCACCCAGCTAGACTTTATAACATATAATTCGTCAGTCGTCTTAAAATAAATTATTCTACGTAATAAATATTTGTTTTGACATTTACGTAATATCATAATTATTATTTAAAATGGTTCAACACCAAATGATATAAATTAAAGTGAAAATATTAAGTAAATATATACAATTTAAATAAAAAAAAATAAAAATATCCATAAATCGGTAACATATACGAGTTTGTTTATCACAGAAAAAAATATTACATTCCTATAATTTTGAGGCCCGTTGTGGCGCAGTGGTACAAGCACGCGACTATAAACACGACAGGTTCTGAGTTCGATTCATACTCGAAGAAATGAAATATTTAACATTTTAATTACCTCACTTGGAACGAGGCAAAAGTAATTTTATAATATCAAAAAAATATACGAAATATCTTCTTTTTTATAAAAATTAATCGCTGAATGTGTTGCTAAACGCAAATCTCGAGAGTAGCTGAACCGATTTCGCTAATTCTTTTTTTATAATATTCCTTGAAGTACGAGGATGGTTCTGACGGACAGAAAAAAATAAAAAAACACCAGAAAAGGTCCAAAAACATGACTTTTTTATATTCCCATACAAAAGATTCGTATTAAAATCTACTAAAAAGTCATTTTGGACTTTAATACTCTACTATAAAGTTTAAATGTTAGTAGCTGGATTCCTGGAAGGCAAAACAATTGAGTGACGTTAGTATCGTATAAATATTATAGCCCAAGATCCCAGAGCTGCCAGACCGACGTCATTTTAGCAAAGGTGAAATTTTGAGGACTATTAGTCTTATACGTAGTTAGGACAGTATGCTTACTCACTAACTTGAAAGTGGGATCCTTTCAGAGGTAACAAAAACTAATGGTATATCTTTTTCTGGGAAGATGATGAAGCCATCAGAGTGGTCTGGTTGCTTATGAGGGGTCTTGAAATAGGCCGTAATTAATATATTTAAAACTTAAGATTGATAGTTTAATGTTATTTGCCCCAATTTTAAACAACCTTTAGTATGTCTGGCAGGAGTACAGGCCACGTGAAGGGTCTGGTAATAATAAATATACATTTTTTACTTTAAAACATATAAAAAACGAGAATTTCTACTTTAAAGCAGACGCAGGACGTGTGCTTTAATTTGGCACTATCCCTGAAAGTCACTTGAAATGTAAACGTCTCTTTGTGCATCTATATTACTAAATCTAAAAGCCACAAATTTTATAAAATAAATAAGTGTTGTGTATTTGTGACTTACTAAATTTTTTGTTACGATATATCAATTAATGCCAGCAGTGCCTACAGCTGTGTTGCTATTGGACCTTTGAACTCAGTCAATATTGTAAGGTTATTGTAAAAATTCGAATTTAACAATTTTTATTGTAAAATAAAACCAATAGATTGTGTTGCGCAAATGAAAAGGTGAAATTGCCATTACTTCCATCTCCAGGACCATTGTACTCATTGGTTTTACGAATAGGAGCATGCTCCATACACTTCTTAAAGTATATTCAACAATACAACGACTGCCTTCAAATGACTTCATCTGGAGCAACTAAAGCAGTTCGGAAAAATTTAATGCCAACTTTTAAGGTATGTCATAGTATCAGCAGTTGTATGCTTATTAATCATAACTATTATAGCCCATACGCATTTTAACAATACATCTTTCCCTCAACAGTTACAAGGTCAAATATATCATAGAGCAGGTTTTTTGTTACCAGTGCCAGATAGTGACTACGAGTTTTAGCAAATTTATTTCATGAAAAAATCTCCACAATAAAACAACCTACGTTGTGCACATAACAATTCAGTGAAAAGGTCAATAGTTGAACGATTGTAAAATTTATTTCACGAATACAATTAACTAATTATATTTTTCAAAAGTGCAATGTTTTAATGCACCTACTATCAATGAAGTTGCGATTGAAAATTTAGAGTCACGTGATATTGTTTTAAAATGTCGAAATAATCAATTACAACGTATTAAGGAAATATATCGCTCATATGATGCACTGCAATATAATTCCCCCCAATATATTCCCATTATAATTTGGCAAGGTGAAGATGGCTGTGATTTTCTAATCAAGATGATAAATGCAGGTAATTGAAATATTTTGTTTATCAGATGCTATGTCATCTACTATATCACTTTTATTGATTTGACAGTTGAATTTAGATAGAACTTTAAAAGATCTACGGAACCACCAAAAATCAATTTAGCGGCGTAATGATTTTATTATCGGGAGATTTTCGCCAAACATTGCCAGTGCTTCCATGTTCAACGCAAGCTGATGGATTGAATTCATGTTTAAAATCCTCCAAATTGTGGAAACATGTCAAGGTATTACATTTAAGCAAGAATATGCGTGTGATGATGCAAAATGATCAATCTGGAGATCAATCAATCTCTAAACAATTCATTTATATTGGTAATGGAAAACTTCCTATAGGTGCGCTGACTGGCTGCATCACCTTTCCTGATAGTTTTTGTCAGTTAACGTAATGAAAAGATGAACTCTTTCATAAAGTGCATTCAAATGTTGCTGAAAATTATTTATTCCACGATTGGTTGAGCGAAAGAGCTTTACTGGCTGCCAAATATACTGATGGAAATGAATTAAATTTAAATTTTCAAGATGGCATTCCTGGCAAAATGGGGACACATAAGTCAGTTGATACGGCAACTAATGAAGATGATGTCGTGAACTATCCACCGGAATTTTTAAACTCACTTGATTTGCCAGGATTGCCGCCTCATAAACTTCAATGTTGCGAAACTTTGTAACGGCACACGACTAGCGATAAAAAATAACGTAATAGAAGCAATCATATTGAAATTAAAGCATAAAGGAGAAGACGTTTTGATACCCCGCATCCCAATGATTTCGACTGACATAGCATTCGAGCTTAAAAGACTACAGTTTCCAGTACGGCTTGCTTTCGCAATGACTATAAACCCAGGGGCAGTCATTAAGTGTTTGTGGTATTAATATAGAAAACTCATGTTTCTGGCATGGTCTGTTGTATGTTGCCTGTTCCCGTGTTGTGTCTGTTCACCTGCTTTGTTTGTTTACGCGCCAGATAACCAAAAAAAAAATAACGTTTACCATAAAGTACTACAATGAAAATGAAACTGAATTTAGAATAAGTAAAAATGAAATAAAATATGTATAATAAGTAGATATCATAATAAGATATCGGAAATTGTTATTTTTACTTTAGCAGAATACATATTTTAAAAAAAAAGAATCGACTGTACGGCGATACGAAGTTCGTGGGTCTGTTAGTATTAAAGAATACATTAGCTTCACGTTGTATTTACAGTAGGGTACTTAAAGGGAGCCTGGTGTTAAAACACAACCAGTCCCAACTTTTATCTCAGTTTTCGAGACATTTTGTGTTGTGCGGTGGAACTCAACATTTCGCTTTTCCTTGTTTCCAGAACAAATAAAGAGATAACAATTCATTCTTCCTAGTGGGAATCAAAGCGACAACCGTCAAAATCTTTTTTTAATTTCACACTGTGAAACCTGCGGAACCTGGGAACCTAGTATTAGACATTGCCATTTCCCACTTCCGCCAAATTCTCAAGGTATTCCATGTTAAGTGGTGAAATCAACGCCGCGCTTAGCCTTGTTACCAAGAAAATAAAAATATTAGGTATAATTCATTCCCCCAAGCGGATATCGAACCCACAATCACGTTTACAGCCCCTGCGCCACGGTACCTCACGACAAAGTACCTCATAATAAGGTAACTTATATAAAATAAACTAATAAAGATAATACAAAGCTTTAATTATACCTACTTACAAACCAGAAGTACACTTACACTAACCAACAAATTCGACATGACTTGAAATTTATAGAAAATGAAATTAGTATTTACAAAGTGAGTTGGCGGTTGTTTTTTTCATATTTACATAAAATTTTTACTACTCCACGAGCTCTTTGACGAAATATTCGTGAAAATACGATTAAAATTCTGTTTTGAAAAAGGAAAATGTGAAAATCATAAATTAGATAAATCAAAAGCAGGTAAGTACTGTAATAATCATTGAGTTGACGTCATCGTGATGTAATTGGCTCTAGACTTGAATTTTCTCTACTTTCGGATAGAATTCGGTAGAATAGCTTTAGATGTATAAAATAATGTTTTTTTGGCTTCACTATATATATAGTGAAGCCAAAAAGTAGCCAGAGGAGAGAGAACTCTACGCTTCATTTCACGCCAAGTTTATGTGAGTTCGCGTGTTGGGTGACGGAACTTAACGCCGCCCTCAACTTTCTTAAAAAACTGTACAAAAGAGGAGCCGAATCTAGTCGAAAATAATATTATAGATGCGTGATACACGTGTATGTGGTATTTTCTTAAATTCCCACATTTGTATCTAATTTTGTATGTATATTTTAAGCTTAAACGACAAGCACCTGCATTGGAGTGGCTTCTTAGTTTCAGTTCAAAATTTTAAAAACTAAATCCTTACAAATTATATATAACTTTTTCAATTTAAATTTAACAGGTTTCTTGTAGTTGCAGTAGGAAGAGTTTATACTATACATACTATGATAGGCAGGGGGAACCTACTTAATACATTCTGTTAATCACGGTCCATTTTTGAGACATTGCTTAATGAGCGGCGGAACTCTACGCCTCGCTCTGATTTGGTTTCAAGGAAATGAAAACAAAGTATTTCCGCAAGTGGAAATTGAACCTTTTTAGAGACCTTTTTAGACAGAGATTAAGACATAAATTTAGATCTAAATAAAATAATTTAATATAATACATCCTCCGAGTGAGATTGAACCTATGTATATTGATTCCCTGTCGGTGGAACATGATATTTGAATTTCCTCCAGTAGTGCAAATCACGGCGTTGACTTCCGCCATTAAACACTAAATACCTCGGAAATTTGGCGGAGTGTCTCAACACTAAGTGTTCTTATTTACTTTGCTATATGCAGAATACAGCGTGAAGTTGAAAAAACAAACAAAAAATATTATTTTTCTCACACGTAAGATATAATGAGAACTGTTGTGGTGTGCTATAATTTTCAAAAGGAATCCTTACCTTTGTGAAGTGAGATGCGTTTTTAGGTTAAGAAGGTATTTTCTTAGTGCAATAGTATTGTTCATAATTATGAGTATAAAGGCGTTGAATAGGTGATACGAAAGGGAAGTACGGGTTCAAATCTTGGATTATATACTAATAGCTTTGACACACCCTGATGTATATGTAGCCTTCTTCCATAAATTAAATGTCTAAAGCTTGACGCTGTATCCCGCACACAGGATATGTAGAAGGAACCTAGCGTTAAGACACTCCGTTCCCTACTTTCTGCGGAATTCAGTGGCAGAACTCAACACCAGAGCGAAAAAATGGAATAACATATTTGAATAAATATTTCATCTCTTTGAGTGGGGATCGAATTCACAACCAGTCGGTACCCCTACGTCACGATATTATTATAAATTAAAAGTTGTTTGATAATTTACAGTGTTGGGCCAACACCTAACCTAGTGTACCAAGTATGACCTGAGACGACCTGCTACCATTTTCATAAGCACGCGTGCTCAAGTGGGTGGAAACACAAAAAAAGCGTTTTCCATGTCCAAATGAAGTATTTCTTGAGCATGACCCATTTTTATAATTTAAAATCTTGTTTAGTTTTTGTAAAATGTTTTAGACATTAGTTTAATATTGAATTTTTTTGTAATATTTATTTATCAGTTTTGAGATCGGTCGTGGTGCACGGGCAAAAGCTTGTACTATAAACACGGCTGTGGGTTCGATTCCTATTGAGGAAATGAATTATTTAATATTTTCTCGCTATCATAACGGCGTGGTGTTGAGTTGAGAGAATGGAAATGGATTTTATTAACACTAGGTTCCCTCTGCCCCGGATATGTATGTACATAGCAAGGTAGGGAACCTGAGAACCTAATGTTAAGACGCTCCATTCTCTTTTTAGGACACACTCAATGCGCTTTGCCTCGTTACTAGAACGAGAAAACAAAAATACTAGACATTTTATTCCCCCGAATGGGAATTGAACCCATAACCGTCACGCCACGAAGATCTCAAACGTTGACACTCCAGAACACATCCTATTACGTTTACATTATAATAATGAATTATTAAGACATTTTGAACACGTGAGTCAAGTCACTTTAGCGTTTCATACGACGCTCCGTGAACTCTATACAAACTTGCCATACTGGAGCAATTAGGCTAATAGCGCTTAGCAAGTATGGAACTTTGTCTTTACTTATCATCTTTTATATTTCATTTGAGGCTCTTGTGGTACTGGGTACTGGATTTGTGCTGTTGGGTTTGACTGTAGATACGATGGGTGTGGGTTCGATTTTAACACTAGTTTCACATGTTCCCTCTGCCTATCCTGCTATATGAGGGATATAGCGTGAATCTGAAAAAAGAGAAGTGAAAAATCACTTTTTTTTACTATTCTTTGCAGAGTACATTTCTGTACAGTTTAATAGGTTTTTTATCTCTACCCTTTTTTATTTTGTATTGTTTCTTTTTTACATTTTGGTAACTAGTCCTCTAATATTTCATATAATTATTTTTATTAGCTGAAAAGTTTTCTAACTTTACGCTGGAAACCTAGTGTTAAGACACTTCGTTCCCATTAAAACACTCCCGTTCCCTACTTTTCGGCATATTCCTGAAGTATTGCTTATTGAGTAGCGGAACTCAATTCTGCATTTCTTGTTCTAGTACCGGTATTGAAGAACAATGTTATTAATATTGCTAAGAAGAATAACATTACTATGATTTTGTTTATTTTCCGAATATAGTAGTGCAGGCAGAATGAACCTAGAGTTAAGAAGTTTTGAGTGGCAGATTTCCACGATACTACACCTTCCTGGCATTAGGAAGAAGGTATATAAATATCATACAAACTTACCCAACCAATCCATAAATTTGTTCTTTCCGTTACAAAATTCAAGAAATCAAGCGTATTTGAAGTGAAAACCATTTGTAATGTACCGTCGGGAATAGAACCTGTAACGATTTATCTTCATTTTGTCGGCTCTCAGTGTTAGAAGAGTAATTGATTGGAGTTAGCGCTTTCTTATGCATATTGTTTTTATTTTTAACTTTGTTGAATGTATAGTTTGTTGTTTTAAAAACTACCTTTTACATGTAGCTCCGTTTTCATGGCCGAATGGATAATAAATAAGTAAAAATAAGAGAGAGAGAGAAAATTAAGTCACTCGTGGCGCAGTTGTACAAGAATGCGGCTGTAATCTGTAGAGGTTGTGAGTTTGATTCGTCGTGTTAACGCCCGCCCGTTGTGTAATCTACAAAACGTAAGTCTCCTATTTTTCCAACTCCAGCAGGAATTTTGGGAAATCCTCTCTTAGAGTTTTCATGTACTCCCTAAGGAACTCATTTGAAAAATTTCAGCGTTCTAAAATGGTGCAAATTTCTGCTATGATGAAAAATATTACGTTAGAATAACTGACGGTTTTCCTATTTTTTGTCCATTTTCTCCTATACGTTAAACCTAGGAATGTCTCGTGTATTGGCTGTACAACTATTCAATATGACATATAAAACACGACTATTGTGCACTTGATTTGTGCAATCTGGGAAAAGTTTTTTTCATTTATTTCATACAACATTTTCCGCTATTTAACGTGCATTTGAAATGGAAATGTGTTGAAAATAGTCTCATTATAAGTTTTCTTTGCTCACCCTGATAAAAGCGGGATACAGTGTACAAAAACATATAAAAACGGTCTTAAATGTAACGTGATAAAAATTCTTCCCCATTATTTACTAACTATGCCTATAATATATTAAATTTATGACATCTCCATAGTAAAATAATGAAGTCAACGTTCCACTAACATTGTATAATGAAGTCGCCAACTTCAAATGAAGTCTACAGTGAAGTTTGAGTAGCAAATAAGAACGTGTGTTTTATCAGACAGGACAGGAGGCCAAACGCGCAAACAGCGGAGTGGAGCCTCATTAAAACTTTGGCGGACAAATTGATGGAAGTCGAGGTAAATATACAGGGATTTGTTCATATTGGAATTGAAAATTTATTAATATATTTTTGGAATTTCTTGTTTTTAGTAGTTAACAAAACTAGGAATATAGAAAGAGACTGTTTAGAGAACTTTCTCTAATAGATTGTTTATATTAGGTTCTCAGTTTATCCCGCAAATTAAGGTTTCAATGCTACTACGTGTCAACAAAATAGGAAAATTATGAGAATGAGGATTGCGCTACTATGACCTTATTGATTTTTTAAATCTATTTATTTAACTATTTACTTCACGCTGTATCCCGCACTTAATAGGCAAAGAGAACCTAATGTTAAGTCTCCGTTATCCACTTTTCATCCAATTTTTATGATGACTTAGTGACTTGATTCACGAAAGCCGGGATTGAATTGAAAAAAGGGACGCCAGGCAGTGAAATGAAAATAATTCAGTTATTCACTATTTTCTTTTATTTGTTACAAAAAAAATTCTAAATATACAATATGAAGACGCCCTTATATCTGATCAAATCATCAAAGTTACCTGATAAGATGGCGAATAGCGAACTTCGTGACGGATTACGTTTGTAATTAAGGCGGAATTATCTTAAGGAGGCTTAATGGGATATCGATATAAGGAATCTGTAACCCTTATACATTTTACTAAGATATTTATTTAGCGTTCAGGCACTCGGTTTCTCGGTAGAAATATCAAATATTTAATTTCCCCGAGTGGAAATCGAACCCGAAACCAGTCACGTCTGCGCCCCTGCGCTACTGAAACTAAATATATTTACATTGAAATGTAAAATTCTATTACACGAGCAAATAGCTGGTACGTTGAAAATTTAATAATATTATTGTATGGAGAAGATTATTTTCCTTTGAAATTTCCTTTCTTAGGTGAATATTAGAGCTCGGTGTTACATACAATGTTTCCATTTTTATTTTGCACCTCTGATGTATTGAAATTCTTTCATTCTATTTATATATTTTTATTGGAATATGATTATCTTACTAATATTATAAAGGCACTTCCGCTCCCCATTTTGCGCCGATTTCTGGAGACATTGCCTGACATTGCGTGTTGAGTGGCGGAACTCAACGCCGCGTTCTACGTTACCATCAACGACGACTTTGCCAGAGCGAAGAAATGAAAATATTAAATAGTTCACTTCCTGGAATGGAAATCGAACCCACTACCTGTTGCGTTTACAGTCACATGCTTGTGCCTCTGTTCCACGGCTGGCCTTAAACATACAGACAGTTAATATTAAATTATTATTATATTATTAATGTGTCTATTTAAGTTCTCTTTGAACAAAATTGTTCACGCGATTAACAGTTTTTAAATGAATGAACAGCTCCACTCTCAAGCTTAATATTCCATTAAATGTTTATAAGTTTACTAGTATTGTTTGCCTGGATTCACTCGTACAAAATAAGAATAATAATATTATATTTAAATATTCTTTAAGAAAAGAAAAACTAGTCAGAGTAAGTAAATAAGTAACAAATTACTTAATTTTTAGACTAGTAATTCGGAGTCCTTTTAGTTTTTTAATCCTCTCCCCCCCCTTCCCCCTCCTTCATAATTCTCTGTCAAAGCTATAAGGAAAAAAGTTTCACCTTAACTAAAAGTTTTACAAGCTAACGTATTCAGAACATCGATTGTTAGCGTTAAGGGTTTATTAAAAGTTGCTCAATTGATTCCAAGTTGGATGTGAATTACGTGTACAATATTTCTTCCATCAAAAAGTATTTTATTGCACATGTTACTTATTTATTGGTTTCATAGAATTGCTATACGTAAATATATAAAACCACTATGAAAGCCAGATACTCTAATGTGAATATACCTCCCTTCTTCTCCCGTTTTCGCTCTGGCAACCCGGCGTGCCATCACTGAATAGGCAATTTCTCGAAAAATTCGGCGGAAAGTGGGGAACGGAGTGTCTTAACAGTAGGTTTCCTTTACAAACCCTGCTGGATTTGAAATATAGTGTGAACCTGATTATTTTTTTTAACGACAAATGCGGCTTCGCCCGCTCAAACTTATTGTGGTATTATAGCAAATTCTATAATTTATGCGCCAGGACGGCCTTTATATACGGCACAAAGATACTATATAAATTAGATAAATTCAATACACTTAACCTTACTTTTGTGGTATACGGAACAAACAAAAAAATATTCATATATATATATATATATATATATATTTAATTTATTATACGAATTGTTTGACATAAAGGTATAATACGAGTTGTTTTGTCTCCTTTGAACTTACTATTAGGAAACCTTTTTATGAATAGCGTACAATAACTACTACTTTAATTCTTTCAAAGATATTTAACGATACAGTGCAAATCAATGGTATAGTTTTTAAGAGTATTAGCAGGCTAATACACGGCTTCGCCCGCTTTTAACTTATTGCTATTTATATTATACAAAATCTTTTTTTATTTGTAGCCTATGTGTTATTCTGATCCTTACAAACTTTCACATTTATAGTATTAGTAGGGTTGCGTACGAAACGGGTATCTATTACTAAGACTCGTATTTTTTTTATTATGAATCTTTTTTATGTTGATCGCGCTAGTCGAAGTTTCACTGTGAACAGTGTAAAATAAGCTGTTTGAAGCGGAGACTTAGCGGAGAAGTATTTAACTATAGTAGCGCCTTAAATTTAATCCTGTTATATGGAATAAAATCCAGAATCTACTAAGTGTTAAATTATACTATTAAAATGACAGTATTGTCAGTTTTACAGTCCTAATAGAACCCACGATCCTCGCAAATACATCCATAGGTATTCTTAACCTGCACCACTATACAGTTCACTTATAACGTGAACTTATAATAGAATTGCACATTAAAAGTATCGTTAAAGTTGTTACCGGGTCATTAAAACTTAGATCTGGGCTTAACTAAGTAATACGTGCTATACTCGTATACTGGTGGGTATTTTTAAACTTTTATTTTGTAAATAAAAGTAAATCCGCTTTATCAGATGGAACCTTGGAACTTACTGTTAAGTCTCCGTTCTCCACTTTCTGCCTTCTTGGAAGCCTTGCATGTTGAATGGGGAAACTCATCGCAACGTTACCGGAGCGACGAAATGAAACTATTTAATATTTTATTAGTTAGGCTGTCGTGACGTAGTGGAAAAGCATTACGTTTTTAACGTGATGGCTGTGAGTTTGCTCCATACCCAAGGAACTAATATTTTTTACTAGATTCACGCTATATCTCGCATGTTGCTATATAAGTATCCCCTATTTCCGCAAATGGGTTCCCGAATTTCTGTCAAATTTTCATTGACCGAAATTCGGGAACCCATGGACGTTGCATGCGATCAAAGTAAGTGAGAATCAAACCCACTATCATTGCGCTTTCAGCAGACACCGTTCCGCTGCGCCACAAATGATATTTAGCTTTATTTCACTTCTTCGCCCAACAGTCAATGCCGCGGATTCGGGCTTCCGTCTGCCTGTGAGGGATAATATAAATATATATATATATATATATATATAGTTACACTACATACGAGTACACACTAACACTGCATAGCTGCATATAGCAAAACTGAAAAAAAAATCACAAGCTTCAGCATTTCCATATAAAACTTATTCATACAAAAAAAAGTTAGTATTGTCTGAAAAAAGCACTGAAAAACACAAAGCAACGTAATCTTAATAGTCATTGTCTTCATTACCGAGCAAATTACTTCTCATTATTTTAACAGCTACCTATTGAGTATTATCGTTGCATGTTAGGGTTCCCTGTGAAAAAATATACAATTAATAAAAATCAGCATCATGCTGTATCCCGCGTGTAGAGGGAACCTAGTGTTAAGATAGTTGTTTCCACACTTTTCGTCCAATTTCGAGATGTTGCATATAAACCGGCGGGACATAACTAGCGCGTCGATTAATGAAATAAAAATGTATATTAATATTCTTCATAATATCACGTAATATGGCAGCGTAGTAAGTAGAGGGAACTTAGTGTTAAAATATTCCGTTCTCTCATTGTCATCGTTGAATTTTCGAGACGAGGATATCAAATATTTCATTTCCCCGACTGGAAATTGACTCTGCAACCTTTAGTAATTACAAGACGATTTAAAGCCAGTCATGGCAAAAAATATTTATTGAACTTCCATATATACCGAAAAAGTATTCGAAGCGATCCTCTTTCTTAAATTTGCTTAACAAAACAAACTGTGCCAAAAAACTTTAAATTAGAAAATGTACGGAATTCGTAAATAAAAATAACAATTTAGCTTAACTTAACTATGTATATCGCTATTAGGTCGTAACAGAGATAGCATCGCAACTTTTATTTTAAGTAGTACGATAGTTGGATATTTTCAGTTATTTTTAACAAAAATAATATTATGGGAAACTGTTCTTGATAAGCATAATATCTATAGGAATCTGAAGTCGACGCGAAGGTTGTGAGTTCAATCCCTCTGCCTCCCATACGAGGCATACACCGTGAAAGTACAAAAAAATATTGGATGTTATCGGTTGTATCCTGGAAAAAACCAAAAAAATAAGCAGCTTGACTTTTCATCTCGTATAGCAGGGTAGACACAGGGAACCTGGTGCATTTCCCGCTTTATTTAAATTAAGAGTCATTATTGGGTATCTGCTGCTAAAACAGTCCTTTCCTATGGATATACCTCTCGTTCCATGCTTTCCCCCGAATTCTCGATAAAAATATCCTGACAGCAAATATAAATATAACTGAAACTTATCTCTATCAATATTTACACTTCAGTACCTACGCAATAAGAAGACAAGTGTGGAGCTCGTCACGTCGTCACGTCCGCTACAGATTGCTTCACGCTGCACGTGTTTAATATATTTATGTATTTATGCCGTCGTCGATACTATTCGTAAAGTTCGCTGTAATAGATAACTGTTGCTATTGTTGGTTTAGATTTTATATCTAAATTTAATTGATTTAATTTTGTTTTCGTGTCACGCTATAAGGTAGTTATACAGCGTGTTACATTGTGTTACTTTTGTCTTTCGCTTACTAATTTCAGCTTCACGCTTGAACGGATTCCCATATGTGCAGGTTTGAATCCCGCTGCGTTCAAATTAGTAACATGGAAGTTTTACGATCAGTATCGATGGTTGTATCATATATATAAATAATTGTATTAATAATTATATTCATCTGAAGCAGACGTTACGTAAACGCGGACGTATGAATCTGAGAACCTAATGCTAAGATACCCATTAAAACACTTCCGTACCCCACTTTTCGCTGTATTGTAGAAATATTGCGTGTTGATTGAGAATCGAACCCACGACCTCTCGCTATTACAGTCGCACGCTTGCGCCCCTTACCACGACTGATCTCGATCATATTTTATTATATTTTTTTATAATTTTTTCATCGTTTGTATAAGACCAGTTGGCGTGTATTTGTTCAATGCTAACAAAACCCGTTGAGAATTAAACACTCGTTTGTTCCCATATCCCCCGTCGGTTGGATATCTATACAATTTTTATGTTCGTTCGTGACCGCGAATAGCGAAAGTATAAAATTGTATGGAATTTATAGGAAAATAAGAGATTTTCGTATAACGATTTTAATAAAAAATATATAAAAGGACTTGTCCTCACTGACTGAGGTAAGACGCACGCACAGCCGTAACCGCTATGCGTAGAAACGTGACATTTGGACAGATGTTTACTTTCGTAATCTGGACATCCGCTAAGAAGGGATTTTGAAAAATTTTAACCCTAAAGGGGTGAAATAGGGGTTGAAAGTTTGTATGGAAAAAAAAAATCGGCACCGATTTTTATAAAATTTGAAATTTCGATTCTTAAAAGTATTTAATTGAACATATGTTTCATGGTTTTCTAGAATTCACCCCCTCAGGGTGCTAATACGGGGTTGAAAGTTTGTATAGAAAAATCTTTAAAACGCCACCGATTATCAAAAAAAAAAAAATTAAACTCTTAAAAGTATTTAATTGAACACATTTTTCGTGGTTTATTAGAATTCAGCCCTAAATAAGCAAGCGAAGCTGCTCGCGTCTTTCGTCGATTCTTGGATTGCAGGATAGACAAATTAAGGTCATTTATAGTCATGCACAAATAAACTGTTTTATAAGACAAAGTATAAATAGAGGCGTAAGGCAAGGAGATCCGATCTCGCCAACAATCTTCATAGCGGTACTAGAGTCAATCATCCGCAAACTGAACTGGGAGAAAGTCGGTATAAGCATTAATGGTTACTACCTGAGTCACCTTAGGTTTCCGGACGATATAGTCCTGTTATCAGAAAACACAAACCAACTGCAACTGATGGTTGACTCTCTATATGAAGAAAGTAAAAAAGTAGGCTTGGAAATAAACCTAAATAAAAAAAATCTGGAGCCTCAAAGAAATTTTTAAAAGCGACATGCCCACAAGGTTGACAAGTAAAGTTATGAACACCTGCATAAGAAGTATGGAAAGAAGTATGGAAAGAAGTATTCTAAAGATTAAGAAAATAAATAAAATCCGCCATACCGTTATAAGACGAAAAACCAAAGTTATAGACGCTCTTAGCCACTCACAGAAATTAAAATGGCGGTGGGCTGGACATGTAGCCAGACTAACAGATAACCGCTGGACCGTACAGACTACATCTTGGTTAGGACCATCGGGTCAAAGAAAAAGGGTCAGACCATATGTGCGCTGGGCAGATGACTTGACTAAAATAGCAGGTACTCACTGGATGCGACTAGCAAAGGACAGAGATCAATGGTCATCTCTAGAGGAGGCCTTTACCTTCCGTTGAGAGGGGTTCTTACAATCTACAAACTCATCAAGAGGCAAGATGAAAGGAAAAGGGGAAAAAATAAAAAAAAAAACTAGGAATATAATATAAAAAGTAATATTAAGTAAATCAATAAAATAATAATAATATATGTATAAAAATAAAAATTAATTAAATAAATATGACAAAAAATGTATATGGGTAGTATTTATAATATTTAAGTTACATATAGATTGTAGCTTTTGTATACTTCTCCAATTTTCTTTTTCACTTTTTACAGACTGTAATTATTTATAAGACAGAGTATCATCACGCTGTATCCCTTATAAAGAAATTGCTGCATTGCGTTTCAGAACTCAATGCTGCGTCTTGTTACCAGAATGAAGAAATAAAAATAATTAATTCCTCAGAGTGAGAATCGAATCCACAGCAGACGCGCTTACAGCCGCTGCGCCCCAAAAAGTTGTACAAAAAATAAAATATAGATTATATAAAAAATGGAAATTGTCATCAAAAACGAAAATATTAAATAACTTCTATGCCATAATATGAATCTAATACTAAACTCTGATATAAAATTTCTTGAAAGAAATTGATATTGTATACAAATTACACTGAAAATACAAGTACCGTATATGATACTAAGTTGCTTCGCTGCACAAGCATATTAGCTTCGTAAAACTATCTAAGCCTCGACCGCTGTTTTACCGTGAAATGTAAGGGAGACTGTATACAGTATTTTAGGGTTATATTTCATTGGTTTTACTTTACGTACGTAGTTAGTGGACCTGGAAACCTAATGATAAGACTCCATTTTCATAAAGACACCTCCGTTTCCGAAACACAACTCGTAATGCCTCCAGAATTTGGCGGAAACTGCGGTATGGAATGGTTATGCACTAGGTTCTCAGGTTCCCTGTCCCTGTTATATGCGGGATACAGGTGTGACGCTGAAAAAGAAGACAGATATATTTCATGTATCCTAATAGGAACTGTACCCTCGACCGTAACATTTACACTCGCACCCCTATGCACCTGCGCCACAGAGATTTACATATTATTTCATATATAAATAAATAATTGATGATGATTTTGGAGGCATTATTAAGAATAGATAATTCCTTACTCAAGTCCTTACTATTTTTGGGTTCGCTTAAATTATTTTCGTTTGTTTTCTCTTTAATTCACCTAAAATTACCGCTTTATCATTAATGAGCAGAGAAATTAAAATTATTATTATTTTTCATAATATAAACACTCCTTCGGGTAATCAAACCCCCAAAAAAATATTGATATTTTAATGTAAAGGATCCCTTATATAACAATCGTGTTAAATCGAAACCTATATATTTATAGCGCTATTGCATTCGTTCAAGTCACAATACTGCAAGTATACCTAATACTATTAAAGGATTCTTTTTGATATATAATCTTTAAATAGATATTAAACGTTTTATTATTTTATAGGAGGGTAACCAGACGGAACCTGAGGGAACATATGGGATGCAACATGAAGCTACAAAATATATTATAACTAAAAAATATATTAAAATATTTACACTTCGGCGGAAGGTGGGGAACGGAGTGTCTTAGCATGAGGTTCCCTCTGCCTTCCCTGCTGAGTGCGGGATACACGTACGTGAAGCTGCTCTGAAAATATTTACAGTCGTAGAGATATTGCAACGAAGTGAACTCGAACCTAGCCCTCGAATCGCTATATTATAATTACTCTTTATCGAGCTACGTCAAAATTCTTATAAAATTTGCTTTCTTTATTATAGAATATACCGCATGTAGCTGGGGTAGGTAGAGGGAACCTAGTGCTTAAACACTGCGTTTTAAGAAATTATAAACGGATTTAGAATCGAAGTACCCTGTAGAGTAGAGTTAGATACTTTCCACTAAGCAAGAATGAAGTAATTTATGTAAATAAACATTTACATTCCACACGCATATATTTTAAAGCTTTTAAGCTTAATAAAAAAGGTAGACTAGTGTGAGTCAGACTTTGACACTGAGGGCTCCGTATACATTTTATAACGGTAAGTATTGACTTACCCAATTAAGGCGGTAAGTCCAATTTACTAACTTATAGAACATAATAGTTTTAAGTTTGTGGGGCGTACGCATTAATCTTATATGAAGCTCAAACTTAAATAATATTAGCTTAAATTTCACTAATATTTATTTAATATTATCTAATCTATACTGTTACGCACTTAAAATTAATTTTGTTTGGGAATTTATTTGATTTTACTTGGTATTATTTTTGTGCAAAGGCACATTTTGCTATATTGACAAGAACATACATAAAAAGTATTCGGGCGAATTGGGAATCTCCCTTTTTTGAAGTTGGTTGAAAATGAGAACAATCTCTTTTTTGGATAGGTTGGCTGAAAAGAAATGCAACGATCAGGAATCTCACTTCTGATATCAATATAAAAAGTTTTTGCTTGTAACGATAACAGTATAATTAATTTATTACCAAAAAAAACGAACTTTCTCAATTTGGACTTAATCGGAACCTAACCGAACTTTCACTAAATCCTTAAAGTGTACACTTTCAAATAAAAAAAGAATCATCAGAATCGGTTGGCGCGACATTGAGTTATTCGTCTATTTGTCGCGCACATACCTAATGCAAATTTAGGACTTATGTGATGTTCTCATATATACCATTGTCAGACATGGACCAAAAAAAATGGGAACATTTAGGAAGCTTCACTTTTCAAATAAAAAAAAAATTTCAAAATCGGTTCACCCAGTCAAAAGTTATGAGGTAACAAACATAAAAAAAAACAGTCAAATTTTGTGTTAGAAGTCGGTTTTTCTTTTTGTTAAAAATTAATTTATTCTACATAAATCCTAATCTCGAAGGAATTCCAGGATAAAATGTAACCTACAAGTGGCTATAAGCACTTGAAAAAACAAGGACTTCAATATTAATTTAATTTCGAATTAATGAAAATCTGTATCTCTGTCTGTCAAAAACGGACAATAAAGTGATTCTATAAGGGTTCCGTTTTCTTCTCAACATACGGAATCCTAAAAATAACAACGGAATTAGATCTTTTCTCTGGATCCCATTAAAAAGATTGTACGGACTTTATTAATGTAAGGAGAAATCTTTCATTACAGAAAGAGCTTACGTTCGTAAGCGTGAATAAAAGTCCTCGTTAATCGTCCTATTATTGTTGATTACTTATTTTTATTTGGAAATAGCAAATTATATAGATTTCATTAAGGTTCCGTGAACTAAAATGATTGCGTCGTCGTGGTGCAGTGAGACGTAGGACCGACTGATAATATTAATTCGAATTCCACATCTTTTAATTTTCGCGCTCTGATAAGAACAAAAAACGCGGCGTTGAGTTCCGCTACTTGATAATAATTGAACGAACAAACAAATATGATAATCCTAGACTTAAGACATTCCAATCCCTTATTATCTGGCCGATTTCGAAATATTGAATTTTGAGTCGAGGAGCTCAACGCCGCGCTTTATCATATTGCTGGAGCGAGAAAAATGAATAACTTCATTTCTACGAGAGGGAATTGAACCCAAAACCGTGGCTTTTTACTGTCAAACATTATACTATCATTGTACTACGACGAAAACAATAAATTTCATCCAAAGTGATATCTCTTAAGAGTATACGAAGTCTTTAGTATATAGCATTTCGATTGCAATAAAACGGAGCTTAGCATTGTTCTCGTATATTTTATTTAAGCTCTCACATATTTCTAAGGAAAAGTTCAATTTTGTTTGAAATATACTGGTTTGTGCCATTGTGGTCAAGTGGGATTGCGTTTCTATTGCGGGTTTGTTTCTCATTGAGGGACTTTACTTATTTTTTTATTTATTTTACTTCTTGCATATATCCCACCGATAGCAGGGTAGGCAGAGGAAAGAAGAATGAAGTTTCGACTTTGCATGTATTTAAAGGAAGTACTTAAGTTAATTTTAGCCAAAAGATATGATGCGCCTTACAAGGTAAAGAGAACCTAGAGTTTCATTCGCTGCTTTCAATCTGAATTCAAGATACAATCTTTTTGAAAATATTATTTGGCCGAAAGAGGAGAACGAAAGTGTCTTGACACTGGGTTCCCTCTGCCTACCCTGCTATCTGCGGGATACAGCATGAAGCTAATTTTTTTAAAAATTATATAGTAGTCTAGCTTCTTCTAGCTTGTACACCACGTACTAGTGTTAAGACACTCTATTTCCCATGTATTGCCAAATTTCGGGTCCATGCATGGCTGGTGGAAGTAAAAGCAATGCTTCATCTTGGATGTCAGAGTGGAAATCGAACCCACAACCGTTGCGTTGACAATAAAGCTGACAGTTAAAAAGTATAATATAATGTTTTCTCAAGTCCACAGCACTTGTAGAACCTACTTGGAGACAGCACGCCCATTGTATTTTTATGAAAATCACAAAGTTCCTCGAGCGACCGTCTCTCAGGTTTATTTTAAAACGTTTATCTTTTCCTACCAGATGGTAGTGGACTTTTAAATATATTTTTAGTGACTAACTAAGATAGTTTCTTGTATTATAAATAATATTAAAATATTTACGAATTTTCCGAATCCCTTAGATAGCAACTGATTGATAATGCAATGGTCAGGAGTTCTATCGCTGATCGGCGAATTTAACTCTCAAAAATTTAGTGGATAGCGGGGAACGGAGTGTGTTAACATTAGAGTTTTCGATGTCTACCTACGCTATGAGGGAAAAACTCCGAGATAACTTTTCCTTACACGAGTGTTGCCTTTTTTATATTTTTCCCCATTGTTCCTAGAAAAGCTACTTGTTGAGAATGTATTATTTCACCGCGTATTTTATATATCTTTGAACTAAAAGTAAAGGAGCGTAGGGGTGCTATATCGTTTAAATCCGCCTTTTGTTAGCATTGTAAATTTAATTAAACACCTGTTAAATTTATACCAAGTTGGGCCTAAAATAAAAGGATCTCAAGATTACCGAGAGATATAAAGCTGATATTAATGTTAAATATTCAAGTCTAAAGTCCCTTGGAGCACAGAAAAATCAACCTTCTAAATCAACGCAATCAAAAGTTACGAGCATTATTATGCATCGTTTTTCCTGCATTTTGTATGAAATTCGCATAATCAATACCTATAGAGTAGAACCGAAAGAACCTAAGCGAGAGCTTGCAATACAGATAAAGAAAAATATTCAAAAACTGTTAATCTATAAATTTATATAAATTATTTGTTCGTAAACTTAAGTTAGTTAACTTTTATAACTTGTACTTCCCATTGAATCTAAAATTGGTACGGAACCCTCGGTGGGCGAGTCCGCTTCGCATTTGACCGGTTTCATTTTTTAATAGGCACTGTCTGACACTGGACTCTCTCTCATCAGTTATTATATTATTTTATTTCATCATTATTATCATTTACTAATATAAAGATAATGATAGTAATAGGTTCGAATTGAAAAATAATGATGTAGTATGCAAAATGTGAAGACACTATCCCGAGAAGAAATATCATCTATTAAAGTTAATATTTAACCACAAAGACCTTTATAGCATTTACATTAATGTATATATAGATAAATACTAGTGGGCCCGGGCGCGGCTACGCCCGCGAATATATAAGCCTAAATAATTAAAATAAGTTAAAAAATAATAATAAGTGGAGATTTATTATTAGAAAAAATGTCTGAGTAACCGAAATGAACAAACAAAAGAAGTAAAAGTAACTAAAGGAAATTCTTAACATTAGAAAAAGTACCTAAAGTTTGTCGTGCGCGCGTACTAAACATTTTTCTATATTAAATAATTATTAATTTTTGCGAACAATATTAAATAAAATCCCAAATGATTAAAATTACGATATTTTAAGTGTATAACATCGGTATACATAACCGAACTAAGATTAATTAATTATAAGCAGCAAGTAATTACATAAAAAATAATATTAATTCGAAAATATATAAAAAATTACAAAATCAACAAAGTCATCTGCCCGTTCGCGTCGGTCATACTACACAACTCGTAGGCTAAGTCATTTGGAATCAGTGACATCTCCTTAATTATTTATTAGAATGTTATACAGTAAACTATAATTTCCATCTAGATGAAATGCTAAAAGTGACTATTATATTTATTTTCATAAGGATGAATATCAAATTATAGAAATCATCTAATTTTTGTTAATGTATACAAATCTATATCGGCGCGCGCCATGTCTGCATTAAGCAAACTCACTTTGGGTGACGTTTTCTTAAAACAACAAACTTTGCAAGCCGTTGCTTAGCAACGCGTAGCGACCATTGTTATTAACATGGCGGAATAAATTGCATGTCAAATTAATTATTTTAATATATTGGTATATATCGAAAATATTACAAATATGAGGGAAAAAAAAGTATCCTATGTTCATCCCGGTACCCTCAAGTATCTCTATATGAGTATTTTATCACAATTAAATTAGCGGTTTGGGCCTGATTGCGTAAAAGACAGACAGACCGACAGACAGACAAACAGACAGACAGACAGATAGACAGAGTTACTTTCGAATTTATAATATAGGTATGGATAAAGCGAACAAATTTGCCGCTTGCAATTTCAATTTAACTAATTTGTGTTAGTTTACTTATAATAATTACTAATAATAATAATAAATTAGTATCATTAAATATAGTCCGGAGGCCTACAGGAGTATATACCATATGTTTCAGGGGGAACCTGGGGTATTAAGGGCGAAGTGTCCGTTTCTATTAAGACACTTCGTTTCTCTATTTTATTATTCTTTTAAATACCGGTTTGCTTCGTTACCAGAACGAAATAATACAAGTATTAAATATTTTATTTTCTCAACTGAGAATCGAACCCACAAACCTCAATTCTTCGCACGCTTGTATCCTTGCATCACGACTGGCTTAGATAACATAAAAATAATAAAAAAAAACATCTGCAGTTTTTTTAAAAATTATACATATAATCTAAAACTTAGTAATTTAGGCTGAACCCTCCTGAAATGCACAATGCGGTTATAAACTGAGCGTATCTTAAATCCTATAATTGCTTTTTCGAGCAAATATTTTAAATACACATATTATTCTTTTTATGAAATTGGTATTAGTTTATATTCTTACTTTGGAAAAAAAATGTTATAATATTCTATATGTATGTAATTTCTACATGTAAATAAGGCCTGTCGTTGCGCAGGAGCGCACGCATACGACTGTAAACGGTTCTGGGTTCGATTCCTACTTGGGGAATGAAATAAAAAAAGTTCCGTCACTCAGCAGACAATGCCTCCGGAATTCGGCGAAATGAGGAACGAAAGTATCATAATGGAAACGCTCTGTATTAACACTAGGTTCCCTCTGGCTACTTTACTACATAATAAATACAATATAAACCTATAAACATATTTATATAATAGCTGTACAAGATATTCCCAATAGTATTCAATATAACATGTATAAACGTCTTACCGTTAATATCTCAAGACAGGCACTTACTCAGTCATTTCCAGACGCACCTCGGTCTAGATCCAGGTAATAAGCTAGGTATGCTTTGTCTATTTGTCCCACAATCGGTCTAGAGTAATATTTGCTGTAAACACTCAGCTAGGATCCTTTGAACATGGCCAACTGAACTAAACGATCTAACAAGCTAGAGGCAACTGTTTACGAATTCCATATCTCGTTAGTTGTACAATAATTTATTTGAATTTGGGTAATTTGGTTAATAAATCTATAGTAATGTGTAAAACTAAAAAGTTTAATACTTTTTAGAAACCATATTCATGTACAGAGAATATACTCTCTTTTTAAATATAGCGTTTCTCTTTTATGACACCCGTCAGATGTCTATAATTAATTGACAGCCACATAGAAGGAATAAAGGAGTCAATACGTGTGAAGACAAAAGCAATGTAAGAAAATAATAATTCATTGTTATAAACCAAGTCGTTTCTCTAATTTACGCGACATACGACTGGATTCGATCTTCGAGGAATTGAAATATTTAATATTTACGTTTTGTCCCGCCAGTTTCAGAGCAAGCGCGGCGTTAAGTTCCATCAGACAACACGCAGTAAGTCTAGAATTCAGCAAAAAGTGGAAAATGGAGTGGTTTAACAATAAATTTCCGAGAATTTGTTGAGTAAAAGTAAGAAAATGGAGTGAAAAACCTTTCTAAATAAATATCCATAGGCTTTTCATTATAATAAAACATTCAAATTTTGATAGAATATAAAATATTCCTTTAAATTACATAGTAACTGTAACTAATAATTAAGGCCTACGCCTTGAGTCGACCAGAACTAAGTTGTATTATGGTTACTCAAAGGACTGTCATCGATTGAATCATTTGTGTAATATTGATTTTGTAGAATTTTTATTTTGCAAATATTATTGCGGACGTCGGCGTAACAGCACAGCGCCTGTCTTCAATCGCGACGGTTACATGTTAGATTCCAATTCGGGGAAACTAAAATTTTTTCCACCACTCAACACACAATGTCTGGAAAATTGAGCGGTACGCGGGAAATGTAGGGTTTTAGCACTAGGTTTCTTCTACCTACACCTTCTACCTACCTACAGGATGAAGCTAAACTAAAATATATTTGCGTTAAAAAGGTTAGGTAGAGAAAATGTTGTTACAAAATTTTATTTATATCTAGATATAGAAACGTTGATTGGTTCTTTGGTGAAATTCAATTGACAAAAATAATGTATTAAAATCATCTTTGTGCATACAGCAGGATGGTGAGAGGGACTCCGTTCCCCATTTCCCGACGAATTCTGGAGGCATTGTGTATTGAGTGGAGGAACTCAACGTCGCGCTTTGCTTCTATACCAGAGCGAAGATGAAAATATAAATTTAAATAAACATTTAACTTCCTCGAGTGAGGATCGAACCCACTACCAGTCGCGTTTACAGTCACACTTTTGTACCCCCGCGCAAAGGCTGGCCTAAAGAATGTATTAATTATGTGGAGAAAAAATAATTTGACAGTATTTCTTCATAAAACTTCCTTGAAATATAATTTTTCATCAATATTTCAACACTAAATGACGGATCTACCTATTCACGTGACGAATACGCTTCGAGCACGATTTATGTCGCTATACTTTTATATATTGAAAAACAGCAGTTTTTACGTATTTATTATTACAGTTTTCTGTTTCGGTTGCTTTTATTGAAATGTGAGATAAAAATAGGAAAGGTAATATATTTTTCACCTTTTTTCTCTACCTGTTATTACTAATAATAAACTAAAGTTAGGTTATAACTAAGTATAATCTAACTTTAATTTATACTTTTTATTTCCTGATAACTTTTCATTTCCTCCAGTCCTACAGTGCAAAAAGTCTCACTTTGAACTTTAGTTCTTTTTTTTAACTTTAGTCATATTTAGATATGACATATAGCAGATATTCTATATTCCACTTTTGAAATACTGCATATTGATTAATAGAAGCGAAACCAAACGCCGCGTTTTACTTTACCAGAGCGATATATATAATTCTTCAGGCATTGCGTGTTGAGTGGCGTAACCCTTCGTCCCGAATGAAGATATTAGTTAAATATTTAATTTCCCTAATGGGGAATCAAACTCGGAACAGTCGACACTGCTCTATTATGCAACTAAAAGCTCGAACTTTTTATAATATAAACAATATTTTAACTTAGTTCTAGTAATTTAATCTTTCAACGATCGCGTGCATTTCCTTATCGGATGGCCGCAGGAAATGGCCTATATTTTAAATATAAACATTCCAAAGAATAGGGATTTGAACTTATTACCATCGCGTGTGATAAATGCGTTATAATAACATCGTGTTATTTTTAAATTACACGAAGAAATCAGAACCGGATTCATTTAGTAGGTATATTATTATAAACTACATTATAGATTTTTTTATTTTGGGTGTAGGCGTGACAGTTGTAAATCGGCGACGGTTCCCACCAGGGGTAATTTATAATTTTCTCTATAATATAACGAAACAAACGACGGCTTTGGATTCATCACTTAATGCACAATGTCTGGAATATTTGGCGAAAAGTGAGGAACGAAGTGTCTTAACACTAGGTTCACTTTTCCGACTCTGTGGGAAGTGGGAAGTGGGAAAACGCTTGTAGCTTCCTTTTTTAATATAATTTATAGTAGGTTTATATTATAGTTTATTATATACTCTATTATTACGACACTCTCGAATTCTAGAGGCATTGTGTTGAGTGAGATTAGTAGTACAAGTCAACGTCACGTCGTAAGGAAATATAAATATTAAATATTTAATTTCCTCGAGTGGAAATCGAACCCATAACCTGTCGCGTTTATGCCTTCTTGCACCTGAAATAAAAATAAATAGACACCAGAGTTGTGTAAGGTTGTGACTGACATTACTTTGATAATCTTAGAATATAAAGAGACTCGAACATAAAAATATTTGTTCAATTCGAAGTAACAGTTCCTTAGATTTGCGTGTTTAGCCAAACAAACAATAGACATTTGTTTTTCAAATGTTCCAGCACGAGCACGGCGTCTCACAAACTTCCAGTATTCCAGTACAATTATATCACATTCAGCAAATTCTTAATCTTGTCCAACAAAACTATTGCGCTAATAAAATCCACTGAAAGCAGATAACAGTAAAGTACCGACTTGTTAGCTTAAATCTATACTTGACTACTAAACTGACACTGAAATGCTCTTTTGTCCTGCCCAAAATTGAACCTTGTACCACCGTCATACAGTCCATAGTGGATACTTAAAGGGCTTTTACATTTCATGACAAGAGGCAGTTCTGATAAGAGTTGGTTATTGTGTACACGCACGCTAGTCGCTGGTCGTGACTTGTAAAGTGGCTTTCATCGTTCATACGTGGATGTGGTGATATTAGTTTGCTATTATGAATATTTTAAAGACTAATATATATTATATGAAAAGTATTTTTTTTTGTCTTCACGCTATCGTCCATTCCCAATTTCCGCCTAATTCTAGAGCCGTGTTGAGTGGCGGAATTGAACGCTAACTTTACCTGGACACTATAGCTTAGAAATGAAAATATTGAATATTTAATTTCCTCGAGTGGAAATCGAATCCACAATCTGTCGCGTTTACAGTCACGAATGGTCTATCTCTATTAATTATTATAGTTATTTAAATCATCATATACCTTATACTGTTGAAATGTACAATGATGAAAGCTCAAAATCATTTCTGAATCCCTACACAATGCCTATATCTAAATATATGAATGTAATTCGTCGATATTTACATTTATATGTAGACAAAATGGCGTCTGTTTGTTGCTCTTGCAAATCAGCGATTGCTCCATCGAACACTTAATCTCTTTAATATGGAGAATATAATAATTGAACACTATTTTTGTTTCTGCCTACCTAGCACATGCAAAAGAGAAAGCATTGCAATAAACAATACATATTTTATATACGAAAACAACGCAGTGCGGTAACGATAAATAATGATCATTTCAGATTCCTTGCTTAATAATGTTTTTTATATCAGATTTTTGGCTTACACTCTGCTGACTGCTTTTCGCCAGCGGAAGCCTCTTAAAAGTTGGATTTATATGTAAAAATGCAGTACATTTGTTAATATAATACGTATTTACAAATAAACTATTTTATTATGTAATTGTATTGAGTATCTATCATTAACATCATTTAGGCCGAAGTGGCGCAGCAGCACAGCGTCGCTGTGCAAGCTTGATGGTCGGGTCTTCGATTCCCATTCGGGGGAATTATTCATTATAATTTCTCAATCAATATGCTAGTGATAAGACGAAGTGCGGCGTTGAATCACGCGATGCGAAACGGGGTCTTGGGTACGGAACCCTAAAAAAATATTTTGAATCTGTACAAAGAAAATAAGCGTAAAAAAATATAACACTCTTCCTCATATACCATCCTTAGTTTCATATTTTGCAGCTATAATGGCGTGCAGACGAGGGGCTGCGCGCGGGTTAATTGGGAATCATTAAGTGGCTGGTTTCGATAGAGTTGTTGACTTTGTTTTAAAAACTTGTATTGTAAGCTTTGTTTTTTTTTTGTATTTAATGTGTATTGTGCATTTTAATAATACACAATACACATTAAATACAAGCAGTGAATTTGAACGCAGTTGTCAGTCAAATAAAAATGATTATATTTAAACCATGTTCACTTCCCGAAGTGCCATTATTAGATTGGGTGACGTAACTTGACGCCGTGCTCTGCCTCGTTACCAGAGCTAATAAATGAAAATTAAATATTTCATCTGCCCGAATAGGAATAGAACCCACAATAGTCGTGTTTGCCATAGCACTGCACGACGACTCCATACAATTAATGTAGGAAAAATATAATTACAGTAGAAAAAAACTTATACACTTACAGTCCAGGAGCAAGTGTTAAAACGTACTTTGAATACTAACGAGACGGCACTGCACTTAAGAAGCGCAAAATATAATATAATTATAAAATGTCTGCCTGTGTACTGATGTAGCTAAATGGCCCCTGACGTTAGAGACATTATTTTGAAATAATATTTTAAATAATTTATTTAAGAAAGAAAAAGAAAGATATAGATGGGTAGTGGCTCAAAGGCATAATTGTGGGACTGTAAACGCGACCGGTCGAGGATTCGATTCCCATTTGGGGAAGTAAAATGTTCAATGTTTTCATTCAAATTTAGCATTTTCCACAGTGTTCACGAAGCATTATTGCGAGTTTTTATTAACTCGAGTGGCGGAACTCAACGCCGAGCTTTGCCTCGTTATTTTTATTTATTTATTTTATTAGTACCATTTAAAAATACATAAAAAGTTAAACAGTGTCATGCAAAATTCAAAATTGTGAGTTTGACTGCAGGATCTTGAGTCTCTTCACTTTACTAATTTAAATTTAAATTATATTAATTTTAGATTAAAACTAAATTAAGAAGTATTTTGTGTCCCCCCCCCCCAAATATACTCCCTAAGTTTAATTTTAAACCTCCTTAAGTCTAGACCGATGAAAGGAAAATATTAAATATTTCAATTCTCCGAGTAAGAATCGTACTCAGAACCGTCGTCTTTACACTCTTTATATACAAATATTATTTTATTAATGATATTTAGAGATAGTACGCAAAAATTCATGCAGCATGCTTGTCGTTATTCTATAGGATACATTTTGAAGAGTGTGCAGCAGCGCTGCATGACCTGGTACCCTCTTCTCCTTTCCATCAGCGGGGCACTAGACGTAGGCTGGGATTTCACCCATATGTCATCGATCTGCCTGCTTTTCGTATGCAGCGCTTCGCCTCCACTATCCCAATACGAACAGCTAAGGAGTGGTACAGGAGTACTCCTTACTCCTTACTCCTCCTACCTGCTCGACTATTCCCCGATAAATACAACTTGGCCGTCTTCAAGGAAAGAATGAATAGGCATTTTCTGGGTAAGCATGCTCCACCGTCGTTCGCATCGTCACTTACCACCAGGTGAGGTAGCGAACAAATGCTTACCCATCTTCCATGAAAAAAAAAAAAAAAAATTGGAAACGATAGTAAGTAAGTAAGACTTGTAAGCTAATTTTTCTTTGCATACATTGTACGGGAAAATAAGAAGAAATGTCTCTTTAGCTTTTAAGCTTCCGTTAAGACTGAGACAACTATACTAAGAGAGCTACAAGAAGTACCAGTGTTCGAGTACTTGGTAATGCGATTATATGCATTTCAAATTGAGTGCATGCCACAAGCTGGGAAGTCGACGTTAGATACCTATGTATCCAGAAATGGATGAGATTTCTTGGTGAATATGAAGAAACAAGACATGCTTAATAAAAATGATACTTTATTTTCAAAGCATTGTTAGTTATAGACCGGTCGTGGTGCTAGGGTTGTGCTACAGTAAACGTGCCAGAATGTGGATTCGATTCCTATTCGAGGAAATTAAATATTTAATTAATTAGCTTCACGCAGTATCCCGCACAAAGCAGGGCAGGCAGAGGGAACCTAGTGACGGTAGAATATTCCGTTGCTTAATTTCCGGTATTTTCAAGGCATTGTGTGTTGAGTAGCGGAACTCAATGCAGGATTTTTGCTTTTATGGCAGAGTGAAATAGAAAAATATTGATAATAATAATAATTCATTCCCCCGAGTAGGCATCGAACCCAGTTACGTTACAGTCACAAATCAATATTCGGTTCCTGCATATGTTTACTCTGTTAAGTGTAAAAAAGCGTGAAATTGTTTTTTTTTTAATCTAAGAAAAAAAAAATACTTTTATAAACTCAAAATAAATATATTTGATTATAATATTTTAGAAAAACACGACCGGACGTCTTATTGACCCTTTTAGCTTCTCTCCCTGAGGCGAGGTAAAATTTCGTAGTGGGCGAAGAAAATATATTTTTTATATACGAGTAGGTACATCTATAAATGATTTATTTTTATTTTATTTCGTATAAGATATTATATAATTTGTATTTTTTTTATCTTCTCACTGTTGACACGGTGGCAGTGTTTGCGAAGGTTGTAGATTCTATTTTATTGTAACTTAGATATAGTATACATATTACATAGTATTGCGTTTTTAGTGCAACGGCGAAGTTGAGTGGCAGAACTAACTCGCGTTACAGACGCGGTATTCAATTATTTAGTATTTGAACAGTATGTTGTGAATTTCGTTAACATAATTGTTAATATACATTATTTATCGTAGTTACGTTAGGAATTATTGGTTTATGTAGTATTTAAAATATGTTACGTTGTTAAACAGCGTGTTTGTATTTGATATATTATTTTATATTATGTGTGTGTGACCAACACAAGTGTCTTCCTACCACTTACCGGGAGTTCTCAGTGTAATAATTTGTATGTAATATTTCAAAATAAAGATTATTATTATTATTTTATGTTTTTACTATTATTATTATTATAAAAGTTGTCTTCACCCGCAATTTAGATCGCTTGGATTTAAAGATTTAAAAAAATGAAAGATTTAGTTTATTATCCTACATACTTCGAACTCGTGAAGCTGATTTAGTTAATTTATTTAAATAACAAGAATTTTACCTCAAAAAATAATTAACCCGCTACCTTCATTTACACAATTTCCACCATAAACCCAAATACCATAACCAAAACATCCTGAACACAGAACAGCATTAATAATGATCAGATACGTTGTGGGTTATTACCTGTAATTAGGTTATCTAACTCGGTCGGAGCTCCCACTAAGTAATGCTCNTCTTACAGATTTTTAAAGATTGTACCATTATGAAACTGGGCAGCTATACATAACTTATGTAATACATTGAGTTGGTCTGCTGATAGAATTAGGATCTAAATAGTAAATTTCTCAGAAAATACTAGTAAACCATTTGAGTTTAGGCTTATATAATTTAAAGCACCGAGCTTATGGGTAGAATTTCGACAAGATGTCAGAAACTGTACGATGTCAAAAATGAAGAAAACATTAAGAATACATGTTAAAGGAACGCAATAAACTATTTACAAGTGGAAAAATGAAATATTACTCCGTGTTTTTTTATCTATGTAAAAATTGTAATGTCATGAAGGTTATTCGAATCGTAGATATGAGTGTGTGACGATAATAGAGGCAACAAAAGAGGTATTTTGTACCAGCTCCGGCATCCATTTACCAAAAATTTGTACACTTTAGTAAAATCGTTATTTGTCGTTGTCATAGGCATTTTGGAAATCCTTTACATTGTTCAAGGAACCTATGTGGCAAATTTCAGTGTTTTATGTTGCGCCTACAGTTTAGGCTGTGTAGTGCGTTGTCAGACAAACCCGTCAGGATCTGACGGACGTATTAGATGTATCTCGAGTTTTCTCTTTTCTGATCATATCAAATTTCAATGTTCTAAGCTGCGAAATTTCATCTCTGTGTTGTCTTGCAATCACTCAGTGAAGGAACATTTTTCTATATATTACGTATAGATAAATAGAGATTTAAAAATTTACCCTTCAATATATATTTTCCACAAAAATTAAGACTCGCATCCGAAACTAATTTCTCATGAAATAAAGCAATTTAAATTTGTACCATAATCAAAGCGCCGAACTTTCCCTCACCAGAACTTGTTGCCGTGAGTTTTGTAAGAACCTCGAGGTCCTCAAACAACGCCGTTTCATGGTTTACAAACTTCAAAATTGAATAGCGTAAAGTAAAGTTTAATTAGTAACTTGTGTATAGAATTTTTATGAAAATGTATCAGAAAGGTGAGGTTGGTCCGATGGTTGATTTTTGATTTTATAGAGCTTAATAGTGTGTTGGGATAAAGGACAAAAGTAATTGCTTGTTTATTTTAATTATTGCTAGTTTTGACTTTTCAGTACGTTAAGAGTGTTGTCTTAGGTAAGTCAGTTCTTTTCCCGCACACAGCAGGGCAGGTAGAGGGAACCTATTGTTAAGAGTCTCCGTTCTTCAATTTGCATCCAATTTTCGTAATTTATATGTTGATAGCTCAGCGCCTGGCTCTATCTTGTTACGAGAGCGAGGAAATGAAAGTAATTCATTTCACTACCTGTACCCTGTACCCTACCCTACCTGTCACTTTCTGAACCACGACGGTCCCTAGCTGCCTCGTCCTTTTCATCTCTTTTCGTAAGAGATTTAGTCAATCCATTACTCTTAATTACAATTCAGTCGTGGCAGAGGGTCACAAGCGTCTGTAAACGCAACTGACTGTGGACCTCACCACTTGAGAAAATTATCATTTATATTTGTTCGCTCTGGTGTCAAGATACACCACGGCGTTGTGTTCCGCCACTCAATACGCAACAGCTCTAGCTTTTGGCGGACCATCGAAAACTGAGTGTCTTAACACTAGGCTTCCTCTGCCTGCCCTGCTGTGTGAGGGATACAACTTGAAGCTTAGAAAAATGTCTTAATTAGTCAATATATCACGCAGCAAAACTGATCATAAAATATTTGGGTCATACTCATATGAGTGTTGTTACAATAGCAAATGTAATAATAAATAAAAGAAAAAAGAACGACTTTTCATTCTAAATTTGACTTTGCCTACCCCCTTATGATAAGTAGATAGTCTACACATCAAAATTAAAAAAAAACAATGTAAAGAAAAAAAATCAAATTCCATCATTTGTGGACTGTTCAGATTCGTAGTTCATAGTTTCAAAAATATGTAGTTTATGTTATTACGCCCGTGTTATCAAAATTACACATATTTTCATCGTAGAATATACTTGAGATAAGATTTTATTAATTATTTCCAAAATGTGCTCCAGCCTTTTTACTATCATTTCTAATAAACCAGCCGTTACACGTATATGACTCTTTTCTGTGATCCAAAAAATCTGCATTAAAAAATGTGTACTAAAGTTACCATAAATGTAATATATTTTAATTTGGTAATATTAGACAGCTATAATTTGCTTACACCCTTTACGCAAGACGGATGTGTATTTTTATATTCCAATTAAAAGAATCGTGTATTTTATTCATTTTGTAAAAGATCAATGAATCTTTCCTATTTTAAGTGTATTTTGATAAGTATGTGCTACTTATATTTGTAATTATTTAGGCACAATGGCTTTAAAGGAGTATTTTTGTAATCTCACGCGCCATTTCCCTATCCTTGAAAACTAAAGACCATTGCTGATTTTCAATTGGAAAATCATTTCTGTAGACATATTTTCTGTTACTCTAGGTGTCCACAGGAAAGATGTATGTCCACATAAAATACTAATAATAATAAAAAATATACGTTGTAATGTCAAAATCACTTTTTTGTTTATTTGTTTATGCTTGCGCTTGTAAAACTAAACTAACAGCTTTTTTGCTATTTTATAATGACCAAAAAAAATCAATATATCGTATATACCTTGAATCAAATTAAATGTAGACTTATGTTTCAGATTAACATATAGCATTTTACAACAGTCAAATGGTGTAAGTTATTAGCTTAAATAACGAAATCTTAGCTTCGCTAGCTTTTTTTACATTGTTCAAGCCACATTGACCTATTCAAATAGATCTAGGGTGCACTCAAACAATGGAGAGAAGAAAAAACGGAAGACGTGAGACAAGTAGAGCTAAACAAGATGCTATTATTGACATATATCGTGCCATGATATCTATTAAACAAAACATTCATCAACATTGATCATCATCACCAGCTGATGATTTACATATTAGCTTCTGAATCATCACCGGCTGCGAGGCTGAAGCTAATAACTGCAACACAGTTCATACTACTGCAGTTATTACCGATTAAAGTTGCTATTGTTATGTATGAAATAATAATTTAATAAATATTATTATTATTATTATTATGTTTCTCTTTTAACATTCACGGGTTCAAAAGAACCCGTCCTTTGGAAGGCTTGGGGACACAGGTCTAACACGTAGAGGCCCCTAAGATATTATACAAATGTTTTATTGTGACGCATCAGCCGGGATCCATTGCTGCGCAACCACGGGTAATTGCCCAGAGATAGTCGCCCGTTAATGCGTAGGAACTATGGAAAATATGGAAATCTAAATTAGGACTATGGAATGGAGTTTGGATGGACTGGCTATTGGATGAGACTTCCGGACGTCCGCATTTACAATAGTCTCAAATTGAATGGTTGGTGGACGGTGACTCGCCTCCCACTAGATGGGCGCAACATCGGGATGGTCGGCTAAGGGTGTAAAGAGAAGCAGTAGCAGAGCTCACCATCACGAGGAGCTCATGAGCGGGATTCCCCGTTATTACGCATTACGTTTGATCACTTCCACTCTTTTGAGCATCAAGCAACAGCTCTTGCGCTCCACTCTGCCGGCCAACAAAGGAAAGCCAGATGCGGGGGATAGATTACAACTCCCCTCCAGAGAACTGAGGTCCGTGGGGTCGCCACTCCCCAACAACTCGCCACAAGCTGCCCTACTGGCTTATTATTATTATTCTCTGAAAATTACTGTTGTAAATATGGATCAAAAGTTCAACCGATTCATTTTGGTGGATTAAAAATACAACTTTATTTACACACTTGGGTCTTTCTTTACTACTCGTCTATGATCAGTCGTTACAACTTAAGACAACATCTATCTGTTCTATTTCTACAAATTTGAGACATGATCCCTTACTTAACGATCTGATTAAGAAACAAAGAGTTTTTTGAAAATGACGAAAAAAACTTAATTTTATCAATTTTTTTCGATATAATAGTTGGCCATTCATTATTAAGTAGATATTGGTTAGTTAGATTAGGACTCTTTATTATTGTTTTAAGAGGCTAGTATTTGTTACAGCATTATTATCGTTCCGTTAACATTGTTTATAAATTTATTCATTGTTTAAATAAAGCTTTTGAGTTTATTTCCGTTGAAGTATAAAGCAAATAACTGAAACTATTATAAACAAGCAAATAATGATAAGAAAACATGGATTAATATGCTTGCTACTCAGTAATTGGAAGAAATTATATTTTTATTTAATTTATTACCTTATATTTTTAAGACTGAAGGAATCTGCTGTATGAATCCGACATTTACTAGATTTTTTAAATTTTTTCTTGACAATATCGATGTCATATCGTAATCAAGGACGTTATTAACCAATACTATTATTATTAGAAGTAGGAAACCAAACAAATACATGTAGCACTAATATTTTATACTTTCTGTAGAACTGTGTCCCTTCTGTGGTCATCAAAAAAATTATGCATCGAATATCTTTCTGAAAAAGAAAAATGATCTGGTTTCATATTTTTCCTGTATTAGGTTAATATATAAGAATTAAATGAGAGTGATTTTGAACAAATATTTAACTTTTTTTTTCGTACACATTCAGGTCGCGATTTGTGTATGACTCATTTATACATTAACGCTATATAAGAACTATTTATTTAGCTCAAAGTGTTTTTGTTCTACATATATACAGCTATAATAATATGAAAATTTCAATAATTTCGCTATATTTTGTATTGAATATAAAATTTTATTATCATATTGTATTAAGCATTGTATTCGACATAAATCCAACATGAAATAAACTGTTCGAATAATCCAGCTTTTTGTACTATTGTTCCCAATATTATAAATTTGCTATTAAAATATTAAATCACTTTTTCAAATAAAAATAGCGATTTTGTAAATATTAATATTATCTGTTGTTTTCTTCAGCTACCCCCAATCCGGTATAGCAGGGATGGCGGATAGAACTCAACTCTGTTACCCTCTTTCAGACTTAATCTTAAAATACTTAGTGGAACTAAACGCCGTGCATCGTCTACCGGAGCGAAGAAATACAAAATAAATACACAAGACTCAGAGAACTTTATTATTTTTATTTTCTCGCTTTGGTAACAAGACAGAGTGATGTCTGACACTAGGTTCCTTCTGCCTATTCTGGAATACTCGTATATTATACATATATGGGATACAAGGTGAGGCTAACTGTATAATAAATCATATTCAAATTTATTTAGTTATAAATTTTCTTAAAATACCATGTTTGAAAATAATATAAACTTTCCTAACAACTTAAAAATCTCATAAACCACGTTAAAATGTTTAAAAATCAAAATATATTCATTTTTGAGATCCTAACAGAAATGGTTCTTTGTAATCGCTATTGGACGTCATATCAACGTAATTTATAGTTTAACTCTCGAGGTTTTGAAATACGGCCGCGTTCTGAAATGAAGATCGATTTAGTGTGAAAAATTTTAATAGCCAAAAATAAAGATATTCCGCATACAGCAGAGGGGATATAATATAAAGGCACTCCGTTCCTCTCTTTCTGTCCAATTTTCGATATATGGTGTGTTGAGGAGCGAAATTTAACGCCGAATTTTCTCTACCAGAGCCAGCCATCGAACTCGCAACCATCACGTTAACAGTCATTTGGTTGTAAATGTGATGGTAGAATTGAAAATTTTAAAAATTAAACCCACGACCAATTGGTTGCAACTGCATGCCTCTACACCACGAGGGCCCGGCTATTATACATTTTCTTTTTTATTGAGTAATAAAAATGAAAATATATCCCCCTTTTTCACTTTTCACGTTAACAATGTATACGTAGCTAGCTTGAGAGATACAGTGTACGGTATAAGAGCTCTCCAATTGCGTTGAAGTGCGAACACGATTAGTGCCATAGGCCACTACAGGTTCAACCACCATTGAGTTAAGATTTAAGAAAAGAATTTACATTTATATGCGTGGTTTAGGATCTGTATGTAAAAGTGATGCTTGTGTGTTCGATTGCACTTCAAGGGAGTTAGGGAAGTCTTAGTCTATTAGAGGGAGGAAATGATGATGATTTAAATATTGAGTGTTCCTCATTGCGTGTTGAGTCACTTCCAATATAGAATAAGAAGCTAGGTGGTGTGGGAGAGAATTTCTCCCATTTCATAATTTTTACAATAGTGGAATAGGATAAGATGCGTCCCGAAGGCCACTCGGGGGAACGATTTTTACCGCTCTGGTAACAGATCAAAGCGCAGCGTTGAATTCCGCCACTCGACACGCAATGCGTTGTAAAATTTGGCGAAAAGTTGAGAACGGAGTGTCTTAACACTAGGTTACTCTATCTATCCTCGTATATTCAGGATACAGCATGAAGCTGAAAAAAATTAACGTCTAAAGCCCACACAAACAAAGTTGCCTGTGACGATACATATAGACTAAACGAAATGCCTTATTGTCACGAAACAAAAAATATTTTGATTTACTGCTATATTTTATTTTATGAATAAACCTCACGACCAAGCAATACGTATTATGTGTATAAGTGATGTTTTTTTAGTGCAATTTCTTGTTAGCGAGCAATAATCGTAAATAATACGTTATAGAGAAGGCTTTAAATATGCCTGTTGAGTTCTAAAGGAGGTATTATTTATAGTTCTATATGTTTATTTCATTTTAATTTGGATATTTAGGTATTTAGTTGAGTTTTACGTCGTTCAACTGATTATGTATGCGGCGTTTGTAGATCGCGTGTACTATGTAGTCGCTGTGGTAATAGGAAGAAACGCGGCGTTGAGTTCCGGCGCTCTGGGCTGATAGTCGGGGTGAAGTGTCTTTATACTATTATACAGCGTCCTGGCATTAGCACTAGCGTATAGCAAAAACATATTTAAATATAATATAAAAGCAAAAAAACGACCGTATATTTTTTTAGCTGCACGCCTTAATTATTTTATCTATGTAAAGGATATTTGTCTTAGAGCCGACGGCCGCTGGGGCAGACGTGTTTTAGAGTTGAGACAACGTACAAAACGACCTGTGGGACGACCCCTTGCCAGATGGGCCGATGACATAAAGAGGTTGGCGGGAAGCGGATGGGTCCGAAGAGCTGAGGATAGAGTGTGGTGGCGAGAATTGGGGAAGGCCTACGTCCAGCAGTGGACAAAAGATGGCTGTTGATGATGATGATGATGATGTAGAGGAAAGTGCTAAAACACTCCGTCACGTTTAGCCACACCCTTGTGTCACCGCCACAAAAGCCTTTAAAATCATTTAAACATTGTAACTAAAGATAGATATATCTCCAGCATAATGTATAGCGTGTCATAGGCACGTTAGAACTGTTTACATTATTTGTGATATATGTGGACGGGTCACGAGTGCCTGTGGTTGTACGCCCACACCAATTTTTTTCTAAGGCCTCAATATGTTTTATACTCTTAGATATTTATAGCATAGAGTTTTATTGTAAACGCGATGGTTATGAGTTCGATTCTCGCTCGCGGGAATGGATTATCTTCGTTTCTTTGTTCTGGTACAGACTTTGTTAATACTTGGCTCTCCCTGCACTGTGCGAGATACAGTGTGAAGTTAAAAAGAAATAAAAAAATGTATTTATATATAATGTATTTTGGTTCTAATTTTATTGTTTCCTTAGGTAATTTGTAGCTAATTTTAGACGTCATGATTGGTGCTTTATTGCTTGTATTGATTTGTTTAGAGTGTATATGTATGTATGTTTGTTCTTGTAAATACCAACCGGATCGGACTGGACCTTATCTTAATAACTTTTTTTTCTCCCTTCTCTCATTTCCTTATACTTGCCAGTGCCAAGAAAGAGAGGCCCATAATTGAAATTCACATCAGTGGCGTTAGCCAAACCATATTGTCATAATAAAAAAATAATTAAAAATCAACAAACAATGTCCAAAAAAAAGGTCTTCACGATTTTACGGTCCTTTCATATTTTCTTTTCATTTTCCGTTTGTTATACATTTAGTATTACATTTTTCGTTACTACTATATTATTATATTATTCTTTATATTTGAGCGTTATTTTTGTAAATTCGCTTAATAGAAGAAAAGTATATTCATTTTCTTTATTTTAATCCATAACCATGTTGTACCATGGGATAGCATAATATTTTACAACGCTCTTGTATGAAAATATTGAAAATATTAATATTATAAATAAAAATTAAAATATAAATGAAAATATAAATATCAAAAATAAAAATGAAAATATTTCAGTTCCTCGAATTGAAATCGAACCCTCAACATGTCGCGTTGACTGTTGTACGATTGTACCCCTGCGGCACAGCCCGCTACATTCAAATATTATACAACATCTTAATAATTATGCATTTTAATAAACTCCAGTGAGAAAGCTAAAGCTAAAAAAAAGAAAAGCTCAAAATTCACAATCCTCATACTGTTTCCGCCATTTCAGCTTTTCATAAAGCTCACTTTCAATTTGTCACGTCCTTTTGAATCTTACGCGAGTAAATGAATGAGCTTCGCCCGTAAATTGTGTCAACATTTACAACTCCGACGTTTAATTTTAAGTCAATAGCGAAAATTTGAAGTGCACTCATGGCTGCGTTTCTATTAATTTCTATATTTAAATATGTCTTGTTATATTTTGTGTAGCTTCACGCTATATATGCGTAGTAATAGGTGAAGCGGAAAAACTATTCTTAATGAAAATTATATTTTTTAAATTGTTTCATACGTAATTAGTTCTTTAAATGATTTAATCACAAATGTATATATTAATATTCTCTACGGAACTCGGAATCTTAAAATTCAATTTCCATTTATCAATATTTGTCTACCACCCTGTATACATTTGTTATACATGGTGATGCCGTAACAATACAACCTAATGTCAATCCAAGCGTAACTAAGCCCTTATTTGTTCGGCGTCGCGCTCTCACTTACCGTTCATTGGCGATTTTATCGACATTCTTATATTTTTCTCTTTTATTAGAGACATTTTGTAGAAAATGTTCAAACAATATTCTCGTTGTGCCAATAAAATGTATTTGGAGTAAAAAGGTTTTTTTGCTAAATTATATGTAATATTAATAGGGTATTGTGCAATATGACGGAGGTCGTGACTTCTAATTCCAGGCCATTGTTACTTATTTGACGGTGGTTGGAGATTCGAGACCGGTTTGGGGGAATGATCATTTAAATATGAAACAGCTGTGTCTGGTTTTTTTTATCACTGGAAAATGTAAATGAAAAATTTGAATGAGACGAGGATTGCTCATACTACTACGATGGAAGACTGGAGAGAGACCTAGAGCGTTGCATTCTGGGTGTTAAAATAGTACTGCTTATTATTAAAAAATGTATAACTTAATTTTTTTCTTTCCTTCGCTCTTTAAATACCTAAATCAAAAAATAACAAAAAATCATAAAGAAAGACGTTTAGATTTTTCTTAATTTATTCGATGTGTACGCTAATAATTTAGAGTTAGAACAATACTCGTATTTTTGCCTTCAAAAATTATTATTACAACGAAAACGCCATGAATTTTCCTCTAATTGCGTGCTCTGAATAAATAAAACTCTTTTTGTTAAGAAATAATGGTATAAAAGCAAATTGGCCGAGATTACTTTTAAACGTAATAATTCGTAAAAAACAGGATATGGGAACGAACTAATTCTTTTCTTCGTTAATACATACATATGTTTATTCGATATCTTATGTAATGTATACCTAATGTTAAAAATTTAAATAGTTTGTTAAGTTGAACGCGTTAATCTCAGGAACTACTGGTTAAAATTGAAATAAAGTTTTTTTAATATGATGTGCCACATGTCATAAATAACTCAGTTATTTTCATTCACCACGGGGAAGTAAGTTATTAGTAAATGCAATTCTCTTTTTCTTTATATAGAAAGAAATATGTAGTAAATCTGGATTTTAAACACTCCTTTTCTTCCTTTCACTTTATTCGCCGTACTTTTTTTATTAAATCGAAAGAAATTAATTTAAGAAGAACCTACAATTATCGCTACTGTGCCACAGCGGCTTCAAAAATTCAGTTAAATTTACTAATTCACTATAATACAGTCTTAGTAATAAATTACTCCTTTTATTAAAATTATAACTGTTAGTTGTTAACAATTCTTAGTACAATTATTCTTGATTAGGTATAACTTATGGGTTGGTTGAATTTGTAGAGGTCACGGGTTTGATTTAAGTTTGAGATAAAATTAGGTGAACATATACATATATAAAATTTGAATGACGTAATATAAGGCCCTTTTTTAACTAATATTATAAATGTTGCTTATTTAACTAATAATATAAAAGTTTGAGAAAATGGATGTTTGTGTACGAAAAACTACTTAGCGGATTTAAGAGTTTAATTTTTTTAACATTTTCTAAGAAATAGACCGAGAGCCAAATCGTTAACAACATTCCATCCAAAGGGGAAGAGAGCTGTTATTTTTTGACATTTAAGATATAGGCTATAACATAACAAAGGGGCCAGTGGGAACAGTGGAGATTGTTAGTTTATTAATGACCCCTCATTGTCTTAACACTAGGCTACCAGGTTCCCTATGCCTACCCTGCTAAGTATGGGAAACAGCATGAAGTGGGGAACGGAGTGTCTGAACACTAGGTTCCCTGCTGTGCGGGATGCGCGAAGCTGAAAAATGAAACCAAAATATATATAAAATTCAAATCTACAATTATAGTGTACGATGCCACGATAGTATCAATTGAGCTATAAATAAAAACAAAATGAAACATATCGTGACTATACCTCTAAAGTAATAATGTTATCTGATATTTTAAATTTTACAGCTTTTTCAAAGGGTTATATATCAAGGAGCTTTAAGAGAAGAGGCCTAACTATTTTTTTTTCTAAGCCAAGTTTTTTGTTTCCATTACTGTGTAACAATAGACAGACAATACTGGGCTTTTTTTGAAGCCTCACATATAGCACTGTTAGCATATGGAATATAGTGTTTAACAACCTCTAGAGATAAAGAGATATATATATCCTTAAGAATTTTCTAGATGTTGTGTATTAAGTAATGCATTCATTTTATTTTATATGGGGATAGTTAAGAACAGAGTGAAATGTCTCTTAATGTACTTAGTTCATCAAATATAAATTTATCATTAATATAAAAAAATATATTTTCTCTAATAATAGTTTGACTATTCGAGTACGCACAGCAAAATGAGTGACGAAAGAATGACAACATAAATTTTTAAAGCACGAGTTAATGGTAAGAGAGACATGAGGCGACCCTGTCTGAGCTTATAAAATACAGTATCGATGATACTGGAGGAAGAATGTATGTGAAGTTGATGATAGTGGACGAAGCCAAAGAGGTATGGGGAGAGGATAAAGCGTGAAAAAAAAATTTGTAAACTTTTTTGACACTTTATTATAAATCTTAGTAAATTGCATAAAATATAAGTTATACCCCTTTGCCATACCACCTCCTTGCATACATATTATTAAAAATATACTAAAAATAAACAGTGTTACAGTAACGAACAACTTGTTTAGATATTGTACGTGTTAAAAGCAATTCCTAGTGTTGCCTTCTAACTTTATGAGCAATTTTGGATTTTATAGTATTTTTAGAGCGTTAGTTCACGCGATGGACTGTCAGAAACATAACACCTATTGCGAAGTTATTATAACGCGATGGTAGTAAAATTTTAACTATGGTAACATTTTAATTTTAACATGTTTTTCATGAAAAATAAATATTTTTGTTAATTTACAACAATAAATAGGTGATACCACACGTAGGAAAGAAAAATATGTTTTTAATCATCCCTTCTTTTAATATATTTAAAATAAATAACACTTAAATAGTTCGTCATATTGGAATAGGTATATACATATGTTAAACTTTCTACCTCCTTTGCTTGAAGTTGGTTTAAAATTACATTCATATAATAAACTCGTCACTTTCTAATATATCGTTAGATGTCCCAAGTGGTGTATAGGGAGCGATTTGGGCTGATTTGTGGTCTGTTATACTAAATGTAATGTTTCTGGAGAAGATGAAAGTTTAAATTAGGATTTTATAATATATGACCGCCACGGTGTAGTGGAACAGGGTGTGGCTGTAAGTCGACGATTGTGAGTTTGATACTTACTTGGGGAAATTGTTAATTTAATATTCATTTACTCGCATTGGTAACTAACTAAGCGCGGTTTTGAGTTTCGCCATTGAACACAATGTCTCGAAGGTTATGTAGGTGAAAAGTGGGCAGTGTCTTTACACTAGGTTCCCTTTGCCTACCAAGTTATATAGTGGCACGCTATGTAAGTACCCTTCATATATCACGGTAGGCAAAGGGAACCCAAGAACTTAGTGTTTAAACACATCGATCCCATGCTACAAAGCGAAGCTAAGGAAAAAGCTTCCTTAGACTATGAACGCAATGGTTGTGTGTTCAATTCTCATTTGGTACAAACATTGCTAAAAAGACAAAGAGCGGCGTTTAACATCGTATGTCTCGAAAATTGGGCGGAATGTGGGAACGAAGTGTCTTAATGCGAGGGTTCCATCGCACAAACAATTAAGCCAGTATAATAATAAAAACATTTTCATCCAATTTTGTCATGAACCCATAACTACTGATTGCTATTCAGTAGTCACAACAAAGTTACTACGGAGTATAATTTAGTAATAAAGGTTTATCATATTTACGTAAAATACTAATTTACTAGGTGATTAAAATTAAATACGTTTGTGATAATTAAAATTTATTTGGTTTTTATGTAAATTAAATCGAATTATAAAATGTATGACCATAAATTGTGTAAGGCAAGTGAAAATATAATAAAATTGTATTTTCTTAGTTTCACGCTGTATCTCGCACATCGTAGCTTAGGCAGAGGGAACCTAGGGTTACCGTTAAGACACTTCGTTCCTCACGCATCACCGAATTTTCGAAATATTGTGTGTTAAGTGATAAAACTAAACGCTGCGTTTTATAAAAGGTAAATATTATTACATTTTACGTTAATTAAAATGAAAATGTATAAACTTGTATGTATGTATGTATGTAAATAATTTAGTTGCCTCAACGTGTTATTAAGTTTGTTATATTAAAATCCTTTGCAGTACCACTAATCTAGGATTATGCTGAAAATACTGCACTGATTACGCGTTTAGTTTCGTTTTAAATATCATATTTAAAATGTTTTGCTCACTTCATTATTATAGAAATAAAAGTATGTTCCCTTTTTCCGTATATGGGTTCAAATGTTATATATAATCTAAAAATATATATTTTTAAAAGGTTTCTTAAAGAGTGGAAAACCATTATACAAATTTTAAATATATAAATAATGTCAATAATATATTTCGAACGTTAAGCTTCTTAGTGTGTGCGTTGTAGGAGAGTTTTATTATACCAACATTGAAACAACCACTGGAAAGCAATTCATTAAAATAACCTACATAGTGACAGTTCACTCTACATTTTTAATAACATGTCTTTCTACACCAGCTCGACACTATAACAAAAGTTTTTTTCTGAATACGGTTTTTTTCCCATTCTCATTTAAATGACGCTGTAAGCGACAAGTAACGACCGACTACACGCTCAATGGTGTCTATTAATTAGTTGTTTTGTTTCCATACAATTTTCTTATTTCATACTTCCATTCTAGTTCAGTTGAAGTTTTTTAATTAAAAATACTAACATAGATCGATGTTCATATAAAGTATTATGACATGTAAATAAAATATACGTAAATTATTTTGGATTAAAAAAAAACAATTGTTGATTAAACAAAAGCGCAGCGTTGAGTTCCGCAAGGCAACGGAAGTGTCTATAGATTCTCAGATTTCCTCTTCTTACCCTGCTATATACAGGATACAGAATGAGGCTAAATAAATAATAAGTAAGAAATAAAAACATACTATTAGCAATTATTATTAGTTTATTAAAACCTATTACTATAAACAATAAGCTGTCGCCAATCGATAATTGAATTTGAAATCCTATATCATTGTGAGCACACGCCATTTTCAGTCAGCCATCACCGTATTAACTTGGCACCTACTGGCAGCTGAGTTCAATTAAATTAGAGCTCATTATGTTCTGGTCGATCTGGAATTACATGGACTCCACGCCGTTTCGGTTAACGCTTTGTGGGGAGGCGTTCAAATTGTTTGATAAAAATTAAACTTGACTACAGCTGTATTTGGGAGTAAAACTTAAGTTTAAAACTTTATTTTGTTGACAGAGGTAAAACCTTCTTCAGGTTAATAACAGAAACAACCATTCGGTTCCAATACTTTAGTGATAGATACCACTGTGCCGTAAGTGTATTTCCCGAGGCTCAGGCAAGGAATGAATCCCGAAGCGTTTTTTCTTCCGGCCCGTGAGCCGGGAAGCGATGGCAGGGCGTTAGCCCTATTTTCGCGGCTGCTGTTCTCCACCCATTAATATGGGTGCGTCATTGGGGTGGCAACACTTCTGTTGCCTGTGGAGCGGGGGATTGCGCCTGTCTTGTGGGGTTCAGGGGGTAAGGATGAGCTAGATGCCACCCGGGCGGTCAAGCTCAGCCGGGTGAGACCCTCGGTAGACCCAAGGGAGGCCCAGCTTAAGCGACCAGCGACCGAGGTGGCAGCTTAGGAGTCGGACTTGGGATCGGATTCTGGGGGAGGGAGGAGGTCCCTCGGAAGGCGTCGTACGTCAGGGGGCCGCGTATGCCACGGCGCGATGCTGCGAAGGTGCAGGTGGTCCGAGACATCCGCACGGCGGAACGCGTTGGACGCGAGCCGGCGGATGTGATCCTCCAGGCTCTCTATTCTCAGGTCACGCTGGAGAGTAGCGTTCCTGACGAAGTAGGGAGCCTGGGTAACGCGCCGGAGGGCAAAATTCTGGACCACCTGCAGGATGTTGCGTTGGCGGGGACTCGCGAAGGCGTACCACGCCGGGGCGGCGTAAGTGAGGTGCGGCCTGACGTACGTCTTGTAGAGGGCGAGCTTCGTGCGGAGGGGGAGGCGGGAGCGGAAGAGGGGGCGCAGCAAATGCAGCGCTACCTTTGCCGCGTTGGCGGCCTTCTTCACCTGCCCCGTCATTAGGAGCCTCCGGTCAACCACGACGCCAAGGTACGTCGCGGTGGGCTTCCATGGGATCTGCTGCCCCTGCAGGCTTGGCGGAGGAGGCAGGCTCTTGTGGCACCCAAGAGAGATGACTTGGGTTTTGGCCACGTTGAGCGAGAGCCTCCACTCCGCAAGCCAGTTCGGCAGCAGGTCGAGTGCTCGCTGGAGCTTCAGGCCGGCGTGGTTGGCATTGAGGCTCTTGGTGAGCAGGGCAACGTCGTCCGCGTAGAGGGCGAGCAATGTGTCCTGGGTGGCTGGCACGTCGTCGGTGTACCAGGAGTAGAGCGCAGGGGAGAGGATACTCCCCTGGGGGACACCGGCGGCTATCGGATGGAAGCAGGAGCGGGCGTTCTCAACCCTCACCGCGAACGAACGTCCGCGGAGGAAGTCGGCGATGATGGTTGCGATGTGGTGCGGGTCGCCGGCGCGGAGCACCTTCAACAGGAGCCCCGGATGCCAGACGCGGTCAAACGCGCTGGTGACGTCCAGGAAGGCTGCATTAGAGGCATCCGGCTGGCTGCCGGTGGTGATAGAGGCGGCGAGCGGCATGGTCCGTGGTTCCCACTGGCGTAGGCGGGGGTCGCGGGAGTTAGGAGGCGGAGCTGCGCGCGGTTGCGCGCACACGCGCTTGGCGGCCTCCTCATCGGCATCGTCAGAGGGCCGAGGTCGTCGTACGGGCGTTGGCGGATGTGGAACGCCCAGCAGCGGGTCGGCGGCGGCGGCAGCCGCGCGGGCGCATTCCAGCTCCTTTCCCTTGTCGTTCAGGTAGTTAGCAATATGCACCATGAGCGACCGGGAAAGAGCTCCGCGCTTCTGCAACTCGGACACAACGAGCATGTCCGAGTTGAGGCGCGACTGCGGCGAAAGCTCGTCCTCGACGCGGAGTGGCGCGGAGGGGGAGCGCTGCGGTCGCGGCAGCTCCTTGGAAGCGGCCCTGGAGGGTCGCTGAGGCTTCGGTGTCGTCAGTGCGGGGGCGGTCGTCCACTTGGCCGAAGTGGGCGGAGCGCCGAGAGGGCACGCGGTAACATCGCGTGTCTCCGGTGTCCGTCGGGCATCCTCGGTGTTGAGGGGTATGCGGGGTGCAGAGCCCGGAGGGGTGGCTTCGACGATCGGCATTGATCGTCCTGGAGTCGCGGAGGCACGAGGGCGCGAGCGAGAGCGGTCTCGCTGTGCGCCGCTGCGGCCGCTCATGGTGAGCTGGCTGGCGTCAGTGCCCGCACGCGGCAGTCATCGATCGCGGTCGCGATCGCGAGATTGATAGGAGACGCAAGGGCGTCGGTATCACGACGCGGCGCCTCGGGGCGCTGGCGAAACTCGACAGAAATTTCAACAAGAAATAGTGGAGAGTTTCTTCAATACTATAGGACTCGTGCCGCTGGAGTATGCAGACTTGCTCTCTTGACGGCGGGCAGGCGATCCTATGTCTGAATCCCGACCACTAATTCCATGCCTTTTATATTACTAGTCAAATCAACAACTATCTTGACAAATACAATTTTGTTATAATTGTGTCATTTGACTTCACAAATTATTTAAAAATTTAAGCCAAAGAAAATAACAACATTATTAGAACCCTTAAACCATAATTCTAATAAAGCTTAACAACATAATACTAATAAAAATAACTTTACACTATAATAAATTCACAACGCTAACAGAGGGAACCTAGGAACCTAATGTTAAGTAACTCCGTTCCCATCAAAGCATTTACTAAGTATTTAGTTTCCTCGAGCGGGAATCGAACCCATATCCTGTTGCGTTTACAGTCACACGCTTGTACCTCTGCCCCACTTTCCTAAAAACTATTAACAAAATAGTTTTAGTATATTTAATTAAAGCCTATAGTCAGTAATCTCTCGGCCTGGACGAGCGTCATGTCCGGATCTGCTCCATCCAGCCCTATGTAGATTAGTTCTGTTTGATTGTTAGATTTATATCAATTTTATTATTTAAATAGTTGTTTTTCCTTTTGTATAATTGTTTTTGGGTTGGTTTCGTTAGTATATGGGTGAGCATTGATTCTGGGTTCGAATCAAATACTTTCTTTTTAGCTTCCCACTGTATACCACACATTTCAGGGTAGGCAGTTCCCTTACGTTAAGTTTATTTAATATTTTATTGTTAAAATCAATTAGTAAGCGATTCCCAATCGACAAAACGAAATATATTTTTTTTTATTTTTTTCCTTCTGGTGTCGAGGCAAAGCTCGGCGTTGGGTTCCACCACTTAATAACATTCATTAACACTAAGTTACCTGAGAAGCTGATTGACAGCGTGAAGCTGATTAAACATTTATTTTATTTTTTTTAAAACACAATGTAATTGAAAAATAAAAACTAAATATAAACAAAATATCCCAAGGAAAAGGAAACAACTATAGTTAACTAGAAATACTAAGGTTATATTAAACTGAATTTTAAACGGGTATTTCCGGAAGCTATGTTCCATAGTAACACTTACCGCTGCATACCTTCCCCGTAGTAACACAAATACCTCCCGGTCACATCGGCACTACCTACCTCTGCATTATGCCAAAACTACAATTGTATGGGTATTAAAGCTACAATTTAACTGTAGCTGAAATTAGGTTAAGTTAATTCCCCTCTTGAATAGTGACGATAGTATATTTAATAAATTTGTTTCAACTTTACGCTGTATATGAGGAACGAAGCAGGATAGGCAGAGGGAACCGGGGAACCTGGTGTTGAAAAAGTTTTGTTTTCGTTAGAGCAATTTCGTTTTTAATTTTCCAACGAATTCTCGTTAGCAATTGTCGATTACAATAAATAACATTTTTAGATTGTTTTTTATCAAAATTAAATGGCCAACTGTTATCAGGGCGAGGAACTAAAACTAATTAAATCCCACGAGTCGAAATCGAACCTACAACCGTCATGTTAATATTCAGAAGTTGTTTTGTGGGCCTCTAATTTGTATTTAATGTGTAACAAGTTACGCTCAGCTGAGCTCAAATTCAAGTTTTACAATATCCTGTCAAAGTCCTAGTTAACAGGAGTCGCGTCCCTATTCCTAATATAGATTGTAATCCAGCCTTATTTTTGGCAAGTTCTGTCATTAATTTACTTAGTTTTGAAGTATTATTAAGAATGTCTATTGTTGAGGACATGTCTCATATAAAATTAAATTCGGTATAAAAAATTATATATCTTTTTACATTTTTTTTCACCTTCACGCTGTATGTAAGGTGCTAAGAGAGAACCTTGATAGCTGGTGAGAAGACACACCGTTCTCATAAAGGTAATTTTGTTCATTCATCATTTTCCACCGTTTTCGCTTTTCCGAACGTATTTCAAAATATAATTTTACAACAACATAGATTATACAACAAAATAACACATAGGCTACTGTTGATCACAAAATTTTATATTATTTTTCAGTATTGTGAGATTATATGTTTTAAGCTAAACGGGCGAAGCCGCAGTTCCTCGCTCTAGTGATGACACAAAGCGCGACGTTGGTTTTCGCCAGTCAACAGGCTGTCTTAAAAATTGGTCGGTAACTGGTAAAGGTAATGTCTTCATTGGGTTTCCTTAAATACTTGGCATATTTTTACTTAAAATGATAAATCCAAGGCATATACGATTCAGTTATCTTAAAATCGTATTGTAAATATGGCTTATGTATACAGTACCAACTAGCTGAGATATAGTAAGGCTGAGCATGTAGGATTATGCAGATTAACACGAATGTCCTCCTCGTTCCCGAGCTATTGTTGTTTATACGTGATTTACATTTATACTATATTGGACAATGTTTTGTTATTAAACCCATATTTGGGGTTCAAATTGAGAAATATGTGGGAAGTATATGGACAAATACTTCCGGTTCAAGCCAAGCCTAGATTAGTATAGCAAATGGAGTTGTCTTATTATTTTTTTTTTAAGGATTTTCCACGGTCGGGATGAAAAAAATAGTAAGCGTGTTTTTAAAAAATGGAACGTAGTCGGTTTTAAACAAGTAGATAGATAGATAGATAAAACCCTTTATTGCATAGGAAACAAACATTTTAAAAGAAAGATAAAAATGTAAGTTATGCTAATTACAATAATAAGTTAGTGGAAATCGAACCCATACATAACCTGTCGCGTTTACTGTCACATGCTTGCGCCGCTGCGCCACAACTGACTTTAATGACTAGCCTCATAAGGGATGAGCCTCATAAGGGATGATCCCAAAAAAAAACACATTGTACATATAACCAACTATATTGCAAGTTGTTTTTTCTAAGCTGTATCGAATGTAGACGCGATGACTAAGCATGGTCCCTGGTTTTTTTCTGAAATGATTAATTACACCAGTAATTACTTTATCTGGACTTGTTTAACAAAAAATATAATTTTAATATCAACGAACAAGTTTGTAATTAACTGTAAATCTTTGACGTCACTTGTGACAATCTACATACCATACAGAAATCTCTTTATATTTAGTCATGTACATGAATAGGTCGTCATAGCGCAGTGGAACTGCATCTGGTTATATACATGACGGTTGTTGGGTCTTTCCTCGTCGTGGTAAATAAAACGCAGCGTTGAGTTCCGCTACTCATTACGGAATGTATATCAAAATTCGACGGTGCATGGGGAACGAGGTGTCGTAATGCTAAGTTTCCTTTGTCTTTCGCTTGATCTCTCCTTTATCCCGCTTGCGGGAAAACGCGTGAAGCATACAAATATTTTAACTTAAAAATCAAACGAGAAAATTATAAATACAGTTGTAATTCACATAATTCAACAATGGATACCACAAACGTAAGCTCCACGAGCGCTGGAGTCACGTATCCGGCAAATAAACGTTTCCGGTCTGCGGAATGCATATGGCGTCACTTCCGGTGAATTTGTTGTAAATGGATACATAAGGGTGGAATTTTTGTATTATTTGCATTGAAAATATTTCTGGTTATTCGATTATTGTAATGGTATTTGGACAATTGAATCTAAGCTCACATTTTTGGTGGACATGTTTAGTATTTAAAGTTGTATATGTAAACGTTATTCAAAGTCCGTTACTGTATTTCCATAGTATAGTAGTTATATCTGAGATATCAACCATTTTTAGCAATAAAGGGTTTTGTGTTTTGTAATTACTTCTCTCCGATCCCTAGAGCTGAGTGAGTTTCCGTGATATTGGGAAACGGAGTGTCTTGACATTAGGTTTTTCTCTGCTGCTATGCGGGATAAAATATCAAGCCGAAAAAAATTACTCTGTCATATTATGTATATGTAAGTAACTAAGAAATAAATTTATTTTGTAAATATGAAATAAATTGAAAATGAAATTTGCATGAAATTTGAAATAATTCATTGTAGTGGAGTGGAAATTGAACCCACATTCATCGCGTTCACAGTCAGCCCCTGTTCCGCTATCCCACGACGCTCTCATTTATATATATCGAAGAGAATTGATGAACAATCGAAAGGAACAAAAAAAAGGGAAACGATAGAAAGATTTATTAGAAGGGTTGTAGACTATAGTAGGTGAGTGCGAAACTGCTTCGTTATTTATGACTTGAGAGCCTTTCGGACTTCTTCTAATGCACGAACGGTCAGTGATGTAATGGACTGATTGAGACGCTTGTGATTGCTTTTCTAGTTTATTTTTGGAGATCGAAGTGAATTCTTAAAAGAAATTATATTGTGATATTTTGTATAATGCGAGTGGAGATCAGACGCTCTTAGGTTGTGAATTCGATTTCCAGTCGAGGAAATGAAATATTTCATATTTGTGTTTCCTCGCTCTGGTAATGTTAAGAAAGAGCGGCGTTAAGTTCCGTCCTCAACAAGCAATATCTCCAGAAATCGGTGGAAAGTGGGGGACGGAAGTGTGTATGGCAACCATCATGTCCTACTGCGCCACGATGGCCTCGTTTTATACACCGCCGACCATCCCGCGGTGCCAGAGCTCAATGCCTGAGGTTAAGTTCAGCCAAAAAGCTGTAAGGCGAGCTCTGTCCTCTTTGGACATCCACAAGTCGAGCGGGCCAGATGGCATTTCCCCCTTAGTGCTTCGTTCTTGTGCTCCTGAGCTGACACCGGTGCTAACGCGTTTGTTTCGGCACTCTTACTCAGTCGGCGTAGTCCCAGATTCATGGAAGAGCGCTCTTATCCACCCGATCCCTAAAAAGGGCGATGGTTCCGATCCATCTAACTACAGGCCTATTGCCATCACCTCCCTGCTCTCAAAAGTCATGGAGAGCATCATCAATAGCCAGCTCTTGGTTTATCTAGAGGATCACCGATTGATTAACGACCGCCAATATGGCTTCCGCCATGGTCGCTCATCCGGTGATCTTCTGGTTTACCTAACCCACTGTTGGGCTGCGGCTATCGAAAGCAAGGGAGAGGGCCTGGCAGTTAGTTTGGACATGGCGAAGGCCTTTGATCGAGTGTGGCATGGGGCGCTCCTTGCTAAACTTCCATCCTATGGGCTTCCCGAGAACTTATGCAGGTGGATCGCCAGCTTTCTCACTGGGCGCAGCATCAAGGTCGCCGTCGACGGTTTTTGCTCCAATCATATGCCCGTGAACGCAGGCGTTCCCCAAGGCTGCGTGCTGTCCCCCACGCTGTTTCTTCTGCATATCAATGACATGCTGGAAGATTCTAGCATTCATTGCTATGCAGATGACAGCACGGTGGACGCTGTTTACCCCGGCCGCGCAAGTCTTTCTCGGGAAAACGCTGAACAGAGCCAAAATAAACTTGTGTCTTCTGTTGCGGCATCCCTCGAGAATGTCTCTTCATGGGGTGAAAAGAACGTGGTCCAATTTAACCCGCTGAAGACACAGGTCTGCGCGTTAACCACTAAAAAAAACCCATTTATCGTATCGCCAGTCTTTCAGAACTCTCCCCTTTCAGCCGCGCCCAGTATCAGCATATTGGGCCTTAATGTTTCGAGTGACTACCAGTATCGCGATCATCTGGAAAGCAAGGCCAAGTCGGCCTCGAAGAAACTGGGGGTCATCAATAGAGCGAGACCGTACTTCACGCCAAAACACCGATTGGCCCTATATAGGGCCCAGGTTCGGCCACACATGGAGTACTGTTCTCATCTCTGGGCTGGTGCACCCCAGTATCAGGTTGACCCATTTGATCGCATACAACGTAGAGCTGTTCGAATCATTAAGGACCCAGTAAGCTGTGAAAGGCTTGACACACTGGCTCTGCGTAGAGACGTCTCCTCGCTGTGCGTTCTCTATCGCATTTATCATGGTGAGTGTTCTGAGGAACTGTTTGACCTGTTACCTGCCGCCGAATTTTCTAACCGCACAGCACGTCACAAACTTAAATATCATCCACACCATCTGGATATGTGGCACTCCACTACTGTGCGGTTTCGTAGAAATTTCCTTCCACGCGCCACCGAACTGTGGAATGGCCTACCCGCGTCAGTGTTTCCAGGTCGGTAAGATATGGGTGCCTTCAAGAAGCGCGTCTATCTCCACCTCAAAGGCCGGCAACGCACCTCTAGCACCTCTGGTGCTGCACGGGGTCGTGGGCGGCGGTGATCACCGCCAGGTGACCCGTACGCTCGTTTGCCTTGTCCTTTTTTCATAAAATATATAATATATATAAAATATATATATATATATATCAAATATATATGTTTATAACGATACTGTACGAGAGCATTCTATCATTTATGGAGTGATCGGAAAGAAAAATATTTTGTTCGAAACGAAATTCTATCATAGAAATGCTTGAAAAGCAATGCGTTGCGGAGAATTTGCATATTGTATGAAATACAGACATATCGGTCAAACTACTCTTATATCAGACTAGCGGAAGCGCGCAGCTTCGCCTGCTTATTACCCTTAGGGATAAATTCTAATAAACCATGAAACAGGTGTTTAAAGAAATATTTTAAGAGTCTCAATTTCAAATCTTATAAAAATCAGTGGCGACTTAGAGACTTTTCCATACGAACTTTCAACGCCTTCTTTGAACCCCTAGAAGATGAACTAAAATAAACCACGAAACCTGTGTTCAATGAAATATTTATAAGAGTCTGAATTTACAATTTTATAAAAACCGGTGCCGATTTAAAAAAAAATCCATACAAACTTTTAATCCCTATTTCATTCCTTTAGGGTTAAAATTTTTTTAGGTTCGAAATCCCTTCTTAGTGGATGTCCAGATTACGAATTTCATCTGTCCAAATTTCATGTTTCTGCGCACAGCGGTTACGGCTGTGCGTGCGTCTTGCCTCAGTCGGTGAGGACAAGTCCTTTTATATATATAGATAGATTTCTGTTTGTGTTCTTAGTTAAAACAAATGAATATATAAATAATAATTATGTAGGTTTTTAATATTATAAAGTTGTAGAGTTTTGAGGCCGTCTGGCAACATTTTGGGTTCGATTCCCGATCATGGGAGAGAAATGCTTATAACTTTTATTTAATTTTTATTAATTTTCACCATTCAACAAGCAATCCCTCCTGATGCGACGAAAAGTGGGGATTGGAAATATCGGAATGGGAACGTAGTATCTTAACACTGGGTTTCCAGGTTCCCTCTATATGCCCTGCTAAGTGTAAAGCTAAAAAAAATAGAGAACGAAATATGATATTTCCATAACATCTCTTTTTAATCAGCATAATGTCAATTAAACTAATCTACGTCTGTGCTTACAGCTGTTTAACCTTCCAAACTTCATTGTCGAACTTCTGATTGCTTATTATAGCTTTTGTTGTTATTTTCTACAACCAGGATGTAAATATATGTATGTATGTACAATACGTATATATAACACGCTAATATATAACTATAATATATAACACGCTCGTGCCCCTACGCCACGATGGACTTACGGCCATATTTGTTAATTCATCTAAAATAACAATTATTAATTTGCTTAATTATAACTGTACAATTAATAATAATTGGATCATCCGCGTACTAAATAATTTTATGTAGCAAATATTTATTTACTCAGTAAAATTTATTCTATTTAACATAAAATACAATTTTTTTGTGTACTTTTTGAAAGTGTATATAATTAATATAAGATGTCACAAATCAAAGTCGTTTAAGAGATTAAATTAACTATCACACTAAGACTTAATATTTGAACAAAACTGATTTAATTTAAAATTATTTCTTTTTTTTTAGCTTTACACATAGCGGGACAGGCAGATGGAACGTGGAAAACTAATTTTAATAACACTTCTTTTTCATTAAGTTACTTTCGATTCCAATTTTCCACCGAATTCTGAAAGCATTGCGTAGCTAAGCTCTACGCCGAGCTATGCCTCGTTGCCACAGCGAGGGAATGAAAGAATTAAATGTAATATATAATTTTAATGAGTGGCAATTGAACTCCCAACCTCCGATCCCCACTTGGTGGAATCAATTGTTTAATATTTTCATTTCTTCGCTCAAGTACCATGGCGAAGCGCGGCGTTGAATGTTCTAACACTAAGCTGCTCTGCCTGCTGCTATATACGGAATACAGGGTGAAATTAAACAAAACTATTTTATATACTAGAATATAAATGCTATATATTATTTGTAAAATTCTATACAAATACCAGAAATTCACTGGCGCCTATAGAATTGACATCGCACGTAGCATTGCAGCGAGCATGTCTAATATAATTTCACACCTATTGTGCAATGTGCATAGCTAATGCAGTTACACACAAACATTTGTTTCGCTATATATCTTTTTTTTAGCTTCACGCTGTATACTGCACATTGCGGGATATGCCGAGTAAATCTGGGAAACTAGTGTTGAGACACTCTGTTCCCATTAAGACACTTTCGTTTTCTAGTTTCTTTTTCCATCGAGTTCTCTACTAGGCATTGCATGTCAAAACTTGATTCTCGTGAAAGTGAGATTCTTTAAAAATAAAATAAATATTCTGCTATAAGTCAAAGGAGTAAAACTACTTTTTTTTCAAAAAGTAGGTTGTATCTATTATCTGTATACAAGGATAAACTGGTGAAAACACTCTGTTTCTCCTTTCCCCTCAATTTTGGTGACTGCTTATTAAGTAACGACACAAACGCTTTGAAAACCAAAGTGGGGCAATGAAAACATTTTAAATATATTAATTTCTCCGAGTGGAAATCGAACCTGTAACCATCGCGTTCATCTTACTATTCATACAAAGCCCTCATAAGCCTCGAAGCTCTATTGAAAATGACAAAATGAAGCGCTACAATCAATATATTCAATTGATTTCCACGACGAAGTAGCAGACGCCCGGCCGTTCAATGGGTGACCCAAATGTACTTATTGCTTACTTTGACTCCTAACGAAACGGAAATTGGTGGGAAGATATACTTACTGATGTAGAATATAATAATGTGGACTAAAAAGATTATGATTGTTTAAAATTTTATATATATTTTTTACATGTGACAAGGAACGCAGCGAGAATCTAAGTTAAGACACTCCGTTCACCATATCGCCTAATTTTCGAGACATTGGTTGTTGAGTGGTGGAATTCAACTTCGCGTTGAGCCTTACACCAGAGTGAAGAAATGAAAATATTAAATATTTCTTTTCCTCGAGTGGCAATCGAACCCGCAACTGCCGCATTTACAGTCCCTCCTCCTGTATTGCTTAAAGTTGAAACTAAATAAATTTCTTGCGCGATTCAATTTTTTGTAATTAACCACTAAAAATTTTAACATAGAAAGACGGAACTCTACTTAAAAAAGGAAAAATTGTTAAATTTCTCAAAGCTTAAGAATCGAATCTTATTGTCCACTCTCTACCCTAAGCAACTGGTCCTAAATACCTCTGTATTTACTTGAAGTAGGAAAACATATGCAATATATAATTTATGTAAATTCTGGGTACGGGTATAAGCATGGTATTCTAATAGATTATATGAGAAGTTATATCTTATCTTAGTAGGTGAAAGATAAATCGAGGAAGATAAAAAGATTTATTTGTCCTTTAACTATAATATTTGTCGCGGCGTTAAGTTCCATGTAAGCTGTTCCACAGTTTCGCGGCGCACGGAATGAAGTATCTGCGAAGCCGCACATTATTGGAATGCCACGTATCGAGATAGTGAGGTTTTATTTTCTTGCGCTGGTTGAACAAATAAATGTATTAGATTCTACAAATAAACACGTACCAGTTAATGTCTTTAAACCAAAAGAAAATGGAGAAAGGAGTGTTATAACACGAGATTCTCTCTTCCGACCGAGTTATTAAATGGCTGCTCTTTCAGTAGATCGAAAAAAAAAACATAAATATAATTATTAAATAATAACAATCCAATTTGGTACAACAGTAATAAACATAGACTAATGGAAAATATATTTCCCGTGGGATATTGGTTGAAATATTATGCTGGAATTATTGAAAGAAAAGCTTCTCGAATATCTAAATTTAGGCCCTATTATTTTTGCTGAAAGTTAAGGCGAAGTATGAATTCAGAACAGAATGTGTAGGCACTGGGCTCTCTCTACCAATTATGCAAAATTCAGAATATAGGTGAAATCGAATTATTGGCATTTAATAAAAAAAATCCACACGATGTTTGTAGGTTCTATTCTCACAGGGGGATGAAATATTTAATTAAAAATATAGATATCTGTGAGTGTGTGTCAAGGTGAACTCACTACTACCAATAATTAATTACTTATTTCAACCACTGCGCTAGTTAGTTCCAAAATTAGAAACAAAAGCTATCATTAGTGTCTTCTCTAAAATTCAATGATCGCGGCCATGAATGTCGTCTACTATCAATTATATAGTTGGTATATGTACGATATAATAATTATAGGGAGAATTGATTAAACCTATTCATCCTAATAAATGGGGGAATTTTAAATAATAATATATCAATGTCTGATTATAAATGTGATGCCTTATTTATATACATTTATGATAGACAAAGCAAAGCGTTGAATACCGCTGACGACGGCGCTATATCTTGAAATTGGGATGGTGAAGCAGTGGAAGTGTCTTAATATCACATCTCTTTGCATTCCCTGTTATATGCAAGACTTGGAAGATGATAAAATCGAATTTTTCGAAGCAGCAGTAGTGCAACGGCACGAAACCTAATTGTAACCCCGCGATAGTAGGGGTTCGATTCCCATTTCAGGGAATGAGTTATTTTCATTTTCTCATACTGGTAACAGGACAAAGCGGTACGATTATTTCCTCTGCTCAGTACATAGTGTCTCAAAAATGGAGTGAAAGTGAGGAACAAAGGGTCTTAATACTAGGTTTTATCCTGCTATATACAAGATGTTGCGTGGACCTGAGAAAACAGTTAATTATAACCCATAACACCCATCGGCATCACAAATAACGAGATTGACCAAAACTGTCCAAGAAATTAGAAACTTAATCTAACAATACAAACTTTATGAGAATTTAAAATTTAATTTTCAGTTATTTTCCATCGTTTGGACTGCCAAATTGAATGTTAGACCATTATGAATCCTATCGTCATAGAAATAAGAGAGTCGCAAATACAAATCCGTTTTGTCTCCTTAACCATATTGTAGTTATTGCGGGGAGATGAAAATATGCTTGGAAGGAAGATTTAATTTTATTTCGGCTCGAGGATGTTATTTGGCGTTCTTGTGCGGTTGCCACGAGGGCTACGATTCTGTAATAAATTACATTTACTGAAAAAAAAACCAATGTCTTAAGCTAATATTAAAGACATTACATTTATATCCATTTTTTATTAGTCAACTGCTTATTTAGCTTCACGCTTCAAATATGCATATAAGAAATAACATATTAGTCAACTACTTAACAGTAGTTAGATAATAAAACTGTAGGAAAAATTATAGAAAAAAAAATTACATTGTATTGCAAAATAAAATATCACATCTCGTTTCTTCATATATAATTATTTTTAATTTACGTTTAGTTTTACCAGAGTATGTACACTGGCAAGAACGAGCGGCGTTGAATAGCAGCAATGGAGTTAAAAATATATGTTTTGTAGAGCTAAAGTTAATTTATAAGAACTTTTGTTTACTATCTAAATCCAACAGACAAACTGACCAAAAATCTTTTCTTTTACAACATAAGCAATTATCCAAACCAACCACAGACCAACTCTAAAACCTATTACGCAATACCAATGCTAGTAAATGAAGATGGCATTTCGAAGATTTGTCGAAAGAAATAACAAATAAAAGTCATTCCCTGATTCAGTCGTCATAATATCGTAAATATTTCATTTCATACAATAATGTGTATAAGAAAATCGCTCATTTTCATTATTTGTTTCTCTGTTGAGTAATTTCTTCTTGTTTTCAACGTTTTGAAAAATTGGCAATTAAATTGGATTTGTGTTGATTAACTTTGTGGCAATGGTGTAGCGTTTCATTGTAAATGCTACGATTGTGGGGTCTATTCCCATTCGGGGAATGATTAATTTCCTCGCTTTAGTAACAAAACAAAGCGCGGCGCTGAGTTCCGTTACTCAATGCGAAATATCTGGGAAATCTGATGGTGTGAGGGGGAAGTAGAGTAGATTTATTTTGACACTAGGCTACCTTAAGTTAGTCCCACCAGTCAACACGCAAAATCTCCAAAATTCGGCAGAAAGGGAGAAATGGAGTGCCTTAACACTAGATTCCCTCTGCCTCCTGCTGTGTGCGGGTGATTTAATTTTAGTTCAATATTAAATATTATTTAATCTACTCTGCTATTATACCATACAGCGTGAATCTAAAAAAATTATACACGTATAACATATTTTTATTCTTCAAAGTTTTAATCTTCATCGCACAGCACCCTAAATCAGTAACCGCCTGTAAGCCACCCGTATGTTACAGCGACCTGATAAACTCGAATTTATTCAGCATCTTCCAAAAATGGCTTTATTAAAAGCACCATGATATTTATTGGTTACCCAATTCAATTGGTTTCATCGTATATTGGAAAGTTTGAATTTTTCTCAAGCTGCTTTCTGAATTGTGGGATTTTCGTGTGATAAGAAAGAAAAGTAGTGATAAGTGCTATTTACAGCTTAATCGGTTAATAGTTTTGGATGGGCAGCATAATTTGCAAGTTAAAATTATGCAAAATCTCAGCCTAATTATTTTTTTGGGGAATGGAAATGCCTAAACGGAACGGAATGTCTTAACATGAGGTTCTCAAGTTCCCTTGCCTCTGCCTGCCTTGCTATGTACGGGATTCAGTGTGAAAGTAAAAAATAAATTACACTTGAAATAATACATAATAACATTCAGATTTAATAATATCAACAATATAGATTATATTTTCATACATGTTGTTTAGGAATATTTGTAAATTTGTCATTAAAATGTATGTGACATATTTCCACAGTAAGAATCGAATTGAAAACCTTAACTTGTCATACAAAAAAATCTCAACTGTGCCACAACAGTTTCTAGTCCCTATACACATTTTGTGCTAATTAATTAGTTCTTACCCCACTTTTGTGAGGGAAAAGTAAAATGCCAACTGTTTTGTAGACTTTACGATATTAGCTTCTAGTTATAAACAAAAGTTTTGGACTTTCTCGTTAACATTTCAAATATTTGTTTTACTTAAGTTGATCCTTTGGTGTTTAAATCTGACTTACCGGTGTTGTATTAGCTTGCTAAGGTTTGCGAGGGATTGTGAAAACTGTTGCTTTTTTAAGCTTTTTCTTTCATATCTGAGTAGGAATAGAGCATGAGTAATTGACGAAGTGTCTTGATGGGAAGGAAGTGTCTTAACCTTAGCTTCGCAGGTCCCGTACTTATCCTTATGAGTGCGAGATACAGCGTGAAATTAAAAAAATATACATTTTAATATTAATGTGCAAGTCCTAGCAGTTTCTTTTTCATTTCATCTATACATCATCGTTGTGTGATTTAAAACTTTATAAAATAAAAATATAATATGTTTTTGGGTAAATTATGTCGGGACTTAAAAATAAATAGATTTATTTTTATCAAAAATGTAAAAATCTAGAAATGTTAGTGCAACTTGAATTTTCTAAGGAATATCCTGCTATCTGACATTTTGAATTTTACTATAATCCGTAGTCTTCGCTAGATACTGTCTGAATGAATCCCACTAAACTAGACATAATTTAACTTCACTAAAATCGCTTATATTCTCTAAGAAATTCCAGAAGATTTTGAGAAATCCTCAAATTGTAATAAGTTGATTTTATGAAAGTATTTTTTAGCTTCATGCTGTATCCTATATCATGTAGCAGGGTAGGCAGAGGGAGCCTAGTGTCAAGACACTGCACTCTCCATTTGCAAGTTTCTTAGCAATCCATGGATTCACATTCTTCCTCAGAGTGAGAAGACAAAACCACGGTGCTGGGCCGTAAATAGAGTGTCTAAATAGAGGGTTATTTTTGCCCATCTTGCTGTATGCGAGATGTAACCTGAAACTAAACTCTTATAAGAACGTCAAAAACGGTCACATAAATTCTACAAAAACAAAATTGCGAGCTATAACTAGTCTATATATCAAATAGTACTTTGACACAAAAACACTCTAATATGTACAAGCACGGGAACCCCAAGTAGAAATCCACTCGGATTCGTTTCATCCCATAAAAAACCACGGAGGCGCATAATTATAGAAGATTAGCGAGCTTTTATTAAAGTAAATTAATTAATTTGTGCTAATGGCTCCATGAAATTGTGTTTCTAGGTATTATGTGTTATCTGCGCCAATTATATTACCTTTATAATATGAAGGGGATTATTGAAAATTTCATTGATATATTGAATTTCTGATACATATTGAATTTTGTAACCGACTTCAAAAACAATAGGTTATCAGTTTGAAATTTACGTGTATATGTATGCATGTATGTATGTATACGTTTCTCTAATGAGAATAAATTACTCGTTACAAATTTATCGCAGGAATGTTCTTTTTTTATTTCCTTGCTCTGATAAAATAATAAAACGGCGCTTAGTTCCGTCACTCAACATATAATGTTTCGAAAGTCACGTGGAAAGTGTCTTAACACTAAACCTAAACCTAACCTAACCTAAACCGCTAAATAACAGGGAACTTAACATCGCAAATTGCCAAAGCCGAAGAAGAGCTGTATTTTTTTTTCAACTTTAATCACTTCATTATATTTCGACTGAAGTATAATATTTTATATAGTCCAGTATAGATTTATGAAATGTACATCTTACTTTGAAGTACTAAAGCTGGTAGAAGCAAAAATTTTCATTCCCTTAGCGGTTTTCCCTATAGGTAGCTTATCAAATATGCATTACTCAGAATAACAAATCCGATGCAGGTGATCGTTGGTGAATAAATAAGCTATTTACTATGTATGAATGAATGAATAAATGATAGGAAAATCTAAATAATGTTATATAACTATTTATTATGAACTAGTGACCCCGATTGCGGGTTTGCCCGTCTGATAAAGACTATTATTTATTTAGTTATTGATTATATAAAATCGTGTCTGTGTAGTATTTTTTAGCTGTATTCGTTATAGTTTCCAGGCAATTTCTTTAGTCATTGCGATTTGAATGGCCGAATAGAACGCTACGACATATCTAGTTACCAAAGCAAAGAAATGAAAACATTTACTTATCCTAAGAGGGAATCAAACCCGCCACCGTTGCATTTGTAGTCTGAGGCTGAGGTGCTGCACCAGACGGCTACTAAGGAAAATCTTGTAATTAGTTGGGGCTTATTAGCACTATTTAATTTCTGTATAAATAATGTAATTATATATATAAACAGATTTCTAAATTATAGCATTTTTTAGTTTTATAGAAATCCCCATAATTTCTCAGAAAATTTTCAACCTAAGCAGATACGGTGTCTATAATGGTTGCAACCTAACTACTTGACTTCTATTCAATACTTCTCTAGAACTCCACAAATAACGTAAAGCCCCTGCAATATAAGGTATCAACAAAGTCGCCGACCGTTTCAAAGAGCTAAATTCCTTTGGAAACTCTTCACTTCGACGTTATTCACATGGACTTAACATGTCTTCTACGTTTCCTAAGAACATAGGTTTCATTTTTGGTGCTAAATTTCGTATTAAAATTGCTACCATGTTCTTGTAGATAAAGTGTGACGTTCAGTTTTTTTGGAGATGATAAGGCAAATGAGGTTACGGGTAACTGATGGTTTGTACAAAAAATGTTAACAAGTAAAGCTTATTACACTGTTCAAGAATATTTAGAAGATAAACATGTATGGAATTAATATCTATTGTATGTAATGAAGGATAGCTGCCAGCAAATGTAATAAATTGTACCATTGACTTTGAAAAGAGCAACTGTTGAGTTTCTTGCCGGCTCTTCTCAGCAGAACTGCCTTCCCAACCGGTGGTAGCTTTTTGTTTATATGTTCATTCCACGATTCAAAAGTGCTTATAATAAGTTTATTTGAATAAAGAATATTTTGAATTTGAATTTGTGATCACAGAGCGCCACGACCACGTGTAACACCAGAGCAGCCAAAAAGTTGGAATTAAACATGTTTTTTAAAGTTACCCAAGTCGTATCGACCTGGAAACTGCTGCCGTTACCGGCGGAAAGAGCTGCCACAGGCAAGCTATTTGAATATTGTGTGGCCTAGTGGACATAAGTGCCCACAAAACCGCACAGTAGTGGAGTGCCACGTATTCAGATGGTGAGGATGATATTTGAGCTTGTGTACTGTAATTATAAAATTTGGCTATAAGTAACAGATCAAACAGATTACTCTCCTTGATAAACGTGGAGGAGAATGCACAGCGAGAAGACATCTCTACGCAATACCAAAGTACTTGCCAATGCCTTTTGCAGATTATTAGGTTCCCAACGATTCGAGCGGCTTTAAGTTGTATGCAATCAAATGCAATGGTTCAAGCTGATATGCTATATAAGGACTGCTACACGAGGCCTGCTATGTGGGGGAGTATTTTAGCGTGAAGTGAATTTCCCTATTGAACACGTAATGCCGTTTAATTTAGGCTCTAACACTAGGTCCCCTCTGCCTACCTTGCTATATGCGTAAAAAAATCAGATGTTTAATGACAAAAACGGAATTTAAAAAACAAAATGTTTAGCATTTAAACTGTCCCATCACAGATTTGTAATGCATTTTAACATTTTTCTAAATCTCATATGATTCTAATCTGTATTACTTCTATTTTAATTCCTTGCTCGAAGCCATTTCTGAAGGAGCATCACCAGCAAAATGTGCGGTCTCGTTAAACCACGGCACTATTGAATAAAGTATATTTCAACCAAACTGCATTTGTATGGCAACCGACAGATAATACTCTGGAAATTCTATTGAGCCACTTTGAAAACTTATAATGGCAATATTTTTTAAAACTTTGTAAGAAGAATTTATATTAGAAAATCTTATAGTTTCTAATCTTAGAAGAAAACATGCAAGTTTTAATAATATAAGCCCATCTTAGTGCAGGGGAACAGCGTCTGCCTGTAAACGGAACGGTTGTGAATTTGATTTTCACTCGGGGGAATAATTGATGCTTAAATGATTATTAGATTTCAGTTCAACTGAATACGTAAATTCTACGAAGTATCATAGAGACGTATTATAGAAAGATAATGGAGTGTCATAATATAAGTTTCTTGCGCTGTAATTATGGCTAACTTACATAATTATGGTTAACTAACAACTCATTCACGGCTTCAACCGCTTCACCTCTATATTACATCATAATCAAATTATATCAAAAAATAAATTGTAGCCTATGCGTTAATGCATCGTTTAAGCTATATAACTGTTAAGTTTAATCAAAATCTGTTCAGTAGTTTTTTCGTGAAAGTGGACCAAACATTCATCCCAAGATCCTTTCACATTTATCATATTAGTAGGATTAATAGAATTGCCGCGACTTTAATGACTATGACTTTATAATATTTTGATAAACATATTTTATAGATTTTCTTTATTAAAGCACCTTATAATATATATTTCTTAATATACCAAGTTAATTTGGCTCTTAGGCTCATCTAAACGCGATAAATGCGGGTTGTTTGCCTAATATCGTAGCCGTCGCTTGTATTTATGGTGGGACTCGCGTAGAATTCTTGATAACCTACTAGAGTATATATACGTGGAGTTAGTATTAATGTTGTATTTAATAGTCAGGTTAGTGATATTATGATAAAGCTGTGAATGTTTAATGTTAATGTGTGGATTATTAGCTCTTACCTATGGCTTCGTCTGCGTTTTCAAATGGAAACAATTAAGAGTTGTGTATGACAAATGTAATATAAATATTTTGATATATATTAGTACTAAGTTTTTTTTTCTGAGTAAATTATTTATTTTTAATATTATTGTTCTTCTTTTTCGGGTAATAATTAGTACAGTAGATTAAATAGAAAAATAAACATGATATAATGAATATAGTATTTTTCGGTACATAATCGACCCAATACACAAATAATTTTTCAATGTAAAATGTAGTTCCTAAAATTGGCACTTTCAATCAAACAACTCTTCAGCTTTATAATTTTCGCAAGAAATATTTCATTGAATTCATCAACGACAAATTACAATTTTGCATACTAAATAACACTTTTCTTCTTTTTGCGTTATATTTCAATAATTTCGAAAAATCATCTTATACTGCTCTCAGGAGAAAGACTTCAAATAACCTATGTGCTTTTGAACTTTTTGTGGTGAATGTCAGCCGGTGGAAAGTGGACTGTGGAGTGCCTTATTACTAGGTTCCATCTACCTATCCTAGGCACAAGAGCCTAGCGTTGGTCTGCACTGTTGTGTTCAGAATACAGCATGAAGTTAAATAAATAACAAATATACTCGTAAATGTAATAAATACTTTTGGTCAGAAGTGAATATAATCTGCCAAAACGATTTTCCCAAATAACAGAGAGGAAGGACAATCCTAAATGATTAGCGTGGTTCGTGGAATTCATATCTGTATAGTCACGCTAATTAGTTCTAGTCCGGGAGGCAGATGTTATAGTTTTGCTTTTGTTTTGATTTGTTGTAGGAAAACGAAAAAACTGATTATGTATTAAATAATATATTGCTCTTTATATTATGTTATGTAATACAATAGGCCGCGGTATCAAGGGTGTGACTGTAACGCGACGGTTNCCAAAAAAATAATAAATTGTAGCCTATGCGTTAATGCATCGTTTAAGCTATATAACTGTTAAGTTTTATCAAAATCTGTTCAGTAGTTTTTTCGTGAAAGTGGACCAAACATTCATCCCAAGATCCTTTCACATTTATCATATTAGTAGGATTAATAGAATTGCCGCGACTTTAATGACTATGACTTTATAATATTTTGATAAACATATTTTATAGATTTTCCTTATTAAAGTACCTTATAATATATATTTCTTAATATACCAAGTTAATTTGGCTCTTAGGCTCATCTAAACGCGATAAATGCGGGTTGTTTGCCTAATATCGTAGCCGTCGCTTGTATTTATGGTGGGACTCGCGTAGAATTCTTGATAACCTACTAGAGTATATATACGTGGAGTTAGTATTAATGTTGTATTTAATAGTCAGGTTAGTGATATTATGATAAAGCTGTGAATGTTTAATGTTAATGTGTGGATTATTAGCTCTTACCTATGGCTTCGTCTGCGTTTTCAAATGGAAACAATTAAGAGTTGTGTATGATAAATGTAATATAAATATTTTGATATGTATTAATATTTGATTTTAATACTAAGTTTAAGTATTTGATATTAATACTAAGTTTTTTTTTCTGAGTAAATTATTTATTTTTAATATTATTGTTCTTCTTTATCGGGTAATAATTACTACAGTGGATTAAATAGAAAAATAAACATGATATAATGAATATAGTATTTTTCGGTACATGATCGACCCAATACACAAATAATTTCAATTCAATGTAAATTGTAGTTCCTAAAATTGGCATTTTCAATCAAACAACTCTTCAGCTTTATAATTTTCGCAAGAAATATTTCATTGAATTCATCAACGACAAATTACAATTTTGCATACTAAATAACACTTTTCTTCTTTTTGCTGCACTCTATTTCAATAATTTCGATAAATCATCTTTTACTGCTCTCAGGAGAAAGACTTCAAATAACCTATGTGCTTTTGAACTTTTTGTGGCGAATGTCAGCCGGCAGACTCCAGTCGGCGGAAAGTGGACTGTGGAGTGCCTTAACACTAGGTTCCATCTGCCTAACCTAGTAACAAATATAAATGTAATAAATACTTTTGGTCAGAAGTGAATAAAATCATTTACAAAAACGATTTTCCCAAATAACAGAGAGGAAGGACAATCCTAAATGATTAGCGTGGTTCGTGGAACTCATATCTGTATAGTCACGCTAATTAGTTCTAGTCCGGGAGGCAGATGTTATAGTTTTGCTTTCGTTTTGATTTGTTGTAGGAAAACGAAAAAACTGATTATGTATTAAATAATTTATTGCTCTTTATATTATGTTATGTAATACAATAGGCCGCGGTATCAAGGGTGTGACTGTAACGCGACGGTTGTGGGTTCCCCACTGGAGGAAGTGAAATATTTAATTACGTTTATATTTCCATTTCTTCGCTCTGGTGTCGACGCAACGCGCGGCGCTGAGCCCGATGCAACTCCAGAATTTGGTACGAAGCGGGCAACGGAGTGTCTTAACACTAGGTTCCCTCTGCCTCCCTGCTGTGTGCGGTAGGCAGAGGCTATATACAGCGTGAAGCTGATTATTTTTTTTTAAATTAATTAATATACTACTGTATATTTTATACATTTGCCGCTGGGGCAAATGTGTCTTAGAATGGAGACTCCGTACAAAACGACCGGTGGGACGACCCCTTGCCAGATGGGCCGAAGACATAAGGTTGGCGGGAAGCGGATGGGTCCGAAAAGCTGAGGATTGAATGTGGTGGTGAGAATTGGGGAAGGCCTATGTCCAACAGTGGACAAAAGATGGCTGTTGATGATGATGATGATGTCATCATCATCATCATCATCAACAGCCATCTTGATGTTATACATCACCATGATGTTATACATTATAATTAATAGAGAAAACACTAAAAGGGCAGCCACCTCTCAAACTACGCCCCTATATTTCTACGCTTTGATTGTATATCGGGAAATAATTCTTGATAGTACAATACAGATATCATCATAATGGATTCCGTGGATTAATTGAATTTTGTTAATTTGTATTTAGCGAATGTGTTTGTAATGCATAAGTACTTGTTTACAGTAGAGTAGTACAGGGGTGTGGTAATGTTCTACTTCGGATCGGATAATTATGTTTATTACCCGTGTAATATATCCATTATAGATAAGCGTTATAGGTTATGTAATATGTACAGTACGGGTTCAAATCCTTTAAACAATTGTTTATTTGGATCGTTGTTAGTATTTCTTTAGTTTTGTTATTATTGTATCGTAATGTGGTTACAGATATTAGAGAAAAAATATACTTAAATTTTTATTATGTAGAGAAGAAAGTGAAAAATCTTAACATCTCTGTCTCTGCTTATAACTTTTCTTTAAATAAATATTTGAAATATAAAATTTAGTATTACTTTATTACCACGCTCATATAGCTTATCTTAAAATTTAACTAATTTCGATATATTTTTCGTTTATTTATTCGATGAGGCACTGATTGCTCTATAAGGATGAACTCCACGCCATAAAAGTTACGGGTTAATACTACTTGCTTATAAAAATACAGTAATATTTATTTTTATTCTTAGTAAATATAAAATTAAAAGAAAATTTACGCTGCGAGGTAAAGATTTTCCTATTATAAAAATAAGAACAAAATTTTTCAATGCTATAAGATTTCATTTAATTAATTATTATGTAATTTATTTAATTTTGAAGCATATTTTAGTATAAATGTAGAAAAACTGGTGTGTTTTGTTCTTTTTAAACTAAAAAAATATTTTAAGTATTATTAAAGACATTCGTTGCACAGAGGCACAAGCGTGTGACTGTAAACGTGACAAATTGTAGGTTCGATTCCCATTTTAGGAAAAAAATAGAATATTTTCATCTCTTCGCTCCAGTGTTCTACAAAATTTTGGAAGCATTGCTTGTCGAGTGGCAGAACTCAACGCCGTAGTGCTAGATCACTCCGTTCCCCATTTCCACTGATTTTTGAAGGATCTGGGTGTTCAGTGACGTAACCTTACGCCGTGTTTTGTCTTACCTAAGCGAGGAAATAAAAATAAAAAATGGGAATCGATTCTTCAATCGTTGCATTTACAGACGTGCACGTTTGTGTTCCTACGCTATGACGACCACAAAAAATATTAGCAAATAATATTAATGTATTTTTATTTCAACGACGAATACTAGAATGTAATCTGTGACCAAAATCATTATAAATACTATTGGCATGGCAACAAAGAAAATAGCAGAAAATATGTTGCCATTTTCTGGGTCAGTTTTATATAGTAATCTTAATTTTCATATTAGTTTGTTCATTGATTTTTATATTATATAGATTTACACTGTATCCCTCAGATAGCAGGGGAAGCAAAGTGAAAAGACGTTCCATAAGACACTCCTTTCTCATCGAAATGCCTAAATTTCGAGACATTCGTGTTAGGAGCGTCTTGGAAGGCGTCTTAGGAGGTGAAAGTACCTCGTATTAGTTACCTGAACGAGGAAATGAGGACAATTAACTTCCGCGAGTGGCAATCAAATTGACAATCGCCAAGCTTAAAAAATTGCAATACAATTAAGAGATTTGTAATCCGCCACTCAACGCACAATGCCTCGTAAATTCATCGGAAAATGGGTAACGGAAGTGTCTCAATGGGAACAGAATGTCTCAATACTAGATCCCCAGGCTCCTTTTGCGTGAAACTAAAAAAATACGTACGACCCAAACAATGCCCAAACAAAACAAAAGAAAAAAAAGAGAAACATCTCCATCTCTCCGCCAAACTTAGAAAAAACTCATCTCACAAGCATAACCACGTGCAAATATAACATAAAACTATAATCGCCGTACATTTGGCACACATTTCCCTCGCTATTTACATATAATATAGCCTTAATGATGCCTCGTTTTAGTATTCCATATCTGACCTAGGCGATAACAGCGGCTATGATGTATTTATTATAGTACCTATCATTTTGACTTGCTTTAGCTTTATATTATGACTAGTTTTGAGTCTAGTTGTCTATGACATATACGCACCGAAGTGGTCGAAGTAACTTTTGTTAGTGACATATAAAAACCTTCTTCTATTAATAAATCGTTCAACTAAGAAGTCGTGATTCCCATTCGAGTGAATGAAATATTTCATATTGTCATTTCCTCTCTGGAATGTACGGGAAAGGAAGTGGCTTGATAAGAGCGGAGTGTCTTTAACCAACCAGGTTCCCCGGTTCCTTTTGCCTTTGAATAAATTTTATAGTTTTCTAATATTTCAATTTCATTATTTTCCCATATTTAGAGACGAATTTTTTTTATTTAAACACTCTTTCATCATCTTCTTTACGGAAAGAAGGGAATATCCCACTAGATGTCCCCTTCTCAACTTTCGACGATTTCGTGTTAACAAAGCGAGGTAATAATAAATTTCCCAAAGAAAATCGAACCCACGACCATCATGTTTACAATCAAATACTTTTAATTCATTTAATGTTAAGAAATAAAAAAAATAATATACCCACAAAGCTTATCTAAATGTTTTCCTCAACATCTGATATCAAAGTACTTACATAATATAAAAGGTACTCCATAACCCACAGTGTAACGGAACGCCGCGTCATTGATTTCCAAATCGACTATTTTATAGCCCTCCTTTGAAAACTGAATGGAAGACTTACATGGACTCAAAAATCGCAGCCATTCATATTTTAAATCACACAGTCACAATTGTTTGAAGAGATTCTTTTTTTACATTCAACGTATCTTTTTTATTTTGTGGGGTGGGAAGGAGTACAGTTTTAATCGACTACGTCAGAAGGAGAGCAATGTTTTTTGAACGTATGTACGTTACATCCATTACTGTAATACGCTTTAAATCCAGTAGTTTTTGACATGTATTTTTTAGTTATACGCCGCATAAACCCAACCCGCCGGTAGCCAGAGGGAAACGAATGTTAAGATTCTTCACTACTCATGCACCGCCCAATTTACATATCGAGTGGCGGAACTTAACGCTGTGTTGTTACCAGAGCGAGAAAAATTAAATATTTAGTATATTTCATTCTTATACTTCGAGTGGAAACCGAACACCTTAGGTAATCTAAAAACCCACATGAGTATAAAACCAAATCGTGACTTCGATTTAAACGGAAGTAAGAACAAAGTACCAACAAGTGTTGCCAATATCCACGCAATCCATCTTCATTTGCTTCTGAGCCTGATCTATTGCGTGCAGACGTTATTAGCTTAAGAAAAAATACTACACTACAAATTTGAAAGGACAGCTGGAGTGGAGGAAATAGGTCAGGTATATATGGATTACAATTATTTTTCAGCTTTATGCTGTAGGCAGAGGGAACCTAGAGTTAAGAAATTCCGTTCTCTCTGTTTTCTCTTTCGCTTTCGCTTTCTCACTGTCTCAATTTTGAGACATTCCGTATCGAGTAGGTAAAATAAGACTGCACCACGATTGTCCTCAGAATTTTTGGCATCGAGGAAAAGCTTGAAGCTGTTTTCTTTTATTAAACTTAGATCAACTTACCACAAAGCCACCATTGCAAAATTCTAAAACATTATGCTTAAGATTCAACTTTTAGTTAGACAAATTGAGCCTTAAATTTTTAACCGTTTGTTCCGGTGTTGAGTTCTTGGCGGAATGCTTTTCGGTTTTCTCTCGAAAATTGCGTGGATCTTTAATAACAAGTAACAACAATTCGGCAAATGTTGTATAAGCAAAATTAACTTTGTGTTTGGAGTCTTAAACCAAAATTGACTTTGGTTCTTATTTTAAATATTAATTGAGTCCGTTGTGGTGCGTGCGATTAAAGAAGCGACGGGTGTGGGTTCGATTCCCACAAGTTTCTTAGTCAGTCCTTTCGCCTCTTTACCACGGAACCGTTCACTTTTACCTTTCGAGAACGGAACCCAGAAAATAGAAAACAATTTGAAACTTACAATATCAGTTCTCTACAAATGCAAGAATAAACCTACCAATAACCCATTATGTCAAGACAAAGTTTCTAACCGAAGTGTGAATTCTCTACATAAATCAGTAACTTTAAGACGGGCTCAAGTCCTAAGACTTGCGCCGAACTAACAGTTTTTTTTTATTACGAACTTGTGATTTGAATACAAATGTTGTGAAGGAAATTTCTTGGATATTTATAGTTATTGATTTTTCCATATTATTTAGTTTTATTTAGAGGTCGGTCGTGACGCAGGCGGAAACGCGTCAGATTGTGGCTTCAGTTCTCATTAGGGGAAACATTTTTTTAATATTTTCATTTCCTCGCTCTGGTAACGAGGTAAAATCCGGCACTCAACACGCAATGTTTCCAGAATTTAGAGAAGTGGGAAACTGAAGTATCTTAATGGGATCAGGGTATCTTAACTAGGCTCCCAGGTTCCCTCTGCCTATAGTTTTATCTAAAATATAGCAAGGTGTAATAGCTAGAAGCTCCCCCACAACGTCATGGCGGCTTCAAGAAAAATAGTGACTACATTTTAGTCATAATGGTAAAACTACGAGAAATTCGGCGGAAAATGGACAACGGGGTGTTTTAACACTAGGTTCCCTCTGCCTTCCCTGCTATTTGTGGGATACTTATATACGTGAAGCTGGTATTTTTTATATATAACCTTCGTATAACTGAACCCATAACTCAATGATAAATCCAAAGAAAACAACTAACACCATAATAAAATGTTTGGCGAATTGAAAAAAAAAGCTCAAGTATTTTATCTGAAATATTAGTTGCAGAAAAACTAAACCTCCCATTCGTTTTCAATAAAGCACGAGTTTACAGGCACGCCGCCAAGTATCAGGCTACACGAACTAAATGTATTTTGCTATGTGAAAATTGGATTTGGGATAATTTAGAATAGTTCAGCTTCACGCAGTATCCCGCTCACAGCAGTGTAGGCTGGTGTTAAGACACTACGTTCCTACTTTCTGCCGAATTCTGGAGGCACTGCCTGTTGAGTGGTAGAACTCAACGCCGCGCTTCACCTCGGGACCAGCGAAGAAATGGAAATATGAACGTAAATAAATATTTAAAATAGTTGTTGGTTTAAATTCAACAAAATATATATATTTTTTTTGGGGCCGTCGTAGTACAGATACGTGCTTTTCCCCTTTTAAATTTTGATTTTATACTAAAAACATAATTAAGGCCTAACAATAATTACTGTCACTGTCACTGTAAAACATTGACACGTGACAGTGTGTGACAGTAAGAGGATTAATTAAGTCAGTCATTATTTAAGCTACTTAGCTCGTTGATATTACAAATGCGTATTTTAGCTTTTGTTTTTTTTTATTAGTTTTTTATATTTCACCTATAGCAGGGTAGGCAGAAGGAACATAGTGTTAATACACTATAAATGAAAATAATATAATTATTTCCTACCAAGATTGCATGGCGTGTTAGGTGGAAGAATAGTTACCAGAACGAAGAAATAAAAACTACTATATCCGCCCGAGTGGGAATCGAATCCACAATCATCACGTTCACAGACGTGTCAGACGCTGTCCCGCTGCGCCACCGTGTTATAGCTTATATAGCCGATATAAACTAATCCAGATAACGTCACGCTGTCACTTGTCACGTAGAGCTGTACAATGGAGGAATTGCGTGCTATGAGTATTATTGTTAGATGTTAATTATAACGAGATACACGCGTCTGAATGTAAAAGCAATGGTTGCCAGTTCGATTTTCGTTCAGAGGAGTAATTAATTTTCATTATTCCGGCATGGCGTTGAATTTTGCAGTCTCCAATTCGTTTATGAATGATAATATATTCAATACATAAATATTTTAATAGAACAAACTTGTAAGCAATTGGTTTTCAGTTCAAATCCTACTTGAAGCTTCACGCTGTGTTCCGCACAAAGTAAGATACATAGAGTCAACCTAAGATTCAAGTACTCTCCGCTCTCTATTGAGACTCTTCCGTTCTTAACTTTCCGTCGAATACTTGTATTGTTCAACGGCGGAACTCAACGCCGCGCGTTGCTACGTTACCAGAGCAAGGATAGCCTCTTAAATATAAAATATACATTTTAAAATAAAATAATTTAAATTGTTTTCTATAAATAAGCTACCAAAAGTTTTACCTACGATACAAACATACAATTGTACAGTAGATTTATACCCACCATTGCATCCGGCGTCTGAAGAACAAAGCAGTACGTGTATATAACTACATACATATTTTATATTGTTATGTATATATATTAGAGGCCAGTCGTGGTTCAGGTCGACTGTAAGCGCGATGGGTTGTGAGTTCGATTCCCACTTGTTAAATATTTAATACTAGCGAAGAGTAACGTAAGCGTAGCACTTAGTTCTACTAATAAGAACGGAGTGTCTTAAGGTAAACTAGGTTCCTAGGTTCCCTTAGCATAGCCTGCTATTTGCAAGATACATCATGAAGCAATAAAAAACATTAACTAGTTTATTGAAGTACATACTATTTCAAAATTTCATCCAGTAAATTTATTTTAATGATTACCAAAAAGAAGCATAAAAAAGGCACTACTTGCCATTTCTTTATAATCAATTTAAAAATACATCGCCATTTCATGCCACAATTCAACAAAAGTAGCAAGCAACCTGAGAACATTTAAAAAGAAAACTGGTTAGACGTCGCTTCGAGCGTTTTCTATCAAAAGAAGGGATTGAATCGTACCTTATAACCATTTAGTCGCCTGAATCTATGAATTTAAATGGAAAAGGAAAAATTTGAATTCTTGATAACAAGAACCATCACAAATTAAAAAGTTTCCTTCTATTACCATTTCAATTAAACATTCGCTTCGAAGGGAAACAGATTTTACATTTGATTGTTAAGTAAATTTTCATGGCACAATATTTGTGTGACTAGACGCGACGGTTGGGAGTTCAATTCCTGTTAGGAGGAATGTTTTAGATTAATTTTCTCGCTCTGGTAACATAACAAAGAGGCGGCGTTGGGTCTTGGAAATTTTGTATGGAGTCCGTGGAAAATATCATAAGGAATACGCATAAGGAATATATAGAAATATGAGGAAATAAAAATATTTATTGTTTAATTTTCTCAAGTATTTCCTAATATGTTAATTGTCAATGAAATAAACAACTGTTTATATAAAAATATCGATTTCCCACATACATTCTCAATAATCAATTGTTCAGACAGTGTGGTTTGCCTACAGAGTTCCGTTCTCATCTTATCAACGCGGTTGGCCGGACGCCAGAGTGGCTCGCACTGGTCAGTAATTCCGTTCTGAGTTTAAAATATACCACGCTGCCCTATTTACTTGATTATGGTCTTAAACACTTGGTATATACTGTTTCACGCTGTATCCCGCATTAAGAAGGGTTGTCAGAGAAAATGTAGTATTAAGACTCTCTCCCAACTTCTGCCCAATTTTAGAAATGTTGTGTATTGAATGGTGGTACTCAACGGCACATAAATAGACAAATTAGAGCGAAAAATTTTAATAAGTTGTTTTTACCTTCTTTCTGTATTCTGCACATATCAGGGGCGGATGAAATCTCAAAGTCTTTCATTGAGACTCCGATCTAGAGTGAACAGCACACTGGATGAAGCAGGGTACGCAGAGGGAACCAAATATGAAAAACACTCTGTTCCCCATTTTGCACCGAATTCTGGAGGCTTTGCGAGTTGATTAGCGGAACTCAATTCCACGCCTTAAAGCCTAAAACCTCCCTGGATAAATGGACTATGTAAGCTATTTTTTTTTCAACTTGTACCAGTAATTCCCGAGGTCAATCTAACAATTTTTTCAACTTTATAATTATAGTATACATCGGTCTCCAAGAAAAGAACAAAAAATGAAATATTTTTTAATTTACTGCGCTAAGCGTTACAAATTTAAGATCTCACTTTATAGATCGCAAATAAACTCTTTTATATTGGCTCAGATACTGTTTTTAGTGTTTGGTGTAAAATATACATATAATTTATTTATTAATTATAAAATCATTTTATTCAAAGTGAAAATTATACTAATTATATTTTTTTTACTGGCAAGGTAAAATGTGGCATTGAGTTCCGCCACATAGCAAGCAATTTCGAATTTGAGTAGAAAACAAAGAGACGAGGGTATTGGCACTAGATTTCTCTCCTACTAGGCGTTTTTTTTAAATAATATATATAGCTTGAATACAGCGTGGAACTACACAAATATAAGTAAAATCTTACATCTAGATAACTAGACTTAAAATACGTTATTGTAGATTTCATAAATAGTTTTTAATTACAAACATACTTAAAAATATTATTAGGTTATTAAAAAAAAAGGAAATCGAAACCATAATGGCGTACCAGCACAGTCTCACTGTAAGCGTGACTGTTTTAGGATTCGATTCCCAAACAAGGGAATGAATTATTCTTATATCTCATTTCCCTACTGTGGCAACAGAAAGGATACGTGGGGAACGAAGTTGAACTTTAGGTTCCCATTAATTACCTAGTAGATGCGGGAATATAATCAAATATATCCTATCGCTACATCATACAACTTGGACCAAGCGTTTTCCTCAGAGAAGGCAAGCCAATCAGTCTTTAAAAGCATTGTTCTTTAAACCTTTATAAACGTACGTACAATATTGTTACGATAACAATAAATATTATTTTTAGTTTGAAATCAACGTTTAATTGTATAATGGGAACAAAATTGAACCTTTATACTTGAGTGACTGTAAAATATATTGTTATTCTTTTTAAAAATTTCATTCAGTTTGTTCTTTACTAGGTACAGGTTTTGAAAGTTATTTCATATATTTTTGAAGCATACAAAATAATGGTAGCACACACACTGTTTTAAAATTTCATTCTTACAAAAAAGATAGAAATAATACTTTTTTAAAAGAAAAATATTGTTTTAGGAAACTGAAAATATTTGTTTCTTGAGGCTTTCTTAGCACAGATGCATAAGCTTCCGAATATAAACTCACCAGTTATGGATTCAATTCCTTCCTCGAAATTTGAGGGATGAAATATTTTATATTTTTCCCTCGCTTTGGTAATAAGGCAAAACATGGCGCCTCTAAGAATGCATCCGAACGGGATTCGTACCCAAAACCACCAAAAGTAAACTGAAAAACAACGTATATATTCATATGATTTTCTATAATAGCAAAAGGGAAACGTCACGGCCGACATAAGCGACGTCCTAATTGTCACGGCGCGAACAACAATAATTTCCCCTCAGAACAAATGTTTATCTCGTTCCTTATAATAATGATAGCTTTTTCTTCACGCACGAACGTCCCTTCCACATTAAATGTACTAGGATGTACTAATTTAGAAGTAAGGACCAAGTTTACTCCTAAATACCCATAAGATATTTTTTTTGAGAGGCTCGCGCCTCGTGGCGCATAGGCAAAAACGTGTGAGTGTAAACGTTGTAGGTTCGATTCCCACTCGCGGGAGCAAAATATTTTAATACCTTCTTATGTAATTACCTTCTTATCTTAAGTTGAGTTTTGCTTCTCAACACCACGGGGTGCTCCGGTTTTCGGCGGAAAAAAGGAAACGGAAGTGCTGTAATAGTATGAGCTATGAGCAGGATAGCTCACGAAAAGACATCAGATGTCTTTTTTAAGCTTCACAGCTTAAAAAAGACATCTCTGACTGTAAACGCCTTTTAAAGCTTGTCTATTCTTATTTGCACGTAAATATAAAGAGGACTTTAATTTTACCAGTGAATATGTGTATACTTATCAGTTCCCACATAACTCAAAAAGTAGTAGATAAGATAATTTACATGTGTCTGCTTGCAAACCAATGGTTCGAATCTTTCTTTTTGGCAGAATATGTGTAAGTTGTAGTTAGCTAAGATCATGTATGAAATTTATATTACCTAAATCAAAATGTCCCTTCGATTATTTTTTTCTTCACCCTTTTTCAATATTAAGAGAAGACAAATACGGGAAGTTTTACTTTTCCCAAAAAAATAAATAAAACCACCACATCCATACATTCATACCCCACAAATGAAGATAATGCGTTAAAGCGACAACGAATTTATACGTGAGTAAACAAAATAATTATCATCCGCCACGAACGTGACGTATTAACGGATATGCTGGTAATACCTACTTGGTTGAAGTATGGAGGCTGCTGGAAAAACTTCTTAACCGACTGAAAGGAGAAATGAGTAGTGTTGCAATCAAAGAAACTGAATTTGACCTACTTATGATAATTGTATCGTCTTAAAACTTGCCAGTTATACGTAGTTTAAGTGACGATTCAGTAACATGGTATTATCGAACTGGTCTGATGATGGAGGCTCCATCATCAGGATCTGAGTAGTGGAACTCTTGAGCGGGTCTTAATATAATTTATATTTCATCCAAGCGATGTGTATATATAACGACGGTATTCGATATCTTCAGGGCGCAAGACGGGTTTAAATTCAGGTGTTATATTTTTAGCTCCGCGCTGTCTCACTGGCACAGTAAGCAGAAGAAATCTAGGAACCTAGTGTTGAGACACTCCGTTTCCATTTAGAAACTTGTGATCCGTACTTTACGCCAATTTCAGAAGGCATTACGTGTTGGGTGGTGGAATTCAAATATAAAAAAAAAAAAAGATCAAGATATTTATGAACTATTTTATCTATTTCCATAATACAATTACACTTTGAAACACGAAGTAAGTTGCAAAGTTAGAACTAGTGGCCTCTTATCAACTCAGCTATCTAGCTGTTACTAGCCCCGAGCTATCTTGATTGAAATTTTGTACATTCACTTCGAAGTTAAACTATTTAAGCATAGCATTACTTAGTCTAACTCAATTATTAATTTTCAATTTAATCTCAATACTATTTGTGGCTAATTTTAGTGTGTACTGTTTATTTAAATTTTCACTTTCAAAGCTATAGATTGTGGTTTCAAATCTATATCGGGGGAATATATAAATTCATGAATTATTGATGATTTCTTTTGTTGAATTTGAACTCAATGAAATATGCAAACCTGTAACCACCTTTTGTATTATGCTATATGATCCTTAATGGTGCCACGCTGATTTTCAATATAAAGTTAGTTTTAACCTCTATTTTTATTTTTAAATTTAGTTTTATTTTTATATTTTATATTTAAAAAAAAAGGTAAAAAGTATTCATGAAAAAAAGAGACATAACATGCACATATACACACGCACACACACACATACACAATACGAAAAACGAAGGCAGAAAGAACTTAACTAAGACGATTTTAAATTTTCCGCTCATTTTCCAAGATGAGAAGAAGATTCTCCGCTCGATTCACGATTTATCCATCGTAGCAAAGAAATGAAAATCGTTTAAATATAATTATTCCCACAAGTTGGATTCGAACCCACAAACAACCTCTTTTTAGATGCTACCCCAAAACTACAAGAAACTCCAAAAAGAAAAGACATAATCATCAGATTTTTTACTAAATATCTATCCAATACAAGTTTATCGTCAGATATATCTCAAGATCATTCCGGCATGCATAGTGACAGGACCCTTATCAATTCGTTATTTAATTATTAGCCTTTCATTTATATTTAATCAGTCTATTCGTTTGAGCCTGATAACTTGTGATAAGAGGGCGACAGTGATGTATATGGTAGTATTGATTTATTGCATTTAGTAGCTTCACGTTTTGCGCTGAATCTCTCTGAAGGGTAGGCAATGGGAGCCTAGTGTTAAGATACTCCGTTCTATCTGCCCAATTTTCCATACAATTATGCAAAAAATCGATAAACATTATCCTCTTATTACTCTTGTCATCTTTCTTGCGTAGTCGGGTAAGAATAGTCCAGTAACAAGACAAACAAAAGCTGTTTAAGCAGAGTTAACCTAATATCTTCAATTTTGAAGATACTGAGTGTTGAATGGCGGAACAAAACGCCATTACCAGAGCGATGAAAACAATTTACTTCTCCTAGTGGGACTGGAACCCACAACCGTCGCGTTCACTGCACGGAAAACAAAAAGCCTTTTTATAAGTATCATGTTTATATTATTTCACATACTTTAAAGTAAATATAATTTAAATAGTGAATCAAAAGGGATTTCTACGATTTCTGATCTAGTAAAGTGTGGGTCTGTTAATCGTACTTAATTTTGATTAAGGTCACTGTAATCGGTGTGATGTAGGGACGACAGCGTACTCCTATGGAAAACCACATTTAAATGGATTTAGAACTTAAATTTTAGTGTTAAATTCACAATTTGGTGGTTAATAATTTTAAAATAGTTTCCGCTTAGCATATATTGTTATTGTTACTTTATTTATAGAAAGTGACAATTCAAATGAGCGTACAAGTCGCCCGATGGTAAATGTCTACCGCCGCACACGACCCCGTGGAACATCAGAAGAGCTGCGTTGGAACACTGTCACAGGTAGGCCATTCCACAGTTGCGTGGCGCGTGGAAGGAAATTCCTCCGAAACCGCACAGTAGTGGAGTGCCATGTATCCAGGTGGTGTAGATGGTATTTAAGTTTGGGAAGTACAATGCGGTTAGAGAATTCGGCGGAAGGTAACAAATCAAATAGTTCCACAGAAAACTTTCGATGATAAATGCGGCTGCGTGAGGAGACGTCGCTACGCTTCTTCGACGCCCTCGCAGTATACTTTTACACCCAGACGATTTCATCACAGTCGCAAGCACCCAGCTCATAGGCAAGATTCACTCCTGCGTCTCACAACACACTCTCCGCCGCCGTAAAAGGCCTCGCCACGACGGCCTAACGTTCAAGTTCTCCCCCCTTTTCAGATCAGGTTCTGAACGATTCGGACAGCTCGATGTTGTGTACGTTCAAACTGGTCTAGTTGTAGCAGTTTTTGTATACGTATACAATATACATACATATTGCGGGTCATGTCACTGCTGCGATCCAAAGTGCCGACAACCGGTGATTTCCTAGAACGCCTCTCCTTAACGCGATACCGATACATGGCCGCTTTTACACTGTTGTACACTGTTCACACGGAATAACGAAAATTTTTACAATTACATTTTTTTTTAGGTTCTCGTTTCTCCCACCAATGTTTGAGTAGGTGGAGAGAGTTTTGTATTAAGACTCTTTGTTTCAAACTTTTCATCGAAATGTCGACATATTGCGTGTTGAGTGGCAGAATTCAACATCGCGCCTTGTATGATCATAATAATCTAAAATCGAGGACCTAAAGATAAACACGGGGCCTTGAGCTGCTTTTATTATTTAAATTTCCTATAATAATGCACTTGATACATATATTACGCATGAATTGATGTATATCATTAGATATGTATGGCACTTCAACAGGATTACCCTCTTAGAACTGACGCTTTGAGTAATTAATGTTAACTAATACTGTTAATCAAACGATTCATTTAAAATAGATATTAACTCTTGATTATTGAGGCTAGATGTGGCTCGAGGAAATGAAATATTTTCTATTTTCTGGCTTTAGTACAGCGGCAAAGCACGGCGTTAAGCTTCGCTACGCGGTGCCTTTAGAATTTGGCGGTAATTGGGGAACGTAGTGTCTTGACTTAAGGTTCTCCAGTTCCTTTTGCCTAACCTGTAATGTGCAAGGATACAGTGTGACTTAAAAACAAAAAATTGAAAGAAGTGAGATTTGGTCTTATTTGGACTTAAAAAACATTTTAGCATATGAATTGTGTGGGTAAATGCTTAAATTATAAAAAAACCGCTATAAGCTTGTTCCCGCAAGATTAGCAAAGAGAATTTTGTCTCAGGACACTTCGTTCCCCAACAACAAAAATCTAGAAAGGTTAATCCTTACCAAAAACCATGTAAATATTTCTTACATTCCAGCTCTAGTTTCCATATATTTATTTAATATTTATTCGAACGGTGTGATAAATCCCTATTTTAATAGACCCTAGCTGCCCCCAACCGGAAATTACTCTTCGCATCGCGACCGCTGGAAAAATTTAACGATCGCTTTATCAGTGAGAGCTCAAAGAACTACTATCGAATTAAACGATAGCGACTGTAGTTAGTATGTAGTAAGCGTTCAGCCAGTTGCTTTAAGAAATCTTTTATTTATAACGTCGTCTGTAGGTTTATATTCTTGTGTGGATTTGCTGAAAAAAGAGGAATGAAAATGTAAGTATTTTTGCTTGTTTTTGTTCAATTAGGTGTTTATTAGGTTTTGAATTGGTTTCCAATTAATATTAATTGTTTGTAAAGTTTCAAAGAAGAGTATCTTTTATATGTATGGAATTTAATTTATCTGATAATTAATTATTAGCAAAGAAATTAACATTGGCTTTTTAATTATATTCTAAAATCTCTCCACTTTTATATGAATCCAAGACATGGTTCTTTTAATTGTGGAACTTAACGCCGCGGTTTGTCTTGCCCTTGTGCCATGATATTTTTTTCTAAATTATGTAAATTTAAATCTAAATATTCTATTTTGTCATCTCTTATTTTTACCTATAAGTCCACAGAAATAGGCCAGTATTATAATATGGTAATGATACCGCTATGGCTACTGATATTCTATTAATAATTCTATAGTATCGAAATGCTGGTATAAAGGTCCAGAACATGTTATGAATCATTTTTACCCCACAACGAAAAAAGAGGGGTGTTATAAATTTGACGTGTGTGTGTTTGTGTGTCTGTCTGTGGCATCGTTGCTCCTACATGAATTAACCGATTTTTTCGTGTCCTCGTGTGGGGATCGAACTCACAATCGGTCGCGTTTACTCTTTGTGGTCCTGCGCGCCACAGCTGGCCTCAAGAGCTTATTTATTTATTTATTTATTTACACTTTATTGTGCACAATTACACATTAAGAAGAAAAAGAAGAGTATAAAAACGACAAAAATATAACAATTATCACACAAAAGGCGCTTAATGTGTTCTTAGCTACTTCCATTTGACTAATCGAACAGAGTCGCATGTGAAGCTAGTGTGGAATTAAAGCTATAGGAATAAATTATGAAAATAAGAACGCTGATTGATTTGTATTAAAATTTAAATTGCTAAAGATAAACATGTATTGGCTATTGAGGCGATTTCATTTATTTATTTGTGGCCGTAGCGTTATAGAACGTGGCTGTAAACGCGACGGATATGGTTTCATTTACTCGTAATTCGCGCGGCGTTGAGTTTCGCCACTTAACAGGCACGGTTGGGCGGTACGTGGGAAACGGAGTGCCTTAACATTAGGTTCCCTCTATCTACTCTGCTATGTAGGATGCAACATAAAGCTAAAAAAAGAATACTATAAATGTATTTAATGTTTACTTTATGAAAAGTAAATGAAAGTCAGTTTACTGATGCTTATACTGAAATATTGGTTTAATATATTTCGTAATTAACATCGTTCATATTTGAATGACCATTTTGAGTAATATTTATTTTCAAATTATAATTGAGGCTGACGTAGCACAGGGGGGCAGTGGGACGCAGGGGGACGGTGAACGCGACAGGTTGTGTGTTCGATGCCCACTCGGAAAAATGAAATATGTCCTCATGGTTTTCAGATGATCTTCTAGTATCTTTGATACTGTGTTTTTCGAAGGTCAACCGACGTCTCCCCTTACCTCTCTTACCGCTCACATTTCCATCATAAATCTTTTTTGCCATCCTTTCATCACTCATTCGTTTGACGTTCGCAAACCAGCTGAACACATTCCTTTTCATTCTCACCTTATTTTATTTATATAAATAAATACTTCTGAAAAAAATATTATTGAATTCAAAACACACATAGCTTTCAATTTTGTTATTTTAACTCTTGCATCTACAAGACAAATCGCCATGTTAAATCCGCCACTCGACAAGCAATATTTAGAAAATTGGGCTGTGCAAGGTTAAGGGCGAACAAACACTTGGTTCCCACAGCCTCCCCTGCTTGCTGCTGCTGCTACTGCCAACAAATAATAGTACCTACCTATACCTATACTATACTTACCTATTAGTTAAAGGGTAGCAGAATTTACATATAAGCTCACATTGTCTCTGTTGTCAGCTTTAAACAACATAATAGAGATGAACAATCTTTGCCCCTGTTTTTGAAGTAAATCAAAACTGTTTTGTGAAAATATAAACTGATAATTGTGGCTTCAATTCCGACAAGGGGGGTTATTTTTTTTTGTAGTTTTGCCCTTTTTCTTCTATACGGCGGAGACGAGAGATCATCACAAAGATCATAAGAGATTAAGACACTCCATTTTCCCGTTTTTATCCTATTTCAAGATGTTGTATATTGAATAGTATAATGGTATAATGGTATAAGCCGAGGAATGAGTGGATATTGAACCTACAATTATAAAATTTACAATCAGCTCCACTGCGCCACGGTGGCTACGAGACGTATTATTTAACCCATGAAACATATTATGACCTAATCCATCCGTACTTGTTAACAGTTTATTTGATTTGATTTGATCCATTCAATACAGAAAATATCTCTTAATTTTACGCCTTTTCCGGTATGAGTAAGAATAAAATAAATAAATAAAATAAAAATAAAAAGAGCCTTTATTTTCTCTGACCTGTTTAGGTCATAGGTAGGTCATAGGTAGGCCTATGAGTGAGAATAAGTGAAGTTAAAAAAAGTCTAAATACGATAAGAGAACCAAGAACCATCTTTTTATGTACTAGTAGTTTCACCTTCGTATACAGTCTATGATATACCAGTATCAGCAAGAAGTAATACCAATTATCTTCTTGTTTAGATACGTAACCGTGCTCGCCGTGGTCCTGTCAACAATAATGCAAACTAACAGTCCTTGCCCCAGTTGTTCAAGTGGATTAAAACAATGGATGTTTTGACACCGCTTTATCGGAATTGGAATGTGTGTGCTTGTAAGGGTGTACTCTGCGTGGTAGTGGGTTCAATCGTTTTTGGGGGAACGTTTAGGGGAAGTACTGACAAGATGCTTGCTTTAGGGTAAGTGTTAATGAAATTCAGTAGGGGACGGAGTTTCCGGATTTCTTCTGCTTACCTTGTTATATTATGCGGGATACAGCGCGAAGTTTCTTATGTTAAATTTATTATAGGTACAAACAAAAAAAATCCGCTTTACAGGCACAGGGAACTTAGGGTTAGGTTAGGTTAGGTTAGGTAAGTGGCGGAACTCGACGCCGAACTTCGACAGAGCGAAGTATATTACGAAAATTCTTCTTTCTATATGTATTTTTATAAAGCTGTACATTGTGAACATAAAATTTCATATTTTACAAAGTTTCGAACTGCTTTGTAAAGTTTTTAAAATGTCAGAACCATCTTAAACAATTACCGAGATTTTTTTTCTTATAAATTTTGCTCTTTCACAAGATTTGAATACTTCTGTACATTACAATTAGCAGTATGGATCTATATAATTTTAATAAATTATAAAATGGATGAGCAATATGGGCAATAGGGATGGCCCTGACCTTTGGTCCATTTCATAAAATGAAAAGAGTATAGATAATTTATAGTTAGGTATCTCATAGAAAATAATAATTACTAACTTTTATTTGTTGTTCATTCTATACAACAAAAAAAATACAGTCGAATTGATAACCTCCTTTTCTTACAGGAGTCGGTTAAAAATGAGTGCATACGTTCGTAAATTGTATTTCCCGTGGAACTACTATCATGAAATTTATATGAAAGCCTCAGTGGACGAGTCCGACATGCACATGACCGCTTTTTTTAAAATAAAACTTATATTTTATGATTCAAAAAAATATAAATATTTCATAAGATTATTCACGCCTTCTATAAAACAATTTTCATAGAAATAAGAGTAAATGCCTATAATAGATTTGATTAATAACCTAATTTCTCGCTCGAGACCGCTCTCTTTTAATTATAATAACAGTAAAATCTTTATTTTTACTTAGAGACCTATTTATGAGTGTTTATTTTATGTTTTAATTAAGTTTTTGTGTTTATATTTTCTAGTAGCCGTCGCCCGCAACTTTGTTTGAGTGGACTTTCAGATTTAAAAATAACGTAGAATTTTCCCTGCTGTACCCGTTCCCGTTAGAATTTTGAGAATTCCTCATTTACTTCACCATAAGTTTGCCAAATCTTAATTATGTAAGCAAAGTAGTTTCGTCTGTACGTTGTATCTAAGTCTTTCAGTATCTGCAGTTATCTATACGAAGTGTATAACACACTCTATATAGATACGAGTAAAATCAGTTCTAGCGCATAAAAAAAATTAAAATATTATACACCTAAATAAAACCGATAAAAATAATATATGTATATAAATTTTATATGAGAACATCATGTTATTTATGCCCGCTTTTACCCAGCCGCGAGATTTAATAGCGTCTTACAAAAACCTCCACTTACCGAGGATGGCTTTCTTCGCATAAATTCATGGAAATTTAATTTCTGCGCACTTCAGTTACTTTAACAGTGTTCTTTTGTGCGTATGTTTATTAAAAATTATAATTTTCTTTTGCATTCTTGATAGACAGAGGGATCCATAAAGACACTTCCGTTCCCTACTTAAAAAAAAAACGATTTTTCATTTCATCAATTGGAAATCAAGAACACAACTTGGCGCGTTCATAATCGCACGCTTGGTCCTCTGCATGACTGGCACCAAAGTAGAGAAGTTACAAGTGGAAATCGAACCCCCAAATATCGTTCACGATTCATGCTGCGCTACTACAAGTTAACCTAATCCGATTATTAAAAAAAATATGAATCATAAATCCACTTAGCAAAACAAAAAACTGATACATTGCTACAAAACACTTCGTAATGAAGATTTCTAAACATTGACGTGAGGCTGACCTGGTTTTGTGGGAAAAATACAGGGCGAAGTTGCATTAGCCGTGGTTGCTAAAGAGATTTTCAACTCATAAAAGGGTGTAGGGTGACCATGATTGTAATTTATTACTAAAAAAACATGAAACGAGTATATATTTTGATTCATATCTCAAAAAAAGTTGTAAGGCTTTTTAGGTCATCCGGCTAGTTTAGTTACGCGGAATCTGAGGAACGCAGTATCTTATCATTAGGTTCCCTAGGATTTCGCAACTGAAAGAAAAACGGAACTCTTCTAGAATATAATTAGTTATTTGGGAAGACATAGATATATGGACAAAATATATTAAAAGTTAAGGAATAATATAATTATATCCATGCCTGTTCGTCTCTCTGCTTATTTGTCTGTCAGTCTATCCGTTTGTTAAGTTAATTAACAGTTTCAGTTCATATACATACAGTAAAAACTATAAGCAAGATAGCTGACCGGAGTAAAGTAAGTTTTGCCCTAGATTTTCACGAAATGAGAAGACAGTTCTTGATACCTAGTTCGACTTTGGGATTCAAAGTTTTTATACGTGAGTCCCACATGGTCGAAACTTCGTAACCATTCTTCCTTTAGATCTTTTTGAAATGATACAAATAATAGCTTTTAGCTTTACCAGTCATATGTACAACTAGCGACCCGTTCGCGGCTTCGCCGGCTTGAATATAATATTTTCTGCTGATATAATATTTTTCAACAGCACATACTAATAAACATGCATACAATCTGTGATAAGTATATTACTCACAAATACAAACAAATATCTATTTGATTTTTTGATTATTATGATCTCATAATACCTGTTCCATAGAATGATATTTTTTCTAAAATTTCTTACGTACCTTCTTCTTAAAACTGTAAAATTCTTTCCACAAAAGGCGCTAACAACACAAATTGTAACAACCGTATAAGAATTTCGACGCGACCAAAAAGAACTTATAGCCTAATTGGATATACTTGAGCAAGTCTAAGAGTCAGGGTTGTAAGTTATGTTATATGTATATATTTATATGGAATATATCTGTTTTTTTTTTTTGTTAAAAGGTATAATGTATTTATGTTTGTATGTATATTGTGTTTGTTGTTTGTATTATATATGTATGTTTATTTGTAGAATTTCAAATTCTTCGCCCAAATTCCCGTTATATTTAATTAAATATTTTCTAATTTTTTTTTTCCTTTTCGCGTTGTTTTTGAAGTAGTTTATTTTTTTAAAAACATTGAAATATTTTTCCTAAGTTCCTTAAGTATAGGTTTTTTTAGCTTGTGCTAATACAGCACACTGTATCTCGCAGAGCACAGTAGGCAGGTAGTATCTTAACACTCGTTTTCCTATTTTTCTCCCAATTTTCAATAGTCAAGGAGTGTGCCTAAAAAAATATTATAAAATTTCTAATAAATGATAGTAACCCTATTTCTAGGCTGAAATCAATAGTCAGCAAGGGCGAAGGGATCACATTGGAATGATACACCGCGCCGCAACGTTTACCCATTTAGAGGTTCCATTCAAACGCTAAATAATAACGTTTTGATTTTACAATTCCACTTTGCAGTCGGTCTAACCGATTGCTCTAAAAAGAGGGTAATGTGTTTAATGACGATAACTTGACTATTTTATAGTAATTTATGTTATGATATTTCTTTCACTGTTATATCCTAATTTTGTATGTTAAGTAATATTTTATTCCTTGAATAGGCATTGAACTTACAATCATTCCTAGTTTACAGTATGAGGGAGTCTCACTGTGCCATGACGGTATTTCAGCCTTCAGATATGATTTTTAAAATTATTATCTAATATAATATTTCTATTTGCTTATTGAATCAAGCATTCTCGATAAATAAAATGTGATGCGCCTATAGATATTGAATAAAACATTTTCAAATCAACCTTCACTTTCACTTTTGTGTTATTTGCAGAATTATTAGCTATATTTATGTAAAAAAAAAAAAAATGCCACTTGTGGCGCGGAGACGTTAAAGTGCGACTGTCAACGAGATGGCTGTGGGTTCAATTCCCATTGGGGGAATGAAATATTGAATATTTTCATTTACTGGTAACGAGGAAAATTACGGCGTTAAGTTCCATCACTCAACACGCAATGCCTCTAGAATTGGACGGAAAGTGGGAAACGGAAGCGTCTAAATGGTAAATAGAGGAAGGAATGGAACTCAACGTTACGTTTTTTTTGCTACCAGAATGAAGATACAAAAATATTTTATTCTCCACAATGGGGGTAGAATCTACAACCGTCGCGTACAGTCCAACTGGTTTATTTCGGAAGATAATAAAATTGAAGTACCTTCTTACCACAAGGAAATTATGAAATTTAGTTCTTTTGTAGAATATATTCCTAAATTCGCTTTATCTTTCTAGCATATTTGAAAAGACAAATTTGAAAATTATATAGCCTTTGTCTCGAAGATTTCTATAAATACTAAATTACACGTTCCGTGAACGTTATTCGGTTATAATGTCGTTTACTTAACTTCACACAGCTTAACGCTGTATCTTTATTAAAGGGAAGGTAAAAAGATATAAGTGCTCAAACTCGTCGTTCTCCGCTTTTCTCGCTAATTCGAGATTTTTCACGCTAAAACTCGCATTGTCTTGAAAATTGAGCGGAAAGAAGGGGAGTGTCTCACCGTTAGATTTTTTCTGACTAAAACTGAAAAAGAGTGACGCTCCAATTTTTTTTATCTACTTTTTTATCTTCACGCTGTATTCCACATGGCAGAGTAGGCAGAGGGAATTGGGAAACCTAATGTTACTACCCTCTATTCACGATTTAAACTTCTGTTCCCCACTTTCCGACAAATACTCGAGGTATTACGTATTGAGTAGCCGATTTCAATACCAAGTTTTGTCTTTTTGCCATAGCGAGGAAATGAAAATAATAAATATTTCAGTCCACCACAACTGCCGTATTTACTAAGACTAAGACTAATGTAAAAACCACTTAATTTAAATGTATAATACTAAAATCTATAAACAACATCAAAATTTATTTATCTTTGATTTACATTTTGTATTTAATGTGAACTCCAGAATCCATTTCAATTCACTGTAGAATTCGCGGGAGACATTTGTATAGACCTCAAAGCTATCAAAGGTATTAACCCTTTAATGCTAACAATTAGTGGTTTTGGACCGAACCCTCGTTGCCTTGGCAACGAAGTCGTTTGGATTATGGTGGTATTTTGTAGGTTCTTCTTATTTTTTAGCTTCAAATTGTATCCTACTATATCCTGGCCGGTACAGAAAGCAAAGTGTTGAGACATTCCGTTCCCCTAACATACCGCCTATTTTTTGAGACAAATGTTAAAAGGCGGAATTTAAGTTTTTAACAGATTGATTTCTTCATTCATTTTTTTGGTCTGGTTTCGAGGCAAAGCGCGGCGTTGAGTTCCGCCACTCAACAAGGTCTTTCTGCCTCCCTGCTGTGTGCGGGATACAGCGTGAAGCAGAAAAAAAATTACACAAGGCATGTAACTGTAAATATGACGGTTTTGAGTTCGATTCCCACTTGAATCGAATGAAATATTTAATATTTTCATTGCTTCGTTCTGGTACCGAGGCAAATCATTGCGCTATTTAACACGTAATGCTCGGCGGAAAGTGGGAAACGGGGCGCCTCAAAACTAGGATACAAGTTTCCCTCTGATTATCCTCGAAATAAATTGGGATTTGCATTTTGCAGCTTCACTTTTCTTCCCGCAAATGTAGCTGCTGTTGTAAAACGGAACCAATCCAAATATACGTTTCTATCGTGATGTTTGATTTCTATTTAATTTTTTGACCATTTCCTGACTGACTGACATCTTTTATTTATATCTATAGTAAAAAAAACCTCGTACAAGTTTTTCCAAGTCACGTAACGATATTGTAGGTACACGCTTTACCACTCACCTTAGGCGATGAATGATTTGCAGAATTCACCCGAAGGTTTTTAATTCGAAGCTCTAAACTAAAGACGTGATAAATGAAATGTTGTCACGGTTTTTTTTTCTATTTAGACTTTATTTTTAAAATTGCAAAATCTGTAGATTCAATTCCCACTAGAGGGGAAATAAATATGTATTTTTTTCAGTTCCCCACTCTGGTATCGAACCACAGTGTGATGTTGAGTTTCACAACTCAACACGGATTGCCTCGAGAATTTGGCGGAAAGTCGGAGATGAAAGTGTCTTAATAGGAATACAGTGTCAACACTAAGTTCCCAAGTTCCCTCGTCCTACTCTGCTTAATAGAAATAAACATTGGTTAACACCGCCACTCAACACGTAATGTTTTGAATTTGGTTGAAAAACGGACAACAAATTGCTTCAATACTAAGTTCTCTCTGTCTAAGTTATTCTCTAACTGGAAATCAATGAAAAATTTGGTAGGTACTTGGTACCGTATATGGTAGGTAAATTTGGTAGGTACCATATAATCGTAACTATTCTTCATGAATGAAATGCATATTGGCAATGTGTCAAAGGCCGAGTATATGGCCTGCGAGAGCCCGGACTCGAGCACTATCCTTATAAGTCCTGGGCCAGCCCCTAAGTCGCAAAAACACCACATTTAATTGAAAACTGATACAGGTATGTTTAAATCTTAAGCTGTAATTCACAGAAGGGTTACTCATGATTACATTACAGAAAAAAAATGAAGAAAGAGTAATATTTGTAGTCTTAGGACTTGAAAAATCATCACAGGGTGTCGGTTTTTCCGATATTTTGTAAAATCAATAAATATAATATGAAAAATACATGACAAAGATTTCTTTCATATTTTTCTCATAACTGTCACAACTTGGTCTATCGCCTGTTTTCGTCGTATCGTTGACTTCTGGGACACCCTGTATATAAAAATGTCAAAACTTGGTCTGGTGGATTGACCCTAAATTAGCACACACGCTTAAGTCAAAAACTATCATGTTGGTACGAATTATAATATTCTGATATGCAAATGTACATACACAAATCGAAACTCTAGCTTTGTTTTCCAAATATTACTCACATATTACATATACCACACCTCGTTCTTTGAAATCGGTTAAAAATAGTTTCATCACAAAGCCAAAGCAACTTAAATCCAACTTCCCTGATATAATCCAGGTAATGAAGCGACGGATATTCTCTTGATAGTAATTGTGATGGCACATAATAAATGAAGTGTCATTTGTAACTTTGCAAAATGTCGTGATGAGGACCAGCCACTAATAACTTTAGTACGTTAAATAGTGTAAAAGTTGAGACTCTCATGGCGCAGGAGTAAAAACGGGTGATTGAAAACGCGATGGTAGTGTATTCGATTCTAGATTCAGGGAAATAGATTATTGAATCGCCTTTATTTGGTTGGACTTGTACTTTGTAACGTACTTTAATAAAAAATTGACGAAATTTAGAATATTCCTTAAGTTAGCCTTATGACTTTTAGTTCCCGAGAAATTTCTAAACAAACACCGATTGGCCCTATATAGGGCCCAGGTTCGGCCACACATGGAGTACTGTTCTCATCTCTGGGCTGGTGCACCCCAGTATCAGCTTGACCCATTTGATCGCATACAACGTAGAGCTGTTCGAATCATTAAGGACCCAGTAAGCTGTGAAAGGCTTGACACTTTGGCTCTGCGTAGAGACGTCTCCTCGCTGTGCGTTCTCTATCGCATTTATCATGGTGAGTGTTCTGAGGAACTGTTTGACCTGTTACCTGCCGCCGAATTTTCTAACCGCACAGCACGTCACAAACTTAAATATCATCCACACCATCTGGATATGTGGCACTCCACTACTGTGCGGTTTCGTAGAAATTTCCTTCCACGCGCCACCGAACTGTGGAATGGCCTACCCGCGTCAGTGTTTCCAGGTCGGTACGATATGGGTGCCTTCAAGAAGCGCGTCTATCTCCACTTCAAAGGCCGGCAACGCACCTGTAGCACCTCTGGTGCTGCACGGGGTCGTGGGCGGCGGTGATCACCGACAGGTGACCCGTACGCTCGTTTGCCTTGTCCTTTTTCCATAAAAAAAATTATATATATAAACATATATACAATATCACACTAATAGGTATATTCTATACAAATATACGAGTAATTTCATAATATGCTAAACTTGGCCCACATCATTAGAGCAAAGACCCCCCGAGTACAGAACTAATAGAGTTGAGTTTGAATAATAAAGTCTGATGTTACGAGAGCGGGATAACTTTTCACCGCAAACCCTCATATTTGGTATAAATAGAGGGATACTGTTTAATTGTATCCGAAATTTAATATTGAATAGTAATTTTACTTACTTATTTAGATATTATGTAATTTCTTTTTTGATTTTCACATTGTATCCTCCTAGCAGGATAGGCACTAGGACCTAGTAACAAAACACTTCGTGCTTCATGCACTGCTTGGTGTTTGCAAACATTGTGTGTTGAGTGGCGGAAAACTGCTAACTGAGAATCTAAAAGATCCGTAAGAATTTAAAGTTTTATTTTGTCACACTTATAAGGAGAATTTTTTTTTATATAAAAAGAAAACCATAAAAGGTGTACAATAAAACAAAATGAAGACGATCAGTTAATTTATTCTCTTAAATAACATCTTAAACATTATATATTTACAATTTTTATTCAGAATAAAATTAAAACAAATATTAAATTCATCTATACTTACAAATCTTATAATAAATATGTATGTCTGTATGGTTACCTTAAAACCGCATTTTATAGTCTAAGAGCTAACGGTTAAATTTCCATTTTGAATCGACAAACTGATTTTTTTATATATATCTATAATTTAATTATAATTCTCTTAGGTATATAATTAATTAGTACATTAAGATATCGCTTAGCGAGATTTTTTAAAATAGGTCTTCTTTATTAACGGAATAACGAACCTAATGGATACATTTTTTATTAAAAAAAAACGATTTTGCAATATACAAGGTCCTTTTAAGTTTATGACAAGTATATAATGTTATCTCATTTAGTTACTAAATAAATTAAAAGAAAATAAACACTCTAGAAGGACTTTCTAAGTACTTATTTCTTATAAAATTAACATAAGTAATTGAAGCCAGTCGTGGCGAATATAAGCGCGATAAGTTGTAGGTTCAATTCCTACTCGAGAAAATGAAATATTTATATTTGGATTTCGGTGTGGTAACGAGGCAAAGCGTAGCATTGAATGCCGCCATTTAACACTCAAAGGAGTTTTACCACTGAGTACTTAGGTTTCCTCTATGTTCAGGATACAGCGTGAAGCTAAAATGAAAGAACCGACCTCAAATAATATACATATTTTATATTAAATGTTCCTGTACTACCTTAACCTAGAAAATTAATTACATATAAAAAATCAATAATTATAGAATTAAATACAAATACACATATATATTTATATATGAATTAATATAGTATAGCTTTGCTCTCAGCTTCTTTTATGAAGGTAAAGTTGCTCGTGACATCATTTTATATGTTACTTACTTTTCAAATATAAAAATGATTTTCGAATATATGAAGCGGACAAGGTTAAAATTTATTTAAGAACATAATTTTCTTTTAAACATTTTTAAATTATGAATTAACCATACTGAGGTTAGAATAATATATTATTTTGGAAACGTATATAAGTTTGATTGTAACAGGACTCGAAGCCATGATTTTGGAAACTGTCCAAGCGTTTTGACCATACGTTCTCATCAAGCTACGTCCAAATTCTTATACGCTTGTTACAATTTTCTTATATTGTTAGAAAAAAATTACAGAACCTTTTTGTTTTGTTCGATAAAATTTTCTTATATATCAATATTAAGGGACCGTCAGAATATAGTTTTAGAAACTCCATTCTCCATTTTAGGGTGATATTGCGTTTTAAGTGGAACTCCAATGCCACAACTTTCACATATACCATCAGACGTTATTAAACTTCTCTTTTCTACTCTACAAAGAATATAACTTCACCTCATTTCTCTTCACGTCCAGACGGTTCTAACAAAAAAATAGAACTAGTTCATATCTATATATGTATATATTCACTTTGTATTATCAACACATTACGAATGGTCGAATAACTTCAACTGAGTGCTAAAACGTTTCTCGAAATACCCTCAAAGAATAATATATACAAAATGTAGGCGTCGGTTCATCCATCCAAAGTTCACCATTTACTAACCCTTACAATTTGACTAAAAGACCGTGTCAATTTTGGCGGTTTTCAAGTGTCTTAATCCCAAATGGACTTCGGCTAAGCAATTTGGCAGAGCTCGTGAAAAAGGTACTGGAAATATATTGGAGAGATTATATAAGACTACCTTATAAGTACAGCTTTGCTCGATGGTCAAGTGGTAATAAATTTATATATATTTATGTGACATTTTTTTTATTAGTTTCACGCTGTACCTCGTATACAGCAGAGTAGGCACACGGATGCTAGTGTTAAGTCACTTCGTTCTAAATTTTCCGCTAAACTTTTCGATGCATTGCTTGTTGGTGGAACACAGTGAGTTACATTAGAACTATTAAGTCATGATATAGAGTTCCGCCACTCAATACACAATGCCTCCAGAATTCGCAGAAAAGTGGGCAACGGAAGTGTCTTCATGAGAATGGAATGTCTTAAGACTAGATTCTCGGGTACCCTTTGTCTACCTTGCTAAGTTCGGGAAATATAACCGAAATAACTAAATTAAAAACAAGGGTTTATAAAATTATTCTATAAATGATTTAGGTAAATATTAATACTAAAATATATATTTTAGTTTAGTTCAACAATTATACATTGTATTTGAACAAAATCATTAAATTTTATGAAATAAACTGTTATACGTAACAATTTAATCAATCTGTCGATTCAATTATGAAACGAACTACGTCCATATATACATTTAAATATGCTATCATACTGTAACATAAAATGTAAATAAATTCTAAAATGACGACAAAAATATCAATGACTAACTTTTACGTGCGATTTCGCTTGCGTGGTAAAACAGTTAAGAACAGTTTAAAACAGTTAAGCTGTCGATTTGTCAAAGGAGACCCAACCTTACGTTTTTTTGTTATTGCTTCTCGGACTATAAATAATACTTTCATCCTTTACTTTTTAATAAATACAAAAAAGCGCACATTATATATTAAAAGGACTTTTATATTATACTTCAAATCAATAAACTCTTTTAAAGTATTAAATAAACTAATGAGTTTAAATAAAACGACGTAATTCCTTCTCTATAAGTGGACTATCTAACATAACAAAAATATTTTTTTAGATTTGAATTGAGTAGTTTCTGAGCTCAGCGTGTTAAACCAAACTAACTATTCCAATTTAAAATATTATTGTAGATTTTGGACAATTTAACCTTAGAAAATATAGTATATATAGTCATGTATTATATATTTCAATTTTTATACCAATGTCGTTTATTCAATAATTCTGTAACTGGGCTTCCGAATATAATATCAAGATGTCAAGTAGGGACTGCTCTAGGCGACGTAGTCGTCCGTGTACTGTTTTTATATAATTGTATTATGACATATATGTAATTATGTCTAATTATTTGATTACTAATAAATTATTTTTCCCGTAATTCATAAAACATGTTAGAAGAAAGACAATTATATATATATATATATATATATATTTAAAATATTATACAAACATAATTTAGCTTTTCCGTCCAAGTTTATCATGTGCAAGCTTAAATTTTCTGCATTAACGTAATTACATCAGGGACCTGTCTATGACATAATTTTATATTCCCATCATGCTTTAATGGCACGATAGTACGTCGTAATTTTAGTAACTTATAATTTTTTTTTATTTTTGGATTCACGCTGTATCCCGCATGTAACAGGGACGGCAGAGAGAGCCTAGTGTTAAGACACTCTGTTACCCACGATCCGCAGAATTTTGTAGGCATTTCGTGTTGAGCATTTATTCAAGCCCGTTCTTTCTCGATACCGGAGCGAAAAAATTCAAATATTTAATTTTTCATTTCCTCGAGTGGGAACTGAACCCACAGCCGACACGCTTACAGTTAGACACTGCGCCACGAAGGCCTCATTACAGATTGTAAATAAAGATATTTTCAAAGCAAAAAATACTTAAAATTAACATTTATGTCTTACGGCCATTTTATATAATAAATGATTTCTTAGAAGATAGGCATCAAAGAAATAATTATATCGTTTTCATCTTGTTTTAAATAATTAAATGTTGCATATATATTTTATTTAAACATATTAAATCCTTAGTTTCAGAATATGAGCGTGTCGGCTGTGTGTTCATTTCCTCCTCGAGGAAATTCTTAAATATTTAATATTTTCATTCCTTCGCCCTGGTAACGAGGCAAAAGAGTGGCGTTGAGGTCCACTAGTCAACAGGCAGCGCCTCCAGAGTTCTGTAGAAAGTTGGGAATGGAAGTCTTACTAATAGGTTCCCTGGTTGCCTTTGCCCTATATACAAACATACGTATACGTAAAAGGTGTGTAAAGAAAAAAATATATAATAAAAGTAAAAACAAATATGTGAATACACTTAAACACTTTACTTGGTTCATATTATATTAAAAAAAAACTAATTTACGCATTAATGTCACAAATATATACACATGGTTCTTAATGATTTGTCATTAATTTACAATTTAACGAATTAATGATTAGGTACTATTCTCATTATTCTATTTCAATGATCACATTTTAAATCGTAGCTTTTGTTTCAAAAAAATGCACTCTTACATTTTTCTTATATAATTAATATTCCTTAGTTTAAAACTCCTTAGGTTAAACAAATACAAGATTAATTTAAAAATAATATAAGATGTTTACATAGCTGAATTCGGACTCAAGCCCCACTGATAACAACATTCCGCCCAATATTAAACAATATCTGTATAGAAATGTATACAATTTTTAAATTTCTCTATATTTTATTATCGCGAGTACAAAGGATAATCTTCGTTTTAGATGGATTGGCTTAGCTTCATCTAAGCTGACTTTGACTTCAACCACTAATACTAAAGTTTGAATTAGAATGTCGAATTTCATATCTTTATGCTTATAACTGATCGATGTTCTTTTATTTTTCTGATAAAACCAGTATGACTGACATTGAGAGACAATTGTCAGACTCTAAGCATGATGGTTGCGGGTTCCATTTCCACTCAGGAAAAAGTATGTAAGTATATATGAAATATTGTTTGAGCCTGTTATGTGGAGGTAGTCTATCAGTGTCTAGCTGTACTAGTTGTTAACGCGACGGTCATTGGTTAGGTTCCCAGTCGGTGTAATAATTGTATTTAAATTATTTTCATTCCTCTCCTCAAGTGGACAAAGCATGGCATTAAGTTTCACCACTCTACACTCGGTTACGTTAGACAAAGCGCTACTAAATCTAAATTTGACAATGCCACCCAATCAAAGCAATGATCCAAAATTGTCCAAAATTTAAAAAAAAAGGTTCCTTTTTAACTCCGTTACCAAACAAATATGCGAATATTACAAAAAATACAACCCTCAAACAAAATTAATTACAATCCATTCCATCAATCAAGATCAAACTAAGCCAATTTATCAAAATATGATTATTCTAATACTTTAAACATATAAAACAACGTGTAAACCCATACTGGCGTGTTTCAATATAATATCTTAGTATAGTACTAGCACCCCATCAGAGTGACGATGACGCTGAGGAGAGCAGCGGAGAGTGGGTATTGGAGACGGAGTTGGCCTCCGTGCTGCATTGCCGCTGGATGTTCACCTGTTAGTAAGACATGATTGTTAAATGGCTGATAAGGTTTGTTAAATTTAAATTAAATGAATGATAATTTCAAAATTTATGGTTTACATACGAAGCATGTCGTTGAGTCACCACTAAAAACGCAATGTTTTGAAAATTGGCGAAAAGTGGGAAACAGAGTGTTTCAATACTAGTGAACCCCTCTATTTATCCTGGCAAAAGCGAGATATAACATGAAGCTAGAGAAAATATATTAAGCTAGAGAAAATATATTTTTTTCATTTATTTTTTTTTTTCATTATTTAGTGGTAAAATAAAAAAACAAAATAAATTACGATTGTTACATTAAAAAACACTTAGGTTATATAGACCTAAATAATAAGTAATTTAAAATTATTAAACCAATTCAATAAGTATTTCATTTAGAAGAAAAGTCTGCAAAGTAATTACATTCACATGGTGAACTAAGAGAAAAATTTCATAACGTAAAATGTATGCATATTTAAAGGTTCTTAGCCTAAGCTCCTTCAGACGTACGGTAAGTTTAAAACCCTATTAATTTAAACTGCTCTCTTAAAATCCCTAGCCAATAGTTCGGAGGAAATTAAAAATGTCTTAAAAAATCTTTCATCAGCAGCATATTAAGTTGAAAATGAGAATTTTTTACAATTTTAATTTAAGCTGCTGGAGAAAATTACAAATAAGTCTCCAAGACGCATAATTATTAAACTGAGATTGCACCAATATAGTGCAGTTGAGCAATATCTGACTTTACTCTAGATAGTTTTGAGTTTGATTTATACTAGAGATTAAAGTTACGTTGAAAGACATCCAACAAGACTTGCCTCAAAAATGACAACCTTAGCATCAATTTCTTTCTTATTCATGAAGAAAACAAAAATGACTAGATCCTCAAATTCGTACTTCATTTACAAATAAGCCCAACATAAGATGAGGACTTGATTAAAGCTAGCAATATCAGCCTTGCGATATAAAACCCTGAATAAATTATTTTTATGAGTGTGTATTTCAAGATACAAATTTGGCAACATTTTTGGACCATTCTCTGTGACTCTTGGATATCATCCAGTGATAACAACAGGACACCATTCGTAAGAGCGTTATGGCTATTTATGTTTTCAATTATCTCTGATATCTTTCAAAGGCTCGGCTAAGTAATTTGATAATACAGACGTATTGTTCATATTGAGATCAACATGTCAAGGCAATAGGCTAGACGATATTCGACAAAATAAGTAGGTTGTAATTATGTCATACTAGCGTCCCGCCCGCAGCTTCGCCCGCGTGAGCTACGTTATTATTAATTTCTGTCGCCATGAGTACCTACGCCTTATAAGTGACGTCCATAGAAAATTTGAGACTCCTAGCACTTATAGTAACGAAGTTCGTACAAACTATCAACCCCCAAAACGACCCCTTAGGAGTCGAATATTGCAAATTCCTGTCTTAGCGAGCACCTACGTCCTATAAATAACTCCTATGAAAAAATTCAGATTCCTAGCACATGTAGTTTCTGAGATTTCGTGATGAGTGAGTGACCTTTTGATTTTATATATATAGATAATAAAGTAATATTAAAAAGAGGTTAATAACTTTAAAAATCTTTATATGTAACATGAACGTTACACGAAGCATAAAACAGAAGACTACCACCTCTGTTTTATGCTTCAACTAAAAATACTTACCACTTAAAACATGGACGAGAACAGATCTTGGGTTAGCGTTGGCTGGTGCACAAGTGTAGTGACCAGAGTCTGGTGTCCGAGCTTTCTGGACGAGTAGATGAGAGGTCGTCATCTCCCCTTTCTCCGTTATCACCGACACTCCACCTCGAGGAGAATCGTAGTTGATTTCCTTTGAAAATAAATTGATTTGGTTATTTTTATACAGAAGGAAGTAAAAATTATTGAAACCTAAATACGACCTAAGCTGATAATAACTAAAAAGTGAGTAAAGATAAAAATGAGCTCAAAGTAAAAAGAAATATTAAACATTTTTAGCTTCCGAATTCTCCAGTAACTATTAATTAATATATGAAAATGAACGAACCGAATTTTCTTCCTGTCAGTTACAGGCGTTGTGTTTTTTCCAATTTCCTCCTATGTATATACAAAGATTAGTTTTACACAAGACTTTCGGATAAGCACAAAATCTGTTGTTGAGTATTTTTTGATATCGAAACAGGGAGCGATGCAAATAGCGCTTTCATATCCTCGCTTACTTTCATTTAAATTACGCTTTAGTTAAGGTTTTTTTTCTTCATTTTTAACAAGTTACTTTTATGTATTTAAAAAATAATACACGTTCTCTACATACTCAGAAATAAAGAAAAATAAGCGAAAACTCCAATAATATATCAAGATTCCATTAAAAAAATCAATCAACTTTCAACTACAACCCAAATCTCAGAACGTCGTCTGAGTAATTCGTTTTCGACTAAATTTTATCAGCAGTAGCCTGAAGGATACCACGACATATTATTGACAGATGTCACAAACAAATCCCGAAGATCTGTGTTGCCTTCAAGACATGTCAATATATTGGGGCAAGTCTGAATTTCAACTAACAATGTATTCGGGCTTTATTCTATTTTCTGGCAGCTCGATTGCAACTCATTCTGGCAGGGATTCAAATAAGCCGCGAGTTTCTGAATAAATCCAAAGAAACTTTCTTAGACGGTGTACGCCAAACGTTCAGCATCCTTGATTGCGTAATTCTTAGTTCTTACCTAACAGATGTATGGTTTATGTTTGCACATGTGGGCCATTTGAGAAATCGCCTTGAGTTGGAATTTTCTTAATGCATGTAGGCGTTGCATAATCATGGATGCTCTTATGGAAATGCTTGGAAACGATGGTTGCTATTTATATGAAATGAAATTTCTATTTTGAGAGAGCATCTAATATTTTGCTTGGAAGTTCCATATATTATGTGTCCATGACGGCGTGATAGAACGCACTAGAAACACCAAATTGTAAAGAAGCAAAATTATGTTTTCAAGCATTTTATGGACATTTAAAGGATTTTTCGTTTATTTTCTCCAAAATAACAAAACTTGGATATAATATTAAAACTGTTCAGAATGCTATATTGATTCTATATAACACTTTGTATTGTGTTTTAATAATAATGTACTGTAATGGTACTGTCATAACAATAGATATCTTCGTAGCTGGAATTTAAATTCCATTCGGATCTTTCTGGTAATTACAAATTATGTTTTTTTGAACTCGGTTAAGCGGCAGACTGTCTACATGTAATCGCGGACTACTGCAAAGTGTAGAAAACATCCGGTTTTCAAAATTCTATAACACCAGTCCGGTTAAGAATTTTATTTAAAATTGAAGAAAGTATTTGTTGGACTAGTTAGAGATAGTCTATATTTTTTGTTTATGATATTTTTTTTAAGCTTCTCGCTTATAGGGACCCCGTGACGATTTCCATGGCTGAATTCATTGCTTTGTCTTGGAAGTTATACCCACATCTGTCGCATACAGTGCAGTCCCACCCTTATAAATCCATCATGCTCTATCAATAAATACATGAATTTTGTAATGATGTTCTCTTGACGATACAAGGGAAGGTTACGTAAGTGGCACACAACTCCCAGGGCTGTATTATCATAATATGCTCTCATAGCCTGCTTCAATTTAAATATATTATGTACGTGAAGTATTTGTTTAATATATAATGTTAAATATATTCAAGCTATTTATTTTATAAAACAAAATTGTATAATTATTCAACTGATTGTATAAATATTTGTATTAAATGTATGCAAAATTCGGCGGAAAGTGGGGAACCCTTTGCCTACCTTACTAACCTTACTAAGTGAAGCTGAAATGTATTATTTAATTAGTTCAGCTTAAGGCCAGTCGTGGCGCAGCGACAGTAGCGTGTGACTGTAAACGCGACTGCTAGTGGGTTCGATTCTTACTCGTGGAGATGAAATATTTTTTTTATTTAAATTTATATTTTGCAAAGCGTGGCGTTGAATTGTGCCACTCAACACGCAGTGCCTCTGTACCACGACTGGTCTCATTTTTGCTACTTTTGGCACTGGTATTTTTTTTATTTGTTATCTTTTTAATTTTTACTCCAAAAATCTTTTTCTGTATGTTCGATGTAAATAAACCTTTGTCTACCCTTATATGTGCTATCGTACAAAGGAATAAAATCGTCTGTTCCAGCCACAGGAGATGTTTACACCAGATATACTACGGTACATTGTAGATTTAATGAAATACAGTCCCTTTCAAATTATCTGTTCATAACATTATACAAAACAAAAGCTCAAATAAGTTTAAATTATCCAAAATTAACTAAATCGAATCAAAGGGTCTATTCCTACGCTAAGATGTCATATTTAATTTTTTTATTGCTTACATTTATCTGTTAGCAATAGCGACGCAAAGTGTGGAGAACGAAAGTATTTTAATGGGAACAGAGTGTCTTATACGCCTATTTGATATTACTTCATTATCTAATATTTTGTAAATTTCTCTGTAAGTGATAAAATCTTTTGAGAAAATATATGTCTCTAACCGTACATATCGGGAGGACCAAATATTTTCAGTATGACCCTTACCTCTTCATTATGAGTCCAGCGTATAGCCGGTGGTGGTTCTGGCGAGTGCTGCACCACGCACGTCAAGTTGATGGTGCTGCCCATGTTGATGAACAGCTCGGGCCCGCCCAGGATAGTTGTTAAAGGCTCTGTGGTGAATGGAGAGTATGAGAAAAGATAGAACAGCTAGAAAGGGTTAATAATGGCATATTTATTGTCTGAATATGTTGTTGTTGAAGTTGTCTTGATGGAAGGAGGACGGAGAGATTTATCACTAAAATATGGGCACAAATAAGAAATAAGCCAACATTTATGATTTATTCCCTATAAGTATATTTAGTAAAATTATATTGTACGCGTATATATGTAATTTAGTATTTTTTTTATCAAATTTAATGGTCTTTAAAATGACAATAAAGTATATTTATACAAAAATTACGGCCGCGGTGGCGTTATATAGACGTATTTTAATTTAACTTCACGCGTTATCCCGAATATAACATGGGAACCAAGGGAACCTAGAATCCATTCGAGACATGATATTAAGTGGTGGAATTCAACGTTACACCTGTACTCGTATTACAAGAGCGGAATAGTGAAAATAGTTCATTAGCCCTCGCGGAGACACCACAACCCGCAATGGTTTCTAACATTCGATACCAACTGTAAAACAATTCATTTTTTATCCTCATACTGTATTTTGCAAATAGTAGGGTAGGCAGAGGTAACCTGGGAACCTAGTGTTAAGACACTTCGTTACTATAACGACACTTCCATCTCCCACTTTCTCGTACGTTGCCATTACAGTTATTTTCAGTTAATTTTAAGCCAAAATTATTACAATTAAGCATACTTAAGCGCCATCTGTAGCAAAGTGCTTATGTAATAGCATTTATCTTAATTATACCATTCCGGATTTGTAATAACCGTATTTTTAAGTGAATGTTAGCTTTAAAAAAAAAAAAAAAACCCCACTCAGGGGAACAAACTATTTACTATTTTGATTTTCTCGCTCCAGTAGCGAGTAAAGCACGGCATTGAGTCCCACCACTTGACATGTAATGCCTCGAGAATTCGGGGGAAAATGAGGAACAGAATAATATTAACACTAGGTTCCCATGTTCCCTTGGACTACCCTGCTACATGTGGGATACAGCATTAAGCTAAAAAAACCTATACTGATCATTTTAATCACATTATCAAAAAAAGCTACAATAATAGTTCGAAATGGGAAATAGATAATCGCAAAACGAACTTCGTACAGAAGTAATTTAAAAAGCAGATGAATTTCAATTCATTAACGCGGCTGAAATGGAAATTTTAATCACGATATTTCTTTGGGAATGCAATTTTTAATTAAAAACAATTTTATTATCCTACCGGTCTCAATAACTGTTAAAATAATATCTCGATATGGGTTATTTCTATAAAGTATGTAAATGCGCGAGTAATTTTTATTAGTTCTGTTCTTTTTATATATATTTTTTAAAAAATATTTTCTATTTCAGGTTCATGCTTTATAAGAATGGCAATGGTTCTAGGACAATGGTTATAAGAATGGCAATGAAAAGGCAATGGTTCTAGGGCAAAGCAACTTCATTCGCTGCTTTCCACAAGAATTTGAAACTTTGATCTTTAAACCAGAATGAAATAATTCATAGCAATTAATAATAATTTAAACTACTTTCATTTTCTAGTATTAAAGCTAAACCTGACATTAAATTCCCAATCTCTCTACCATCGACATCCAAAGTCTCGAAAATTTTATGGAAAGTGGAGAATGGAGTATCTTAGTTCTATAGGGATATATTTCAAAGATAAATAATCTATATATATAAAAAGACTTGTCCTCACTGACTGAGGTAAGACGCACGCACCGCCGTAACCGCTGTGCGTAGAAACGTGGGATTTGGACAGATATAGATTTTCTTTTAAATTGGCACCAATTTTTATAAAATTTAAAATTTAGACTCTTAAAAGTATTTAATTGAACACATGTTTCGTGGCTTATTAGAATTTACCCCCAAATAAACAAGCGAAGCTGCGCGCGTGCGCTAGTTAACAATAAAACATTAATGTATTTAACATTATAATACTGCCTATTCAAAATAAAATATGAAATATCATTTATCTCTTAAGCCAGCAAAAGTAAGTCACTTATAATAATCCTTTCATTGGAGCTATCATGAAAGGGTTCCCATTCATTCAGGATTCGGGGATAAAACGTAAGAACAAATAAATTAGTTCCCCAAAATCAGGTAGAAAGTCGAAAGTTAAATCAATTGAATGCTTAACCTAAAGAAATTGCTTTGTAAGTAGCTATAATTGGGGTAACAATTGGTGTACTTAAAGTGATAAATAATGATGTTATCGCTGAAATGTTGGACTGTTTGAATGGTTTGTGGATTATCGTGTATATTTTTTAAAGTTTTTTTTTAGTACTTCCGTTTTTTTTTATTTCTGCTGCGATATTTAATGGTTAGAGCATACTGACGTATTATGAGCCAAAAAAGGGAAAACGAATAGTAAATACTAATTTTGTAGTATATTTTCTGAAGCTGCCAAAGTGGGTAAATTGAACAAATGATATATAATAAGTAAAATATAATTTTAGTAAAAAAGTTTAGTATTATTTACAAAAAGAAAGGACAGAAAAAAAGGTAGAGAGTGGGTTTATAATGGCGCCCCCAATTGGGGACATTGGGAACATCAAAGGTAAATTATTAGTATTTGTCAACATAATTTTTTAAGCCAACATTGAACCTACAGCCATCATATATGCATCCAATACACTAAAATCTAAATAACCCAAACCCATACATCACTTACCAACAACTGATAGATACATCCGATGTCCGATAGGCGGTGTGGTACCAACTTGGCACTCATAGATACCGGAGTCACGGCGTTGCGGGAATCTTATCTGTGGATTTTATGTTTATTAATGGTCAGTTAGAAATTGGCTAGGTTTAGATAGTAAATAACTTAGGCGTTGTAAAATCCTGGATTTCGGCCAAAAGCCGTGTACGTGAAACGATTTGTGATCTTCTGTTAACAAGTGCTGGTGGTGCTTTCTTGCTTGGATGGTTTGCGAGTTTGGTGGCTTTTGGGTGGGTTTAGTGAATATAGAATATAGGTTACTATGGTAGAACGGTATTCGTGATAGTTCTTAGGTTTAATGGTTACCACTTTGTCGTGGTATAAGCGGGATTTGTTTGTGTTTTTATTATTTTTTGTTGTTTATATTAATTTTTGAATAAGTTAGAAGTGAAAAGTCTTTGAGCAGGGGGACGAGTTAGCAATTGTAAACGCGACAGGTTGTGGGTTCCATTTTCACCCGAGGAAATGAAATATTTGTTATTTTCATTTCTTCTCTGTATCCCTCACTTAGAAGGGTAGGCAAGAGGAAGCTGAAAACCTAATGTTAAGAAACTCCGTTCCCGTCAAGACACTCCCGTGCCCACTTTTCGTCACTGACGTAACTTAACGCTGCGATTGCCTCGTTACAAGAGCGAGGAAAATTAAATTATAAAATATTTACCATGCACCACGACTGGCCTCAAATATATTTACATATGTTTTATTTATCTGAAAATCAACCCATGTAGGTTAAACAGACTGTAAGAACAGGGAAATTATGTCAATCTGGCTCTTGATGGAAGGGAACTCGAATGAAATATTGTTAATGCAAATAATTAAAATAATACAAAGAATCTCTTTACGAATAATTTAGAATTATATAGACCATTTGTGTTTCTATTTTGTTAACCACTTTTCTAACAATATACATTTCTAACAATATATTATAAAAAAATTGTTAATTAACAAATATTTAATACAGTAGTAAATTAAATAAAACATTATTACGGTACTTGGTTCGAAAACAAATAAAATGGCTCTCGAATAATATATTAATAGAATTGAAATAATAATAAGTACTTATTAGTACTTGAGCTATTATTGTGTTTTAATTATTATTTTCTATTCAATCCATTGATTATCGTATTTCAAAATGTAAACTTAAAATGAGAGCCAAGTTCAATATTGAATAATGCGTCTCTCCAGAATTCACGGACAAAAGAACGTAGATCTCTCATTCGGGAGAATGAACTATCATTCTCCCGAATGGGGCCCACAACTTTCGCTGTTTCAAGCAATTTCATTTTAAATTTTTTTTAGCTTCTTGCTGTATCCCGTACATAGCAGGATAGGCAGAGAGATAATAAGAATCTTATATAAGGTACAGTCTGTTGTCCCCATTAAGATACTCCGTTGTCCATTTTCTGAACCATGGAGGCATTTTGTGCCTCGTTACCAAAAAATATAAATGTTTACTCGTATATAAATTTAAATTTCAATATATAATATTATATAACATTCAAAACAATAAAAGTTAGTCAAACCTATTCCAACAAACATTCATGGCTGCCATTCAAAATCAAGAATTTAGTTTTCAAGCAACAAGCGACTAATTTGAGTGGAGTTACTAAGAATGAAATTTAACTATCCGGGCGGTCTGCCCGAAGTTAGATAGTTCACGTAACTCCGGCTTCCTATCATTTCCAATTTGTATTATATAATCGGATGACAGTTGGGAAGTGCCTGACTGATGGAGGTTCTATTCCGGCTTAGCAAAATAGAATAGTTTATTTTTGAGGTAGTATTCGTAGTATTCGTAGTATTCTCCCTATTCGGGAGATTGAAAAATAAACTGAAAAAAATAATAATTTTAGTTTCCGACGTTGTTTTATATCAGCATATTATAGCAAATATTTCAAAAATAGAAAGAATGTCATATCTTAAAATTTTCCTTATTCTTTTTAGATTTTAAGTCAAATAGGAGACCGATTTGCTCACTAAGGGCTATAAATCAAAGTTCATTATGCTTGCATTCCCGTCCAATTTTTTTTAATTTTTAACATAATATTTCCTTAAAGTTTTCAATTCTTTCCAAATTTCAAATTACTAGGTCATTAGCGCTCTTGTATTTAGATTACGTTCACTTAAGAGTTTATTTTTTAATGTTCTCCAAAGAACAACGCTGGGAATTTGATATTAATTTTAATTTAATACGTCCACGCGTACAGATAGACGGACAACAAATTATAATATTTTTTTTTATACCTAAGGAACCCCAATACAACACATTGCAGCAATGCAGATATTACGAAACTGTATACCGTTTATCTCAGCGTCATCTTGACGTGCTAAGCCAATTTTTAGGATGCTGCAGCCAAAAGGTGAAAAAGGTGTTTCAGCATTATATTCGCATAGAACTAGGCTGTCAAAACAAGTATTGTACACTATACAGTGTTTGCGGGTGGTGGTTTTAGAGTTTGTAAAAAATACCCTTTTTTCTTTGTTCAAAAAGTTTTTCGTTTTATTCGGCTGTCACATTGTCACGTGGACAATAAATATGCGTTATATAGGGAAACTGAGCCCTACGAATGTATTGGCATAATAAATATAGGTTAAGGCCAACGTGGCGTAGTGACACAGCCTATGACTGTCAATACGATGATGTTGGGTTCGATTCCCACTCAGGTCATTGAGTTCTTTTCACATTTTCGCTTATTGGTCTAAAAAGGAATCGTTAATAAAGAAAGAAACTAATTTACCATACCAAGAAGGCACCATATAATTATATAGACATACCTTTAATATCCAGTCTTCAGTGTGAGGATTGTGCACGCTGATGAACCTCTGGTCTGACGTGTATGTCATTCGTCCTGACGTCAACAGATGAATGTCTCGATGCCTAATCCATGATACCTGGTGAGAATACGTTTAATTAATTAAGTCATACATAATATAGGTGAAAATATGTGTGAGTCTGACAGGCCACCGCAGCGCGGGGGCACTAGCGTGTTACTGTAACAGGGAAATTAATAATTTAATTTATTAATATTTTAATTTCTTCGCTCTAGTATCAAGGAAAAATAGACGCGTTGAATTACGCCACTCAAAACGCAATACCAAGGAAATTCGGTGGAAAATGGGGAACGGTATGTCTAACACTAGATTCCCGCTCCCTAGGGTAGATATATGCGGCTATGTGCGGGATACACGGCACCATAACGGTTTCACATTATTTCAATCCCGCTATAAAGATCCCGCTGAGTGAGTTCGATTTCCAATCGAGACAATGAATTATTTGCATATCTTGGCTTTGAGGCGATTCGTTCAATATTACCTTTAAACACACATTGTTACTAAAATTAGGCGATGCGTGGGATACAGCGTGAAGCTGATATAATAAATCTCTTCAATAAAATTAACCTTTAGAAATCATTGTAACAAAAAAAAAAGAAAATGTGGAATTTACATTCAACGTGTAAATAAACAAAAAAATACCCGTTATTGCGTGACGTAATCCAAATTAAGATAAAAAGTACCAAATAGGATTTGCGACCACAATTTTTAATAATAAATGATATACTTTTAACGTTTCAAAACTGCTTTTATGTGTAAAATTCAAGGAAGAGAGACCAAACTGAAGTTAATATCAAATATTCTACGAACCTTTAAGAAATAACACATTCTTTTATCGATATTTAACTCCCACAAAGTACGAAGCGTACTTGGTGATAATTAAAAAAAAACATCGAAAAGATATTTGGGTCGCTAGAAATGAAAAAAGCAGATCTCGAATTTCCTTCATATTAATGAGATTTCTTGTAAAACTAGATTATCCAGAATCTTAGAAATATGACCGGTATTTTATGTAAGGCTGAAAGCGAAATATTAATATAATAACTTTTCGTTATTTCGGCCTAGAAAACGACTAGATGCCTACATCTAAGATGAATATTTTCATTTTCATTCCCTCTCTAGTAAAAAGATGATGCGAGGCGTTAACTTTCGCTAATAGCTTGCTATATAAGGGATCCCGCATATAGGAAGTTAAATAAAAACAAACCTGCCTTGCCTCGACACCAGAGGTTAGATATGAAAATATAAATTTAATTTAATAAAAATAAATATAAATTTAATAAAATAATATAAACTCTGCGCTACGACTGGCCTCATTATATTAATCCTATCGTTATTCTAATAGTTTCTTAAGAAATCCAATTACAGAAGCTGTACTCACCGTCCTATTCCCAAGATCGTGGACCCTGCAGTTCAGCTGCGCAGTCTTTCCAACTAGCGCTGTAACGTTCCTAGAGTACTGTAAATCGAAGTGTGGCCCTCGCTGTGTCAGGCCAAGGTCTACATCAGTGTACTCCAACTCTTGGACGCCGTCGGAGCTTAGACCATTTGTGTTGTCTGTGCAACCTGGGGACGATTTAAAATTTTAAAAATTATATTATGCTATTTTATTTATCTTATAATATTTATATATAATATAAGTCTGATTTAAGACTAGTCGTGGTGCAGGGGAGACAAACGTCACTGTAAGCGCTATAGCTTGTGAATTCGATTCCAACTAGAGAAAATGTTATATTTTCATTTCTTCGTTCTGGGGTCGAGGCAAACCGTTGCGTTGAGTTCTGCTTCTCAACACGCAATGCTTCCGGAATTATTTGAAAGTCAGAAATCAATGTGTCTTATTACAAACTGAGTGTCTTAACACTAGCTTCCCAGGTCCCCTGCTATGTGCGGGATACAGCGTGAAGTTACAAAAAGAAATATATATTATATGCATAATTTAATTTCTTCTGTGTACGACTAAAGGCGGTCGTAGTGTAGCGGCACAACGTGTTACTGTTAACGCGACAGTCGCGAGTTATACTTTTATGGTAATGTTCCATCACGAGTGGAGTCTATATCTTCATAATTTGTTTACATTATAATAATAAGTATTTTTTAGTAGCTAGCCGATGAAACCTAGCGTTCCTTTCACAAACACTCCGTTCTTCATTTTCTAGAGACAGTGCATGGTCTAACCATCGAGGACGCAAAAGATCGTGCAAAGTGGAGTAGGTTGAGTAGGAAGGCAGACCCTGGTAATAACCGGGATTAATGCCAGGAAGAAGAAGAAGTGCATGTTAAGTGGCGGAAAATGGAAATATTAAATTTTTCATTTCCTCGAGTGAGAATCGAATCCAAAGCCTTTCGCGCATAAAATCTTCATATTTTTGAATAAATATGTACCCACTATAATTTAAGTAGAACTACAAAGAAGCTTTACAGACGAGAAATCGCAGCCAACAGCGTAACCATTCAAAATTAAACCCCAAACAAAAACAGAAGTAGAATGCAAAATGCATCTAGTTTTAATCAGACCTCGCTGTTTTATTCACTATCTAAATATAGTCAGTATTGGAATAATTTACATTGTTTTAATTAATATTTTATTGTACTGTGGTATATTCTTAGAATTAATCACATATTCCAATAGTTACCAGTGTCTTTGGAAATAAAAGAAAAGGTCTTAATAAATACCAGATATTTTTAAAGCGCGGTTAAGCGCGGAGCACGCAACGATCTTGATTCGCACGAAAAGCGGAATATTGAGCGTTCCCCTGACTACGTACTGATTAAGTACGCGAAAGGTGGGAAAATAAATGGAAATGGAATATTTAATATTTTTATATCTTCGTTTTTGCATCGAGGTAAAGCGCGGCGTTAACTTCCGCCACTCAACACGCATTGCCTCCAGAATTCGGCAAAAAGTGGGGAGTGGAGTGCCTTAACACTAGGCTCTCTCTCTGCCTACCCTGATGCGGAATATATATGAAAGTGGAAAAAATAATAATATTATGCTCATTATTGTATACTTACGAGTATGTACAAACACATATTAATTTTTTCTACGTTAGTAGATACTCAACGAAGTCCTTCAAACTGTAACATAACAAGCTTAACAAGCTTAACAACATGCTTTTACGTTATTTTTTGTACTAAATTTATTTATTTTTCTACGTAGGTACCCTACGGTCAAGTAGCCATGTACAATTGGTTTGTACGGCCGACGTTACATATAAAAAAGTAATTGTTATATTAGAGTATCCACTAGAAATAATTATTCTCTTATATATATTTGATACTAGCGACGTAAATGCAGCTTTGAGTTCCGAAACTCCGCAACTTAGTGTGTCGAAATCGGTCGAAAAGCGGAAAACGGAGAATTAACAAGAGAATTGACAAATCCAGCGACGCATCATCAAGGGAACAAAAGAACGGACTTACAAAACGTACACACGCGCTAATACTTAACCCTTCTTTCGGGCTTCGCAGCAGTTGGTTAAAAAATATAGAATTATAAATATTTTCATCACAATATTTCAGCAAGCCAATCGCTTGTAAAACATTTAATAAAAATCAATGATACATAGCCTTTATTAAGCATCTTCACGAAAATAACAAACGAACTCATCCAACTATAAACTAGGATAATAAATTATATTGATATTAAAGAGTGACATCTGTGTCCGCACTATATTATGGCCGTTTGGGGGTATATTGTGCCCTTGATTCATGGGAAAGTATAATGGGGATGATAACCATCCGGTCAGATAAGTATTGTTGATATTTGTTCTACCAACTTGTCTTCCTGTTGTCCTTATCCTCATAATTCGTAAGGAGTGGAACGTCTGTATGTATTGTTTTGGATAGAAAAAACGTAGTGAATTCATTATTTCGGCATTGAGTTCTTCCGTTTCAAAAGTTGATCGGTGTGAAAAGGAGAAAGGCGTCAAATGGAGAAATGGTGAAATTAAGGCAAAAAAGTACCTATAAATAATAAAATAATGTAATAATAATAAATATTAAGTTACAAATACGACGAGCTTAACTTATAAGTGTTGAGTAATAAATACCTGGAACCTTTAAAGAATTCAATATCTGGAGATAAGAATGTCCTGTTATAAGTTTCAGTAGTTGATAATAACAAAATACAATTAAAGTTGATAACTTTTAAAACATTTGAACCAAAGGACGTGTCTGTAGAGTTTAGTTAAAATATTTTAAAAAAGGAACACCCAAGGTTCCCACTTCTTGCCTAGCAATGTGAAGTATAAAGCGTGATGCTATAAAAAATAAAAGAAGAAAATAAACCAACTAAGCAACAAATAGAATTACATATAACATACATATGTTTACCCCTTTCCAACATAATTATATTTACAAAAGAACGGGTGAACGAACCGCTATTTAATGTAGACAAGATAAACTAGACAGTCGCAGCTCTAGAAAGTGAATTAGAAAACATATTATAAAACTGAGATTACGTGGAGGTTTCTTTTAGATTAATACTTAAATTATACATTTATTATTGTAAAGTTTTGTGTAAAAAAGACTAGCAATGTAAGTGTAGTAGGTAAAAAAATGCTTCATTTTAGGAACGTTAAATCAATTTTTGTAAGTTATACAAAAATTTTAACCCACCATTCATTTTTCTAACTACGCTAGAGCAGCGCTATAGCAAATATTATCTATAAAAGCCTTGTGAAACACTTTTTGCTTCCTAGCAAACATTCCTTTAAGGCAAATAAGGAAAACATAGATAAATCTTTTTCTTATAACATCGATATTATCGTTTATCTAACTTTCGTACGTAACTTTGCGTGGTAGGGATGGATAATTTTCCTCTTGCTTTAGATATTCCCTTTAAGTTAGTAATATAATATATTAAGCCATATAAAAATTCTAGTGAGTGGAAATCGAGCCGACGTTACATATCTAGCGAGGTATCTCTCAACTATGTTAGATTTTTTATTACTAGCGCGATATACGCGAAAGCATGTCCAGCCAGGCAGTTAAAAAAAACTTTTAAGGCGCACTATGTACACGACTAGTTAGCTTCTTTTCAGCTCTTTACAATACGAAAACTATCTAAAACAATTAAAATATCATTAGTTTTGCTAAACGGTTATTGATATAATGTTTAAAGTCCGATATTATTATGACCACTTCACCAAAAAAAAAAGCCAAGATGACCTAGAAATTTGATTTTTAGTACCAAAGTAAACTAGTATATATATACACAAGAAAAAATTATCCATCCACCCTTGGCATCTATATAATAAATAGATATATCTATAATGTTAGCCGGTAAAGTTGAGTACGACGAGTCATTCATTATTGACCTTGGCTCTCATTTTGCAGTTTTCGTTTTGATCGGATTTCCTTATAATACAATAAGGATAATTTAGCTCAAGAACAATCTCCGAAATCATACTTAATTCAATCTCTTGATTAAAGTGGTCACGAATGTAATCCAGCTTTAACGGTTTAAAAGATATCATTTTGGGTGAAAATTCCCTCTCAGAATTTGTTTCTAAGCACAGCTTTGCAATAAGCATAGCAATATACCTAAAATAAGACAATTTTTCTTTGTTTATTTAATGTTAAATACTTCCTGTAACAGTTTTTTTTCTCGAGAAAAAGAATTGTTTTCTTTTACAAATCTTATTGAATACAATAGAATGCTATAGCGATATTGTAAGACTTTTTGTTAATAAAAAGAATAAAGATTCTTTCAGTGTAAATAACAAATTTAAGTATACGAGTATACTTTACGTAAAAAAATATATTTATACCGAGGCCTCATGCTGCCCCTCTAACCACTCTTCCCTCATAAATATATTTTGCTAACTAAGACATATTTATCTCCAAATTACTAAAATCTAATAGTTTGTGACTATTATAACTGTATAATTTTACAATAAATAATCTTTAAGTCCTTATGACTTATTACAATATTTTTAATATTTAAAAGTTATAACTCACTCACTCACTCATTAACGGAAGAGTTTTATATACCTAAATATATGTGTTTGTTCTTGTTTTTTCCAGCTTCACGCTATATCCCGATTACTATCGGGATATAGCGTGAAGCTGGAAGGATAGGCAGAGACATTCTAGTGTTGTTCTACAGCGCCACGAAGACCTCACTCACCTAAATACATAAAAAAATATATTCATCAGATCTAACTCACCTGTAAGGCTCACGAGGGCGAGCGCACCGAAAGCGCTGAATAGAAAAGCTATAGTCATGGCTAGAGCACGGGCCCGTACATAATCCCACTTTAACACTTCACTTCACTTTGGTGTTGCGGACTTCTGCAGTGTGTCTGCGAACAAAAATACACTTTAACACTTCGGAATTACGCTTCTATTAGAGTTTTTATAATGGGGTGAATGTAAAAGTATTTTTTAGATGCATATATTATGGTATCGTTTTTCATCAGGCGGTGATACAGCGTTTGGTTATAAACGCAATAGTTGTCGATTCCATTCCTAGTGTTGGAAATATTTTTTTTCATATTATTTCTCCATAGTAATAAAATTAAACAGGGCCTGGAGTACCTGCCAACACATAAACAATGTCAATGTTTCATTTCACTTTGTCTGTACTAGATTCTTTCAGATCTACAAACTTCAATTATAACCGACTTCAAAGGGGAGTAATGGACATGTATATAGATGTAGGTATACACGGTAGGTGGGTAGAAACATAATATTAGTTTAGTTTTTATTAACATGTATATTGTATATAGGTATACTCAAAAACTGTATTTCCGGCGTCTAGTTCCGCTACTTAACGTATAATGTCTCGAAAATTGAACAAAAAATAGGAAAAAGAATGATTTAATAAATTAATTTTTAACAAAAAGAAAAACCGACCTCTAACAACGAACTAAAAAGTGAAAAATAATTATACAAAGATTTTATAATTTTGAAGTCGGTACCAAGTAAAACAAACAGACTTAGTAATTAGATATTGTAGTAAAGGTGTTGTAGCATTAGCTTTTCTCTTTTTAGTTCGTTGTTAGAAGTCGGTTTTTCTTTTTGTTAAAAATTAATTTATTTTACGATTTAAAATGCTGCTTCTTAAACGAGTGGTGATGGTGGTGGGAGTGGTTGTCAACGAGTGGTTGTGGTTGTCCTAAGTAAAACTTTATTTAATTAGGTATTATTTTTTTGCAAAGTTACAAGAATTGGGAATGCCCCTTTTTTGGAGTTGGTTGAAAATGAGAACATCCTCTTTTTTGAGGTTGGATGAAAAGAAATGCAACGATCAGGAATCTCACTTCTAACATCAATTTAAAAAGTTATTGCTTGTAACTATTACAGTATAAACATTTTTTACCAAAAAAAAAATGAACTTTCTCAATTTTCACCGGATTCCATAATCGGAATCTAACCAAACTTTCACCAAATTATCCTTGAAGTGTATCCTTTTCAAATAAAAAGGAATCATCAAAATCGGTTGACGCGACATTGAGTTATTCGTCTATTTGTGGCACACATACCTAATGCAAATTTAAGATTTATGTGATTTTCTCATAGATACCTTTGTCAGACATGGACGAAAAAAAATGGGACCAAACGGGAAGCACTACCCTTTAAATAAAAAAGAATATCAAAATCGGTTCACCCAGTCAAAAGTTATGAGGTAACAAACATAAAAAAAAAATTTAAAAGAACAAGTCGAATTAATAACCTCCTTTTCTTACAGTAGTCTGTTAAAATAGGTTACCTGCTGCCTACCAACAGAAAATGGTTGTAAAGAGGTAATTGACCGTAGGTTGCCTCTATAGGAAACCAAAATATATAATTATATAATTAGTAATAATTATATATCTACACAGTACCACAAAAGTCAGCTATTCCGTACAGAGCGATGCTAATTTCGTTCCTAATTATACGAAAATTATAAATTTCGCATGTACTAAGCGTTTTTGTTTCGAAATGTCGTTGAAATTTTAAGCCCAAATAAATATGAATTTCAATTAGCAATATGTTAAAGTAACCTAAGGGACTCTAGTAGACCTTTTTATCTTCACCTATTTCAAATGACCAGAGGCCATTCGTGGCGCAGGGGAACAAATTGTGACTGTAAACCGATTGGTTGTGGGTTCGATCCCCACTCGAGGAAATTAAATATTTATTTAAATGTATATTTCCATTTCTTCGTTCCGGTGTCGGCGTTGAGCTCCGCCACGCAACACGCAATACCTTCAGAAATTAGCGGTACTTTACGCTGTATTATGCACACAGTAGGCAGAAGAAACCTAGGAACCAATTTGGAAATTTTATTGATAAAGGGAATTTCAGTTTCTTACACTGTTAAGAAAAGAGAATTTTGTCACTCAATACGTAATGTTCGAAGTATATCAACACTAGATTCTGTTAACGCCCATTATTTTTTCATTTTCAAGCTCTATCCCGCACAGCGCAAAAGGGAAATAATAAATATGCATATAATAAATTTATTACATGCACACACAGAATATTCCAAGAATACCTATATACAGTTTACAGGATATGTGGAATGCAAAAACTGCAGGAATTTCGCAGGTTATTCTAGAAGCGTCAGGAATTTTTATTAACACGACGTCGCTTGTGTTCAGTATAAAGCTTTAACATAATTATAAAATATCATATTATAGTGGCGTAGCGGCATGGCATGAGTGTAATCACAACGGTCGTGGATTCGATTTCCGGTGGAAGGAAATATCAACTGCTTAGAGTTTAAACTTGAATCTGTATTTTGTCGTTATGTACGTACTGGAGTTTTAACCGACTTCTGTAAGAAAAGGACGTTATTAATTCGACTGTTTTTTTTATGTTTGTTACCTCATAACTTTTGACTGGGTAATAATACTGGTAAACTGGTAATAACCGATTTTGAAAAAAAAAAAATATTTGAAAGGTGAAGCTTTCCGAATGGTCCCATTTTTTTTTTGGTCCATGTCTGACAATGGTATCTATGAGAAAATCACATAAGTCTTAAATTTGCATTAGGTATGTGCGCGACAAATAGACGAATAAGTCAATGTCGCGCTAACCGATTTTGAAGATTCTTTTTGTATTTGAAAGAACATACTTCAAGCATAATTTGGTTAGGTTCCGATTATGGCGTCCGGTCAAAATTAAGAAAGTTATTTTTTTTTGGTAAAAAATTGATTATACTATAATAGTAACAAGCAATAACTTTTTTAAATTGATGTCAGAAGTGAGATTCCTGATCGTTGCATTTCTTTTCAACCAACCTCAAAAAAGAGGATATTCTCATTTTCAACCAACTTCAAAAAAGGGAGACTCTCAATTCGCCCGAATACTTTTTATGTATTTTCTTGTCAATATACCAAAATGTAACTTTGCAAAAAAATAATACCTAATTAAATAAAGTTTTACATAGAACAACCACGACCACTCGTTGACAGCCACTACCACCACCATCACCACTCGTTTAAGAAGCACCATTTTAAGATACCATCACTTAAAATCGTAAAAAAAAAAAAAATTAACAAAAAGAAAAACCGACTTCTAACAACGAGATTATAAAGATTTTATAATTTTTAAGTCGGTTTCAAACTAATGCTACAACACCTTTACTACAATATCTAATTACTAAGCCTGTTTGTTTTACTTGACACCGACTTCAAAATTATAAAATCTTTGTAAAAATATTTTTTCACTTTTTAGTTCGTTGTTAGAAGTCGGTTTTTGTTTTTGTTAAAAATTAATTTATTTTATTCCGGTATTGGGAAGTGTACAAAAATTACCTTTATTTTTTTTCATATAGTATATAATACAAATAAATTATCAACATTGTAAAAACCATTTGTTTATATTAATAGTTACTTTTAGTTCTTTTTTTGTCTCTCTTGAGAATATTTTCCTTTATAGGCTCTTAGCAAGTTTACACACTAAGCTGACCATATTTTCAATTCGTTACTCTGGAATGGTGTATAAGAAACGGAATGTCTTGACACTGGGTTCATTCTACCTACCCTGCTACAGCTTGAAACTAAGAGTAGGTAGGTATTTTTGTGTGTACTAAAAAATGCTAGAATACTTTTATTTAGACTTCATACACTAAAGGCCGCATTTATTATTCTTTTCTTTAGTAATAGTAAATATTCGCTAAACAAAACACAATGCCCTAATCTCCAAAGATCGCTACAATAGAGCAGGATTGCGTTGAATTGAAAAAGTGTATTAAATTTTTAACTCAAGCTCGTTCTTTTCTTTATATTTTTATTTTTGCTGCCGAGTTAATTGAACTACCTTTATTTCTATATAGGTTGTGAGTTTTTTGAAGGTATGAAAATGCTTTAGAATTTTTTTGTCTTATTTTTTTAATGTTTTATGTACGTACGTGTTTTGTTTCGTTTAAAAATCTTTGAGTGTAAAAAAACATCTTTAAAAATCTTGAAATAGGCTGAAGTTATTTTAGAACAGTCAGTTTCACACAGCACTGTAGGCAGTTGGAAAGTAGTGGAGAACGAAACTGGAGACACTACACGTTGAGTGGCTGAACTCAACGCCGCTTTTGGTCTCGACACCACAGCGAAGAAATATAAAATAAGTAATATAAAATTTTCTCCCTTCGTATACTGTAACTTGTACCCCTGTACCACGACTGATTTCAAGAAATTATTTCAAGGTAACCTTAAAATTAAAAAAAAAACATCAGCGGAAAGTAAAGAACGCAAGTATCAACACTGCGTTTCCAGGTTCCCTCTGCCCTACTTTATATATAGAATACAGCGTATGCTTTATATATAGAATACAGCCTATGGCTTAAAAATAATACAAGAGATTATCTAAAAATAAATTGACCATACTTCAAAAAATAAAAGTGTAACAAATTACAACTGTTTTCTATTTGCTTAACTGAAAAATCTTCTTGTTTTTCAATTGAAACAAGTTTTAAAAAACAAACTTTCCCCAGCCACTCGTTCCCCTTAGTTTGACCGTAATCCACTCTGGAAGTTGCCATGGTAAGAGAAAATCGCTTATTCGTTAAGATCTTTATAAGAAGAAAGTCTTAATATTAAGTTTAGAACGGCTTATATCTTATATTAGTTTGTGGAAACGAAGTTACTGTAATATATACGAGTATAACTCATCTCTGATGATTATCAGGGATGAGGATTGTGTTCGAGTGATTGTTAACGCAGTGACTCCCATTCGGAAGAATTAAATATAGAAAATTGGGAACAATAGTTTCCTAACGGGTACAGAGTGTCTAAACACTAAGTTCCAAGCTTCTTTCTGCCTACCCTGCTTAATCTGCTAAAATGTATAAATTGCTGTAAATTTAATAATAATTTATGTTAGAAGTTCACTAACTCATTTCTTAGGTCAACACAAAATCAATACAATTGAATAACTAATTCTGGTAACTGACAGATATAATTAGAAACGTTGCAATATTGCTAATATAATTTTAAGTTAAACTTTAAGCCTTGTCGTATTGGGACATCATAATAAATTAAATGTTAACTGTATTATTATTTGGCTATTATTATTTTGTAAGCGTTATTGGGACTATTAGTATTAGAAAATTGGATTGGTTAAATCCGGGATTAGAACCCCCGCGTATTTTTTGTTCTTTTTCAAATTCACATCTCGCACGTAGTATAGTAGGGGGAGTGAAAAAAGAGACATAAGACATTCCGCCCCCCCCTTTCCGCCGAATTCTAGCGGTATTCAGTAGCGGAACTCAACACCGCAGTTTGGCCCGATTAAAAAAGAGATATGTATTCCTGAACACTATTTTATGGCCTGTTTTCCAAGATTAAAATTTATTTTCATCTATTCATTCGGTGTTTACTTTTTTCATCTAAGATTTTGTCAAATGCAGCAAAACTAGTTAGTTTTATATCTTTTATTTCTTACTCATGTTCGTCCGCTCGAGGGTTACAGTGGAAAAATATTCTTTTGAAATATTACACTGAATTTATTAAGAGATTGAGAATTAAAATACTTTTAGCAAAGTGAAGGTTTATTTTTAAGATCTTTCTTTTAACCCTTTTATTCTATGTAATAATTAAACTTTTTAATTATATAGCTTCACGTAATAAAAATATTAATTTGTTCGTTCTTCCCATTGGAAATCGAACTTACGATAGCCAAAATAGGCCACGACGGTCACACAATTGTTTAAAATAATTTCACGCTTTTTAAAGCAAGGCATTGAGAGTATAAAACAACTTAAAAAAAAAGAAGTCAAATCATTCTGTCATCCACTTACCGATAGATTTGCCTTTTGGGCGGCGAAATTCAACGCCACACTTCCTTCTTAAGCAGGATAATGAAAATAATACAAAAAAAATCGAAAGAACTCAAAGAACAGCGTTAGTCTAGCTTGATCGTCCTCTCGAAGTGGGGAAATTCCTGTAGAATGCAATAGGAGCGGTAGAATGTCGTCTTCACTAAGCTATTTAATAACGGCTCAGAGGCCAGTTCATTCCTTATTACTTTGGAGTTCCTGGGTTCCAATTCCGTAAAACATATGCGGTTACACAATTAACCCTTAACTACCTACCATATGTTACTGTCACATAATACTGACCGTAGGTCTGTGTGACCACAGAATGAAAATATAATTATTTTAAAAGGAATTGTTGTGACCCAGTGAGACTGTAAGCACAGCGTCTGTCTGTAAACGTGACAGTGGTAGTTTTATTCCCACATGGGTATTTATGAAAAAATATTTACATTTCCGAGCGTTGGTTCATAACTATAGGTCTACGGATAGTATAGATGTTTTGATTATGAGGCGAATTTCATACAAAATACAGCAAAACCAATGTATTAGAAATGCTCGTATCTTTTGATTGCATTGACTTAAAAGCTTGATAGCTCTACGCGATCTTGAAATAGATAATCTTGACAGACGGACAAAGTGATCCTATAAGAGTTTAGTTTTCCATTTTTAAAATAGGTAACCCTAAAAACGAAATAAATCTAAAATCATTTTATAGAAACCATTTTGTAAACGTAAATTGATAGGAAAAAGGAAGCTCTTCATCGCATCAACTAATAAGATGAAATCGTATTTGAAACTGTTATAACATAAAAATGTTTGCAAACTTTCTCTTGAAAGTAAATACACTGAAGAATATTATGTTACCTTTCTACAAAACTGTGGTACCGATCATTTGAGTTTAAGAATTTTGTGGGACATTTTATAGTAAAAATATTCTGTTATGCTTTAAACGTAGTCGATGAATTAAAAACAAATATTTGAAGAACTTGTGATTATTTTATTTGCTTTTTTTATTTTCAATTAATAATGTTAAGACACTCCGTTCTCATTAAAGTACTTCCATTACCCACTTTCTGCCGAATTCTGGTGGATTTGCGTGTTGAGTGGTGGAAACTCAACGCCGCACTTTGCCACGATACCATAGCGAGGAAGTGAAAATAAAATACATATTTTAAAAAAAAAGCTTAGCTTGGCTAAAATCCAGAAAAAATTTTAATGAACATCCATCATCTATAATTTCTAATTATTATTATGATTATTAATTAAGCTTTACATCCAATAGAAGTAATAATCTATGGCTTAATAATCAGGGTGCAGGAATGGTTTCCAAGAGGCGCAGGTTCAAATTTCACCATATACGTTTTCTGAATAAGTAGTATACTCGTACTATAGAGAGCCCTTTACCCTCAGGGACACAAGTTAGTCGTTTTTCTTATAAAGGCAATTTCTGCTTATTAGTTTCTTTTTATAAGATCTTAAACTGTGAAATTTTCATTAACAGTTTTATGAAAGCTAAATTGGTGTAGAAAATACCTTTGGGTTGAAGTTTTAATGGGAAAAGTTGGCAGGTATTTCATAATTTTTATAACTGTAACTTCGGGTGTACAGCGCACTACTGGGAAACGTGATGTTGGAATCACTTTTAATGTTTGTATAAAAATATAGATTTTTATCCCAGGGAAGGCAGAAGGAACCTTCTAGGGATAAGACATTCAGTTCTTCATACACCGCCATATTTGCGAGACTTTTGATTGCGAAACAATTTCGTTACCAGAGCGAGAAAATGAAAATAATTCATTAATTCGAGTGGGAGTCGAACCCACAATCGTCGCGTATTATAAAATGAATCCCGGCCGAGTGGATAAGAAGTATGTATATATTAAAAAAAATTGTCAATAAGTTGTAAAACTCTAAAAATAAATACTCTAACGGTGGAAGATAATTTGAAATCGTATAAGACAATCGGCAAAAGAAATTGCAAAAAAATATTCCATTCTAATTAGATACTTCAACTTCACTTGGCCGACTACTTAATCATTTGTCTTCTTAACTGACTAGGGCTCTTAAAAATGTTTCAATTATCGGAATTTTCGACTTTCTAACACGTTTTTATTAGGTCGAGATATAAATATATAGAAAAATCTATTAGTTTGCAATAAATGCACTGCTAATGGTTGTATCATCATGAAACTTGGCAATTATAGATAGATTAAATGACAGTACAATATTATGGTACTACTGAGCTGGTCTGATGACGGAATTTAAAGATGTTTGATGTAGTGGAAATCGAACCCACACTCGTCGCGTTTACAGACACACGCTTGTGCCTTATAAGGGATACAGCGTGAAGCTAAAATTATGAAACTAAAGAAAAAACATAAAATAATATCTCAACCTGGACTCAGAACTCACAACCGCTATACCACAGATACAGTATTTATAATAGATTATTCAAATTGAAATCTAACTTTCTATATCTCAATCAATATGTGCATCTCGCTCAATAGAACTAGTTTAGAGGATCCAATTAGAAGGTGATTGTGCTTGACAAGTTCCTACAAGTTGTATGGCACAGCTATTGATACCTACTATTAGTGAACGGTAAGGTTTCTAACATGAAGGGGACGTCTGATTGGTTCCTGTTTGGAGTAATTATATATACTCTGTGAATAATTGTTTGGTGGGTACGTGAAAAATGGGAAAATTCTTTGTCGTAGTAGAGCAACGTCTCACTGATGAGATCTTAAATGATGATTATGATGGTTATGGGTTCGATTTCCACTCGGGATGATCTATATATATAAAAGGACTTGTCCTCACTGACTGAGGTAAGACGCACGCACAGTCGTAACCGCTCATGATAGAAATGTGAAATTTGGACAGATGTGTACTTTCGTAATCTGGACATCCACTAAGAAGGGATTTTGAAAAATTTTAACCCTAAAGAGGTGAAATAAGGGTTGAAAATTTGTATGGAAAAAAATTTAAATCAGCACCGATTTTTATAAAATTTGGAATTTAGATTTTTAAAAGTATTTAATTAACCACGTGTTTGATCGTTTTCTGGAATTCTCCCCCTAAGGGTGCAAATAAGGGGTTGAAAGTTTGTATGGAAAAATCTTTAAATGGCCACCGATTTTTATAAAAATTTTAAACTTAGACTCTTCAAAATATTTCATTGAACAAATGTTCATGGTTTATTAGAATTCACCACTCAGGGTCCAAATAAGCAAGCGAAGCTGCGCGCGCCCACTAGTATTATAATATTTTCAAGCACATAATTAACACCAATGTTTGAAAACGCCCTATCTTAGAAACCTTTAGAATGTTTTGAGGGAAAAAAAATTGAAGCTGCTAAAGTGACAATACTTTAATATGATACTTAAAGTATAAGATTGATCCATAAAATAGAGCAGGGTGAGAATAAAAAGCCTATTGTAAAGACACTCCTCACGCTCCTCACTTTAAGAGCGAAGTAATGGAAATATTAAATATTTCATTTCCTCGAGTGGGAATCGAATGCACAACCTGTCACGTTTCGTGCCTGTGCGACGACTACCCTCTATGTCAAATATGTACAAAATATGTTTTAAAAATAAAATATGGATACCTATATTAAAAATCTGATCTGATTAAATGAGACTTGAGATATCTTACAGAACTCAATATATCGTATTCCATAGAAACGTCACAACTTTTCATGACAACGGACGTCAAATATTGTTTCTCTAACAAAATTTAGAAACTTTCCTTTTTTATCGTCTTTTGTAACTTATAACAGGCTTGTTTGTAAAACAACTTGTGTTTAATTCGGAATGTCATATAAAAGGCTTTATAACTTTAGGAAATATATTTATAATATTAATGGGATTACTCTTATAGAAGATTAAACATATACAAAAAACACTATACATACTTATTGATTGTTATTACAAACATGAGGTTCGATTTTTACTCAGGGCAATAAGTTATTACATTTCATCGCTTTGGTATCGAGTTACTTCGAGTCACTTAACATGTTATGCCTCCAAAATTCGGCGGATGATGGGGCATACAAGTCTTAATGGAATTGAGTTCTAAAAAAACATTAGTTAGAGATGATTAAGTAGAAATTTGCCCTTATATTTAACTTTGAGATTTTGTCCACGTTTTGAGCTAATTATAAAGGTAGTGTAAGATCACTATCTAACATGAAATCTATAAATTATATAAATATTAAAAAATGCAACGAGATCTAATGAAACTTGGAATGTTCTAAGAGAATATTCATTTTTCATTCAAATCAAAAAGGATAGTGCTTTCTATTTTCGCACAAATTATTCGTACACCTTTAAAATCTTACATATAGATAATCATACTTAAATATCATACAAAATGTTACTGTTATACGAGTAAGTCGAACTGTGAAACCTCTTCTCTTGAAATTGGTTAAAAATGGTTGGATAATAGGAAATAAATGAGTATCTTCCTTCTACGTACCTTGTGATGCAAAAGATACATAAAGATTAAAAAATAACATTCTATTCTCGTTCACGAATACCAATTTAAATACATTTTTCCTTATAAAATATTTGTCAAAGCCTCCCCATCCTTCCCCATTGTCATTGAACTTGTGTTTAATATTTCAGACAGTATTTCCTCCCCCGACTTATAAGAAAGTGGGACGTGAATTTGCTAACTTATAACAATAAATAAGATAAATCATAGTATTGTTGTTTTTTTTTCACCGTTTGTATAATTCTTTTATCAATAAGCGAGGTTGTGGCGCCTTTGGGGTGTGCATGTAGAGCATTTTACTTTTAGCCCTTTATAGAAAGTATTAGTAGGAAAATATAATAGCTCTAACACTGTGTTCCGTATATAGCAGGATATGCAGAGGAAATCTAGTACTAAGACAGTTTTTTTCCCATGCAACGCCCAATTTTTGAGACATTGGAAATGAAAAAAAAAGAATTTCTCCTAGTGAGAATCGATCCCATAACTATCGCATTCATAGCCAGGCATTGCAGCTGAAGCTACCGGGATATCCTGTAGACGCATCGAAAGAGTGAAAGAAGAGGGGAACAGTACAAACGTTCTCAAGATGTGGTGCTGGAGAAGATTTTTTGGTGTATTTTCAACTCAATTTAGAACCAAAGAGTCCATCCTGCAAGAACATTTTTCTTTTATAGTCTGGGCGCGCGTTCTCTCTCTTCATATCTCTTGCCAGAGAAATATTTTTATAGAACGGCTTGCAGTTCAAGGCAGAGCTATATGGCATAGGCAGCAGGCCACGTGATAGTTCCATTATGCAATAAGCCGACCAAGTGAGGGCTGCCCTTAATGGCTCTCTGTACGAACATACCAGGGTGTATACAATAGATCCCACATTAGCTGAGCTTCCTCATCATCCTCTCCGTTTAAATTTTTTTATTATAGGTATTTGTATTTTTTTCCAATAAAAGTAATATTAAAGTTTTTTTTTAATTTAAATTAGAATTAGGCATGTAGTTTTAAAAGTGTAGATGAGTACTAATAGAGGATTTCCCAAAAATCATATGTGAAGAAGAAAAACTTTATTTTACCCATTTATGTATATTCCACACGAACAAGGTAACTGAATAATATTACATTCATGTATATTTTTTATATAATAATATAAGGATCCTCGTAGCACAGTGAGATAGCATCTAACTGTAGACGCGACGGTTATAAATTCGATATCCACTGGAGTAAATGATTATAATATATACATATTTGACATTTGTTCGGCCACTCAACACGCAATCTGAAAAATTAAGCGGGAAACAGGAAACGGAGTCTCTTAACTCTAGCTTTTCTTTGCGTGAAGAAACGTGAAGCTGTTATATAATGTATTATGTATTAAATGGATATATAATTTATACTTATAATATATTTATAACCTAAATATGACTGCAATGCAGTCAAACGCTTAATGCCTTCCATTCTGCTCGTCTAATGAAGACGCTCATTGTCTTTCTCCAACAATCAAAAGGTGTAATTACAAGTTAGTGCCATCTTAGGTATTATTATTGACATAAAATAATTTTCTACCTTTCTTATTTCTAGACTACTTTTAAGACTAGATATCATATGGAGCGATACCGTTGAAACCGTATCGGCAAAAGTAGTAAAAGCAAATAATAGGCAAATCTAAAATTTTACTAAGCCCTGGCGGGATGATAGTTTTTTTTTTAGCTTCATACTATATTCTGCTTACAGGAGCGTAGGTGTGGTGGAAGTCAACATCAACGGAATTATGATAATTTATTTTTTTTAGTTTCACGCTGTACCCTGCAGCCTGGGAAGAGTGTTAAGACACTCCGTTCAAATTAAGACATTTTCTTTCCTACAAATTATGAAGGCTATGCGTGTTCAGTGCCGGAACTTAACGCAGCCTTTTGCCTCGTTACTAGCGAAAATATGAAATATTTCATTTAGTACAGTGGCAATCGAAATCATAACCTATTGTGTAGCACGCGTGTGCCCTTCCCCATGGCCGGCCTTAACGATAATTTTTTCATTTATTAATGTCCCCATAGTAATTAAAGTACTTGTATGATTTCATATCTCAAAATAAAACAAACGTTTTTCCGTCAAGACCATTTTTGTTGTTTTTTGCTATCTCCTGCACATAAATATTTCATAAATATTTTATATTTCACTCCCCCGAGTGGGAATCGAATTCACAACCGCCGCGTTTACAGTTGCAGGCTTGTTCCTATGCAACATGACCACTTCAACAACTAATACATAAATATATATTTATATGCAATTTACAACATAAAAATCTTAATCAAAATATTTTAAAAGGCAATTATTTCATATAGCAACCATTTTTATTACAAAACTTTAAACACAGAAAGCTCTTTATAGAACAACTGTCTTAAGAATATTCATACAATGTCCAGTAAAAGATCGCACTTTCTTAGCAGTTCTTTAAAACATTTATCATAAATCACAGGAAATATTCCAAATAGTCTAAAAATTGGTTCACTTTTGCTGTCTTATAAAAATATTTAACATCTTCATATATTACAAAATTTCACATAAAAATTCTTTTATTTGAAATGTTTTTTTAAGCATAAGCAAAGAGAAACTAGTTTCGCAACTCTCCGTTTAATTTTCATATTAGAAACATTTAGAAACATTAGTAGGTGATGAAACTCTAGCTTAGTACCTTATATAATTAGGCTAGACAAATGATTTTTTCTTCAAACAGAAACCAATCCACTACTACCGCGTGCACACCTTCAACTACGCCAAGAGGTCCATAGGGCTTACAATATTCTTCGACACTAAGTATATTTTAGCCCATCTTGAATTTCCATTACTGTCGTTTGAAAGGCATTAAAAGAATTTTTGTATATAAAATGCCTAAAGTAAAGCCTTAATGAGACATTTTTATATCTTTATAGTGAGAACAGAGTTATCTTTTGGTAAGCCTTTTTCGGATAATAATAATTATAATAATGAATCTATGATGTAATAAATCTATGATATAATATATCTATAATGATATCTATGTAGAATTTTCTTATAGAAAATCATTGAAAAATAGTTTCGATTATATAAATTCGCATTATTATTTAGTAGCTAGTTGAGTTCCGCCATCCAACAAGCAATTTCTCCAGAATTCGTCGGATAGGAACGGAAGTGTCTTAATGGGAACGGAGTGTTTTAACGCTAGGTTCCCAGGTTCCCTCTGCCTATCATGCTATGTGCTGGATATACTAAACTAACTCTTCTGCGTTGCTCTTTCAGCTAGTTAGCTAGCTTGCTTTCCTGCGCTCATCGTGTATCACAGAAAGCGAATCTTCCGTACGTACCGTCAACAAAAAAAAATAAGACAATATTTACAGTAGTAACAAATAGTACTCAAATGCACATAAAATATTATTTTATACAGTACGTTCTGAATAAAACAATGGCATAAAAGACTTTTGGTTTCGAATGGGCCCATTATTTAGACTGTCTTACGTTGTACGCCAGCGCGGAGCATAAACACGCAACAATCGTTGTTTCTATGTTTATTCTATTCAAATTCAATACTACTATTGAATGACGTTATGTCATGAATACCTCGGGAACTTATAAATAGTGAGAGATATTCTATTCATATATGTATGTACATATGAGACCAGTCGCGGCGCTAGTGCACAAACGCTATGGTTGTGGATTTAATTCCCACTTGCCTCCTGAATACGGTGGAAAGTGGGGACCAGTAGTGTCTTAAAGGGGGCGGGGCGATACTAGGTTCCTAGATCCCGAGTTTCTACCCTGCTATGTGCAGGATATAGTGTGATGCTACAAAAAAAAGTAAATAAAAGCCTTTCTTTGATATGTCAAAGAGAAATTTCAGTGTTAAGTAATAAGTAAATGAATATAATATAAATAAGTAATTTTAGATTATAGGTAACAATGAAAAAATGAATGTATAGATTAAGAACACAATGAAATTCTTGTCTATCGAAAGAATCTCTTTGTTCCCCTTAAACATACTCAGAAAAACATATTTCAACTTTATCTATAATCCGCTGTAACAATAACAAAAATAATTCATCATCGCTATTTAAATACAAAGTTACCCACAATCTCAGCGGTGGGAACGTTAATGTAAAATCGATACGTAAAAATGATATAATGTACTTACACGATCAAAGCAAATAATATTTTGAGGCAAGATTTCCATACAGCTAATGTATGATACATATAATAGGGGACCAAGGATCGCTCCCTCCGAGACCCTTTTAGTTGAGAGCTATAAATCAGTCCCTAATGGAGTGTGGTTCTTCCTAGGCTTGTGTGTATAATATTTCTGAATTTCTTGACCGACCGGGGAACGGATCTAGGACTGAACGACATGAATCTTAAGTGGGTCAGATATTGTCAATACTGTAGGAAAAGTTATTAAGTATTAAAATGTATATTTGTATTTAAAACAACTTCATGGATTTTTCTTAGCAGAGTCTGGGTTCGATTTCTAATCGGGGTAATGATTTATTTTTATCTCTTCGTTCAAGTAATAAAGCATGCGTGGCATTGAGTTCTGCTATTCAACACGCAGTGTCTCGAAAATTAGGCGGAAAAATTGTCACAGAGTGTTTATGATACTAGAACAGTGAGTGATCATTAGAGTGAGTGCCTGTAACACTAGATTCTCTGCTTACTCAGCTAAATGCGGGATCTAGCGGGAAGCAAAAATAAAATCATCTACGTACAAATAAATTAAGATTCATATATATCACATAACTCCCAAAGTTTTTGTGAAGGCTTTATTAAAATAAAATAATAAGAAAATATTATCTTACTTCATCGGCCTTCATCAAAAAATTGTCAATCAAAATTTATTTCTAAGAAAAGAAAAATCTATAACAACATAAATAAGACAACTCACAAATAAATAATATTCGAAAATTTTGCGTAATTGTTAAATTCAACTGAAATAGAGTTGATTGAAAAAGATATTTTAGATTTTTACTTGATAGAACCCAATCAAAAACATATTAGGTATATAAAATAGTTTTTTTTAGTTTCATGCTGTATCTCGCACATAGGGAACTGGGTATGCAGAGGGAACCTGGAAACCACGTGTTGAGACACTTCGTTCACGCTCTCCACTTTCTGCCAAAATCTGAATACATTGCGTGTTGAGTGGCGGAACTCAATGATGTTTCCAGATTGAAAAAAATCAAATAATAAATATTCAATTTCCTCCAATGGGGATTGAACCCAAAGCATGTCGCGTTTACAATCAGACTCTGTACCACCTTTGGCCTCTCTATACTACTATTCAACTATAATATTTTAAATAACCTATTTTTCAAATAAAAATAATAAAAAGTTTAAAGACTAATAAAACACTGAAGACGAATCTTCAAATAAAGCGAATGTTCATTCATAAAACGGAAAGTTTAACGCTTAAATACGAAAGAACTCCTAAAGTGTCTTTACAAGAGAGGTAATGGAACAACTACCTAAAAGATGTTTCATTATATAACACTAGTTGCCGCAGGCAACTCCGTTTACGTGGGACTCTATGATGAAAAATTACACTTTTTCTCGTCATCTCTCAGGGATACAATTTGTGTGTGAGTTCGATTCTCCACTCAGGGAAGTGAAATATTTAATATTGTGTGACTGAGGCAAAGCGCGGCGCTGAGTTCCACCACTTAATACACAATGCTCTGACGAAGTCCTTAACATTAGGTTCTTGCGTTCCCTCTGCTGCCTTACTGTGTGTGGGATACAACGTGATATTAAAAAATGTTATTTCCCATTCCCCGTCACTAATTTCGAGTAATTAGTACTTCGATTCATGATAAAATAATTTAAAAAAAATTATCTAAGACAATGAAAGTTTAATATAAGGTGCTTTTTGCATACAAATAATAAATGGATGATAAGTCAATAACAAAATACATATTATATACGAAATAAATGTAAAAAATATACTTCTCTCCCAATTTAAATTAATCTTTGGTTCATAAACCGTGGATTAAATTTAATTGAATTGGAAACAATCCTTATCAATTTTTCGCTTATTTGATTTCGTTAGCTTAAAAATAATAAGGGTAAAGCTATTAAATTTTATTTCAATAGGTAGAATTTTGTTTCATCATATATGACCGTGACATGCTCCAGTGTCGAGAAGTGTCAAAAAGCGGTGTTAAGTTCCGCCACTCAACATGCTATGCCTCCAGAATTCGGTGAAAAATGGGGAACGGAGGGTTAACACTAGCTTCCTTTTGTCTCCCCTGCTGTATGCGGGATTAAGCGTGAATATAATTTTGGATTTAAACTAAATAGCAATATATGTTTCAAAACCACTTTAAAATTCATATTTTCATAGCAATAACTAAGTACTTACTTATAAGTATAAAGACTTCCAAACAGCTTTTATGCCGTTGTTCTCATACAAATATGATATAATATTACAAAAGAAAAAAAAATACAAGCTAGGTAAAACGTCGTCATCGTCTTCGAAGAATTACTAAGTAAGCTCCAATTTGTCTTTCATATAACAAAAATCACAGAACAAATGTGTATTGCTGCTTCTGTATTTCATTCATTATTAAATTCTGTAATATCTTTATTATCTTTCGTTTGTCTTGAGTATTGGGTATGTTTAAGTTTTAGTTGAAATTGTTTTTATTTTTTCCCGTCAATGAGACCAGGTGCAGCGTTGAGTACTGTAATTGAATATGTATTGAATTCATATGTATAGTCGGGTATTTTAACACTACGTTCTTTTTGCCTATCTTCCATATAGGTGCCACAAAACACGCAATGCCTCCAGAAATCGGCGGAAAGTAGGGAATGGAATGTGTTAACCTAATAGCTTCCCAGGTTCCTTTGCTTACCCTGCTAGATGCTACCTGAAAAAAAATAGTATTTTACGATATACTTAAGCTAATCGCATCCAGCATTTACTTACCGCAGAATGGTAATTTTAGTTTGAATGTCTTCTGTCTAGACAGTCGAAACCAATCTTTTTTATATATGTATTTCTCTAATTTTGTATTATTTGTCACAATTGTATATACGAAATTACTTCAATATATATTTTTTTGGGAAGATTATCAAAGCAGAAAAAAAACAACACATGACTTTCATGTAATGCCATATTGTCGAGTTTTCAGTTACTTAAATAATTTTCTGATGGCAAATATCTTATTAGAACCACACCTTCATATTTTGGATTACTCACGATCACCAGGATAAAGGGTTCTAACCACTAGCCAGACACATTATGAACCAAAGTATTATTCAATTAATATGAAAGTAAAATGTCAATAAGAAATTTCTTAAAAAATAAATATCAAAAATCGAATAATCGTTTCCATAATCGAAATTGTGAGAAATTATTTATGTAGGTATATGTAACCGAAACCGAGGCCCATATAGTTGTTCTTATAACCGCTCCTAAGTTAATAGTTATATCCGAAATATCCCTGCCACCATATAGAAAAAGAAAAATTATATAAAAATACCATCTCATGTATATGATTTTAGGAAAAAAAGCCAAGAAATGTCCACCAAAACCAATTTACAACGTTTATCTTATAAAACAACGAGGGTAAGCGATTTGCATAACACGATTTTGTACGGATCTACAGTTGGGCTTGGTTGTATTTATAGAATATACTAGTGGAACCGAACGCGGCTACGCCCGCTTGAACTATACCTACGAATATTTATGGAATTATTTTCAATTTTCAATAGAGGGATGCGTTAAGCAAGCTCATTTTAGGAATTAGGAAGGAATAAAAATTCATGTCAAATTAATAAGTATTTTAATATTGGATATATATCGAAAATATTATAAATATGAGAAAAAAAGTATTCTATGTTCATCCTGGGACCCTCAAGTATTTCTATATGAGTATGTTATCACAATTGAATTAGCGGTTTGGCCCTGGTTGCGTAAAAGACAGACAGACAGACAGAGTTACTTTCGAATTTATAATATAGGTAGAATTTATTAAAATTTAGTTTCACTCTGTATAATACAAATAACAGGGAACATAGTGTTAAGACACTCCGTTGCCTACTGACCATCCAATTTACTAGACATTATAGTGCGTATCAGAACTTAATGCTTCACTTTGTCTTCTTACTAGAGTCAATAATTCATATCACGCAGGGGCACAAATGTGTGACTGTAAACTCGACTGGTTGTGAGTTCGAACCCCACTCGAAGGTATAACATATTTATTTTAATTTATGCTTTCATTTCTACGCTCTGGTTTACTAAAAAATATATATAAAATTTTTACATGTTTTCTATTCACTCACAAAAATTTATGTTCATGATAAAATTCCATATCACATATTCTATATGCTTATAAACCTTATTATGTCAATAAATTTTAAAGAACTATAAAACTTTATTTGAAATATATTTCCTCGAAGAAGAATTTCTTAGAAAAATTGCTTACTCGTCTATTCGATAAATCAGTGATGTAAATACATAAATACGTAATATGTACATAGTATAGACCATAGTGGCGAAGTGGGGCAGACTGTAAACGCGATGATTGTGGGTTCTATTCCTATTCTGGGTAATGATTATATTTATTTGAGGCCAATCGAGACGCAGAACATAAGCGGGTCGAAATACGACAGACTGTGAGTTGATTCCCACTCGTGGAAATGAAATATTTAATAATTGTGACCTTCAAATATTATATCAGCTTTACGCTGCATCTTGCAGCAGGGTACGCAGAGAGAACCTAGTGTTAAGACCACCCAGTGTGTTCCCCACTTTCTGTCAAGACATTCTCGAGATATTACATTTTGAGTTGTGAAACTTTAAAAAAAAGTTATAATACCAGAACGAATAAATGATTCGCCTGAGTGGGAATAGAACCCGCAACCGTCGCTTTTACAGCCAGAATCTGATTCAAAGTATAATCAATATTAAATATATCATAAAGTCTCTGTGAATGCAAATTTACTGAAGAAGTCAAATGTTACAGGTTTATTTGCCAAAGTGAAAAGGCAAATGAATGAATCGTGTTCGAAATCGTCGAGATCGAGCTTGCATCTCAAACAACGTTCAGTTGTTAAAATTGAAAAAACCGTTTCAGTTTGTCAGAAATAAAATGTACGTTTTTATTTTTGGAAAATTACAAAAAAAATATGCAGTTGTCATTTCGACAGTTTGCGACGGTCTTGGATTCCATTACCACTCGGGGGGAATAAAAAATATTTTCAGTTGAATTCTGGCGGAACTATCTCTCTCATCATAATCTCTTAAAAAATTGGGCGAAATATAAGAAACGGAATGTTCTTTCTCTCTGCTAAGTGTGGGATACTGAGTGAAGCTAAAAAAATATAAGTTAAATATCGTCGTTCTCCAAGGCCTTATATTATTCGTATGTTAATACAAGTTTTGCATTTAAACTTAAAAACTTGCAACCAATTCATAAGTGCAGAGATACGACTTAAAATATTATTATTATTCATTTACAATTGTCTCCAATTGAAATTGTAAATTATGAAGAATTGAATACTGCTGACTTTACTGCTGCTGCTGTTATTTAATAATGTTTCTCGTGTTTACCAATTTCCATGCTTTCCATTATTTGTTACACAACGTACCACGCCGCGTAACTAAACGTTGCTTAATTTTTTTAAAGATTTGACTAAAGGACCAAAGAAGGAGAAATTGAACCTACAACTATCGCGTCTCTATTTGACACAACCACTGTGTCATTAAATTATATTTTACCCAAAAATAATTCCGGAAGGCATTTTCCTCCATTTATAGGTGTATACTGTATAAGAAGGGTCTGATCTAGTTTACTACGTTTATTCGATATCGAAATGGAGTATTTCATTTTCGTATGAAAATTCGATATATTTTGCTATGTATATTTAAAATTGTAAAAACTAAAATTGTAGCTGGTACAAATGTATTTTTTTTGGCTTCATTTATTTTTTTAGCTTGATTATTTTTCTGTATTTAGCAGGGTAAGCGGAAAAAAAACTAGTATTAAGACACTTCGGCAATAAATTTCTGCCCTATTTCGAGTATTGTGCGTTGCGTGGTGGAACACAACGCCGAGCAAATCCGCAGGAAAAATTATGTGTATCTTTCTTCATATTCATACAGTAGGTAGGTTGGTAGGTGGTCCATACCACATATCTTAACCTCACAAATCCCGCCAGATCTAAATCTACACCCTCGTTCGTTCACAATAAGAATATTTTTTAGCTTCACACGTTCATTTAGGAAACTTAATGTCAAGACACTCCGTTTTATATCAACATACGTCCCCCAATTTTCCCCCGAATTCTGGCGGCATTGTTTGCTAATAAGAATAATAAAAATGACGATATAAATATCAGAAGCAATTCACTTTGAAGTTTGACAGTAGTTCGATTTAAATGAGTCCGTTAAAACCTTTAGAACTCTCTTAATATTCATCTGTTTGTGAATTCAGATATGGACGCCGGCGAAATTGTTTCTATTTGGAGTATTTCAAATTGACTAGCGGAAATACCTGATTTTGTCTGTAATCTTCTTATAATATAAATATACTACCATATAATATATACTACCATAATAGAAATTCTTTGATTTGTAATAACATGAATTTTTTTTGAGATATAATTAGAACTTGCAAGTAAGCACGATGAGGTCTATAAGTGAATCGGATTATCTCTAACTGGATAGACTTAAAACTCGTGCAACCTATATTTTAAATACAAAAATAAAAATATTAAAAGTTCTGAAATTAAATATTTCATATTTTCATATCCTCCCTCTGGTAACAACGCAAAGCGCGGCGCTGAATTCCACCAATCAACACTCAATGCCTTCAGAATTCCGTGAAAATTGGGGAACGGAAATGTCTTAAAGGAAACAGGGTGTTAACACTAGGTTCCCAAGTTCCCTCTACCTACCTACCTGCAACGTGCAGGATGCAGCATGAAACTTAAAAATCATAAATAACTAACCTTTATGCAGTGGTAGAAAATGATCTGAAACCAAAAATATTGTATTTGAGATGTGTGGTAAAAAACATAACAAAAAAAATATATATTTCTATAACTAAATTCTTAAAATATATACTTTTAATAGAAGTACAAGGCAAATAAAAGGCACGGAACCGTGTTAATACATCGCCACTTCCGGCCCATAATATCTAGACATCTTAAGTGGCGGAACTCAACGACGCACTTTGTCTTTAAAACGGAATGACGAATTAAAATAAATATATTCCCCTAAAGACAATGGAATCAATAAATCGAACTCACAACCGTCGTGTTGACGGACGAATATTATCGCTAGGTAATTTATGATATTTGGCCAAAATCATCATCTTCTGAAAACTTTAACAGTATCATAAGTCACAAACTATTCTCAGTAACGTCATAAAAGCTATAAAAGTAGTTTCGATAAAGCCATCTTCATGTCCCCAATTCCAAGGATATCACATGATTGGAAAGCTCCGCCAAAAAGCTAAATATTGTATCATTTTCTTGCTGTTATCTGTATGTAAGAGGATAAGCAGAGGGAACCTGGGAAACAAGTGTTATGACATTCTGTTCCTATTAGGACACTTTCGTTCTCCCATTCCCACTGAAGTCCTGGGGCATTGCGTGTTGGGTGACTGGACCTCATTACCAGAGTAAAGAAATGAAATGAGTGTGAAGCTATTCTTTATCAACATTTTAAAATTCCTACAACCTACTCTCAGACACGCATTGTAATTAAGTAAATTAATATAATATATAAATAATTAACAAGTCTTTATATTTCAAACAAGTCACGAAGTATTCAAGAGCTGAGCGAAATATTAAACTTTTATTAAAGTATAATATATAACTTTAAAACTCCATCCAGAATATTTTGAACTTGAAACGTCCTCCATACTATAAACGTCTCGATTTTACTTTGTAATCGATATGTTTTGTTCATATTGCTCGAAACTGATATTTAGAATAGATATTAATCATCGACATCATTGATATTTAATTTAAATTTGAGAAGTAAGGCTAGTCTTAAACACGTTTTGAATTCTTATTGTTAAGAATAGTAAGCAGAGTGGGATTATTCTTTAGGTTCTGTACTTCTTAAAAACAAATCGGGATGCTGAGAGTTAGAGGCCAGTCATGGTGCGGGAGCACAAGCGTGGGACTGAAATGGCGACAGGTTGTGGGTTCATTCCCATTCGAGGGAATGAAGTGTTTTCGCGTTGGCATTGCCGAAATTCGGCGGAAAGTGGCCAAACGGGTACGAATCACCTACTACTAAGTCAAATTCCCAAGGTTTCTTTACGCTTTCTATACACTCATTTTTCATGATGATTCATCAATCATCAGGATCTTCAGAGATTCACCACATTATCCTTCAAAAATAATGATTTCTACATTAATGGTATTCACATTGGCGAGCCCCACATTTAATACAAGTGGCCAGTCACGAGTAAATCATCAAACAAACGGACAGACAGCATCAGCGGGACATTGTTCCATGGTAGAGTGGTGTTTCACAAAGCCCGGGTCAAACGGCTCCTCATAAATGTCAAAAACCTTTGAGCACGCGGTATGTAAATCCACTGAGCGAACAAGAGCTCTGATTAGCATATAATGTGGATGGGTCGATGTAATCAGTGTATTTCTTTTTTAAATTTGACCAAAGAAAACATTTTTGCTTTGGAACTTATGTTTGTATGTAGATTCTTCTTCTTTTTTAGCTGAATTTTCTTTTGTAATAAACAAATGTTTTCCTTTTGTGTTTATTAGATTAGGTAATTTAAATTTTGGAGCGTGTCAGTTGATTTCGTATGTCACGTTGTATGGAGATTACACTAAGGAGATTGATTGATAAAATAGGAACAAAGTTACACAATAATAGATTTGAGTGACGAAAAAAGCAAATCCACTACGTAACGCCTCTAGAAATTCGAGAAAAGTGGATAATGGAACTGTCTTGATAAGAACAGGGTGTCTTAACACCAGGGTTCCTCCGCCTGCCCTGCTATATGGGAGATACAACATGAAGCTAAAAAAGAAAATATTTCTACTGGATATATATAGAGTCGAGCTATTATGCACCGAAAAATATTCATATTGAATATTGACTTAAATAACAACAAAGGAAGAAATTCTTCCGATACAAAGAATAAAAATTTATAGTGGTAGGTATCTTTTGTATTAAAGATATTCATGAATTCTCGTCTACTTGAACTTTTCGTTATTTTTTGCACTCTCGCCACAAAGAAACAAATGTTTATGCAAATTTCATATATTTTTAACTACTTTAGAAAAAAAAGCTTCAATTTTTTTTCTTGTATAGTACTGACCCTATCTGGAGGAAATTAAAAAAACTAAGTAAAAATGGTAAGATTATACTATAGTGTATGGATAACTCTTAAGGTTATTAAAAACGTAAAATATTTAATATTTTTAAAAGCTTTTATTTAACACATACATAATGTGGGTTCCGGTGAAATCTTTGAGCTCAATTTTGAAGTAGATATCTTCAACCGATTGAGCTGAAATTTTGTATACACGTTTAGTTTGGATGACAATGCACGGTAAAATATGTGATGTCACTCTAAATCTAATATGGCGGACTGTACAAGATGGCAAAATAGTTATTTTTAATATACTTCGACAATATGGGTATCAAATGAAAGGGCTCGTTGAGATCAACTCGAAAAATAATGTGATGTCATTCTAAATCCAATATGGCGGATATCGAAGATAGCCGAGTATCTATTAAGTCTACTTCTAGAATATAGATATTAAATGAAATGGGTCGTTGACCGTTACTCGAAAAAAATATTGTCGTTATTCTAAATCCAATATGGCGGAACATCTAAGATGGCGGAATAGTTATTATTTACGCACTTCTGCAATATGGGTATCAAATGAAAGATCCTGACGAGAATAATTAAAAAATAATGTGACATCACTTGAAATCCAACGTATTTCAACACGATTCAAGTTTTTTGTGCTTTCATATAATGAAAGGTACGTTCGTAAGATTGAGCTGAAATTTTGTTTACACGTTTGGTTTGGATAACAATGCAAATTTTTTTTTTCTTATAATTTATTTCCTTGCACTGGTAACAAGATAAAGCGCGGTGTAAATTTTATCACTCCTAGAATTCGGCGGAAAGTGGATACCAGAAGCGGAGTGTCCCAAAACTAGGCGCCTTCTGCCTACCCCGCTACATACAGCTCACACTTCTTACTTCTGCCTTCTAAATGCAAAATAAAGCGTGAAACTGTAAAAAGAAATGAAACAAAATCGGAAATTTCATAACAATTTAATATAAAACGTGAAAAGCTTTATTAAATCTTACACCTCACTTCCCAAAAATGTCTCGTTAAAATCATAATAAACGCAACCGTGTAGTACTTACTGTACGTAACTTTTCAATCAAACTTATCAAGTGAGGGGCTCTCGGTGATTAATTGAAATTCCGAATACACTACTCCCGAAAAGTTCCACCCGAAATGGGAGTCGGGTTTTAAAACTTTCTTTATTCGTGTTCAATTACTGTTCACTGTTCGTGTATTTACGTATTTTCGAGGCCAGCTGAGCGGTAGTTGCTTTTCGTACAAATTGTACGTAATTTCTGTTTGTTTGCCATCTCTTGTGGTGTGCTGGTTTCGTTTTAAATTAAGTACTGGTGCAGTTAGTCTGTTGTATTTTTTTTAGTTTCACGCTGTATTCCACGCCGTACTTAACTGGCTAGGCAGAGAGAACCTTGTAGTAAGATATTTCCATTCTCATCGTCATATGGAAGTAATGTCTTGACGGATGAACAACAAAATAATCCTCTAAGGGTTCCATTTTCACCTTCTCAGATACATACAGAACCCTAAAAATATCTAAGGGCGATAAAACGAAAACTTTAATTTAAAATGAATATAATCAAGAATAATGCTTTATACGGCGAAGACATTAATTTCGAGTTAAGATCATTAAAATGCTTTTATGTAACTTTTTCTTACTAAAATAACATAAATTCAAGTATCAAAATTCCAATTACTTAGACTCTAGACGTTGAAATATAAAATTAAAATAAAATAACTGTATTAAATACTTAGGATTTGGAGACAGCATTTAGAATGCTAGCATAATTAAAAATTTCTTTCATAAATTATTAATTTGAGGACAGAAAATCTTGTCAAAATAAAATGTAAGTAATTTTCAGAATTATTATATACTAGTCGTGGCCTACAACTCTGTCGTTTACATGAAAAACAAATATTAATAAATTTCATGCTTTACTTAGTATAATGACATTCAGTTCTCAAATGGGGAAATACATTTCTTTCAGCTTCACCCCGCATGTAGTAAAGTAGGCAATCGGAGCCAAAAAGTCTTCACTCCCCCCTTTCCATCGAATTCTGGAGTATGAATTCATTACCCCAAATAGAAATAGTATAATACTTAACTTTATCCAACGATGACCCTCACTATTTAATTTCATTAAAAAAAAGAAAGGAAAGAACAGACTGTCACAGAAAAATATTAAGTCTGTCCATTAAAAAACTAACAGTAAAGCCTTTATTCGAAAAAAACATTTCCAGTTACGTGGAAAATAGCTAATACGATTAACATTAAAAGTTCCGAGCGCTCACTCTATATTAAGCATCCCGGGATTTTTAAGAACTTTCTCTAATAACTCAAGTTTTGCATTATACGATGTAAAGAGAATTATGATGGCGTCGTGGCGCTGCGGGGTCTGGTTTGATTGTAAACCAGTTGGATTTCCACCTATTCTCATTTGGAAAACTTCCCTTAACATTTTATTGAACTGGCTGAAATTTTAACTATCAATGTCACGAAAGTAATTCGGATTAGAAAATAAATAAATGTGAAATACATGCGGGCGAAGCCGCGAGCGGATCAGTTGTATTATATTGTAGCAAAAACGGAAACCTACAATTACTTCTTTGAGTCTGCCCAATATAAACTGTGCGACGACAGCGTTTCTTAGTTTCAACTCTAAATAATTTAACTGGGAGCCAAGTTATTTTCGTGACTAGAAAATATGACAAAAGAAATATATAATTTTTATGTTTCGTGGGACGTATTTAATTTTATAATATGTTAATTTCATTAAAGCGCGCGTTTCATTAGAATAGTGGAGGTGCGATATGGAAATGAAATGTGTATTTTTATACCCGAAAAAATTATATAAACATGTCAGAGGTGTGTTTTGGTGTTTTTCATTTTGGCTGAATTAAATCTCTATCCCGCTTATAAAAGGGTTAAGACGTTGCGTTATGTAGGTAATTTTGTGTTAAGACACTCCATTCTCTACTTTCCCTCCTTCCTTTCTTTCTTCAACAATGACTTGAAAATAAACAAAAAAAACTCATAATGATGAATATTTTTCCCTGTCAATTTTCTCTTCAATTTCAAAAAAACTCGTGTTAATCATAAACCACAAAGAAATACATTTTAAAAATTCAAATAAATCGCCTGGAAGATGTGCCGGGTCATCTTATCCCCGGATTTAGTGTCCAAACGTTCCGTTTCACGAACGCGTCGCTATCGTTATGTTGATTTATCACCGAAATTGAGACCGACCCTTGTCTACAGATGCAGGAGAGAGAATTAATGGTTGGCGTGACTTTAGTTCCGAGATGAGTTTAATATTATATAGAACTCCGTTCTCCATTTACCGCCCAATTTAAGAGATATTGTGTGTTGAGTGGCGGAACACAACGCCGCGTTTTGTTACCAGAGTTGGGAGAGAAAGAAAATGGAAATGATTCATTCCTCCGAATGAAAATCGAATTTACGAGATCCTCTATCTGATCGCTGTCTGTACATGGAAGATATTATATGAGAAAATTTATTATTAGAAGAAATTATCAATGCAACAGAAACAATATTTGAATTTTTTTTTTCTTTTTGTAGGTTTGTCTGTTTCTATGTGCGTTTGTGCGCGCTAATCTCAGAAACAGCTTCATCAAATTAAATGCCATTTTCAACATGGTAATTACGCAAACTTCGATAAACATTTAGTGTTTGTTTTATTTAAATCTGTTAATAAATAAAGAAGTTATATTAATACAAATTTAGTTGTTTGATTTAATTGGCTGAATCTTCAGTTTTCAATGTAGATAGACAAATTATTAAACAAATAATTTGGTACTTCAAGTGAGCGCAGCCGCGAGCGAGTGTTTAGTATTAAATATTATTTAAAGTAAAATATACATTTTCTTCTATTACATACAAATGTATCTCTTGGGTGCAAGAGAGATAGACTATGACAGTGATATATTTATGGCACTTCTTATCTTAATTACACTATAAGTTCCTATGGGAAAAGCAGAGCAGCATAAAAATGGTTTCCAAATGGAATTCAGAATATATATACCATAATATTATTACCACCATGTAGGGTATTACAATTTTAACCATAAAATATTTTTGAACATTTGATTAGAACTTACAATCTGTATAAAATTCCATTACTAAGTTTTTGAGAGGCGGAACTCAACGCCACTCTTTTGCCTTTTGTTTGAGAATGAACATATTAAAATAAATATTTCCTCGAGTGGGAATCGAATTCACAACTTGTCACGCTTACGTTAACACGCTTGTACCCCTGCGCCGACACTACCCTCATTTTATAACGATTACAATAATGTACATTACGTTCACTAATAAGTCAAACAATAACTGTCAAAATGAAGAAATCTCACACCAGAATATTCCTCATAATGTCAAAAATTATTGGACAAAATGTATTTTTTTGTGATAATTCCTCCTTTGTGAATAACGGAATTGAAACTGCGTACCAAATAAAATTAATTTTAGGAGTTCGTGTAACTTCTAAGGCATTTATTATATCTATATTAGGTATATAATCGTATATAGTGGAGTCTACAGTCTACACTAAAATTTATTTCAGGCCTGAGGGACTGGTTCGTTAATTGTAATTGGCATTCAGAATTTCAAATAAATCATTATTTTAGAACAAAGATAATAAAAGCTGAATTGTAATATAATTCTTATTTACGAGTGTCTGGCTGGCCAGTGTGCTGATAATACAGTCTCAGTCTATAGGGACGGTTGATTATATACCTACATAATCTACATATATAAAAGGACTTGTCCTCACCGACTGAGGTAAGACGCACGCACAGCCGTAACCGCTGATGGTAAAAACTTGAAATTTGGACAGATGTTTACTTTCGTAATCTGGACATCTGCTAAGAAGGGATTTAGAAAAATTTTAACCCCAAAGGGGTGAAATAGGGATTGAAAGTTTGTATGGAAAAAAAATTAAATCGGCACCGATTTTATAAAATTTGAAATTTAGATTTTTAAAAGTATTTAATTGAACACGTGTTTCATCGTTTTTAGAATTCTCCCCCTAAGAGTCCAAATAAGGGGTTGAAAGTTGATATGATGTATGTATGAAGTTGATATGATGATAAAAAATCTTTAAATCGCCACCAATATTCATAAAATGTGAAATTTAGACTCTTAAAAATTAATTCATCGAATACATGTTTCGTGGTTTATTTTAATTCATCCCCTATGGGTGCAAATAAGGGGTTGAAAGTTATTATGGAAAAATCTTTAAAACGCCACTGATTTTTATAAAAATTGAAGTTGAGACTCTTAAATATATTTTATTAAACACGTGTTTTAAGGTTTATTATAATTCACCTCTAAGGGTACAAATAAGCAAGCGAAGCTGCGCGTATCCGCTAGTATAAGTATAAGATATAAGTGTTTTATTAAGCGTGTGATGCATTAAGTAACGGAAATTGAGTGGCGGAACTTAACTCCGCGCTGTGCCCACTTACCAGAGCGAGTGGGAATCAAATCTACAACCATTGAATTTACAGTAGCACAATTGCCTGTGCGCCACGACAAAGTGATTCAAACAGGAGAATCTAATGATAAATCATTTCATCGTTGATAGATTTAAACTTGGAATTAAACGAAATAAAAATAAATCTGTATCCCGGACACACCATGGTAGCCAGAGGGAACCTCGTTTGAACTTCCCCTCCTTCCGCTGAATTTCAGAGGCATTCAAATTCAAATTCAAATTCAAAATATTCTTTATTCAAATAGGCAATTATTATAAGCACTTTTGAATAGTCGAATGAACATATGAACAAAAATCTACCACCTGAAATCTGAAAATATAAATTTATGTAAATATTTCTTTTGAGGCCGAGAGTTTTAGAGTTTAGTACTTCGAAAAAAAAAATCTCCCATATGGTAACTTTGTTGTCCCTAAAGCTATCACTATTAAGAATAGTTTTAAAACATTTTGTATTTTTTGATCTATTTAATATTGTCACCAATAGTCGAAACAATCGAATGTAGAACTGATGTCTAAACTGGGAATTACTATGCTAGATCTCCCCATCTTCCTACATCGCAGTTTACACCAGGAATGCTTTGGTAAAACAATTCAATTACATCGAATTTAATATGAATTTTGAACGTAGAAGGTCGTGGCATCTGACTATAAGCGTCATAAGTAGATTCAATTCCCACACGAGGAAAACTATTTTCATTTTCACGCTCTAGTTACAAGACACTCGATATGTAATTTATCGAAAATTGGTTGGTACATGAGAAACGGAGTGTCATAACACTAGCTTTCCTGCTAACCTACAAAATGTGGAATAAAGCGTGGAAGCTTCACAACTAAAAACTAGACCAACTTATCGAACAAGGCAATCCAACAATTCTACACCAAAATCAATCGTATACAGCCATTACTGCGCACCAATTGACGTAATATCAGAGCCATTGAATCAATTACCGCAAGGCTTCATATAGACCTTATTGTTACTAAGTACAATGTGTAACCCAATTCCATTTGGATACTATTTTGGTTTGGTTAACTTTGCTATTTTAGTTACAGGCAGGCGTGTTTGGATTTTAGTCAAATTGGTGAAATTACATGTGTCCCCTTTGTAGTTGTTGCTGAAGAAACCAATTAAAAAATGGAGAAAAAACGGCAATTGGGACCAATTATGTATTTTGTTTACATTTTTTTTTATTTTTCATAATTTTTAAAACAAACTTTTAATATCAGAAACAACATAACAACATAATTGCAAGTGTCTACTGATAAAAACCTTCTCTTTTAATACTGCCAAGTCATTCCCATTTATAATAAAATTAATTTTATAATATTAAAAGAAAATTATTTCGACTCGCAGTTTCAAAATATTTTTTTGTCATAAAATTGCAACGCGCAATATGACACTGAAGAGATTAGTTTCATTATCAGCTAATAATAAATACGGACAGCGCACCAGGGCATACATGGTTCCATACTTAATAAATAACTTGGACACTAAAATACGAACTAAAATTACTGAGGGGAGCTTAAATCAACTATTAAAGAAATATTACTTAAACCTATAATAGACGAGCTATTGGTACTCGAGACAAACCTTCGTGGTTTTTTGTAGTACCTTTAATAATGTTGACATATATTTGTATGTATAATGATAATAATAATAATAATATGTATTAATAGCACTATTTTATTTCCAAAAAATCTTTTTTTTCATAATTGTCCCAAAATTAAAATTCTAATTCAATTACAAAGTGTTTTACAGTATTTCAGCTTAATTAAGCAGATTGCATAAGAATGCAATTTTGTTGAGTTATCATATCTAAGCATAGTTTACTATTTTGAAACGTAAAAATAATAGAGTATGTCCGATTGATAAAAGACGCTTGGCCTCCTCAAATAAACATAACGTTTATTTGAGCCCAACACTGTACAATAAAGTCAATGGATACCTTAAAATCTACAGCTAAAGCTAACGTTACGAAGGTGTAGAATTGTATTGTTTAATTGGCTTCTAACACTGAATTATAGATACACCGAAAATCTTCTTAAATTTCAGATGCACACATAAGCACGCAACACACACACAAACACACACACACACATACACATAACACACACATAAAAATAAAAATTCAACAGACTACGTGTCTATCAGCTGAAATAATAATAAAAAGAACCAATGCAGGCGAGAGACTTTTAATAGTGTTATTATAGCGTCGATAACTTAAGTGGCTTAAGTTATCTCGTATTAGAGGCTTTGGCAACTTGAAATATTTAGCTAATGGAATACTAATCGTTGATTGTGTTGCATAATTAAAACGTTAATGGGTACGTATCAATAATTAAATAGAAATTTCGACTTCAAAATATCAAACTATACGACTAATCTATATATATGTTAAATTGCTATATTCATCGATAATAATATGCAATATTGTTCTTTAAAAGGCAGCCATATTTCTAACTAAAATTGTATTTAAGTTGTTTTTTTTTTCTTTGAGGTCATTTGCTGTATAAGGCTGGAAAAGTTCTGTGGCCGCAAGTCCCAGGCACTACTCCAAGCTCAATAGCATTTTTATATATTTTATAACTTTATAATTATTCATAATCGTATAAATATAGTGAGACAACCATAATGTGAACTTTATTTTTCATATAAATACATCAAATGGGATCTGGAATTATAATTTGCTTAGGCTATAATCTATATATACTTATTTATGTCTTATATGCCAAAGACAATCTATAGATAGCCTTGACCTGAACTTTAGAGAACAAAAGGGTAAGTTGGGGTCGAGATAGCAGGTGAGACGATTTCTTATTATAATTTCTATTTAAAATACGCTATTCTTGTTGGTGGTATTTTATTTATACTTTGACTGATGTCTCTGACGCAGTATGAATTAGCATATCAGAAATTTATTGTGCATAAATCACTGTACAGCTATTTTTTTTACATTATAGAGAGTATATATAGTCCAATGCTGAATTTGGTCCAAACTGATTAACACAAATATTATAAATTATATTATTCTATGAGTTTACATTTAAACTTATTCTTAACTGTACTATCTTTTAGTTTTCCCCATAAAAAACTAATCTAAGCATTTCAACTGTACTATGAAACAATCAATCTATAAACAAATACATATCATAAATAATATCTCCAAAATCTACAAAAGCCGAACTGAATCTGCTATCATCAACAATTAAATCCTTATCAGTTCTATCAACTTTTCAGACAATCATCATCTCTATTCCTTTCCCAGAGCAAAAAAAAAAGATAAAACCCACCCAAAATCACAAAGAAATCTGCACCCACCCATTTACGAGCACATTTTGGAACAAGCCATACCGATAAAGCATACCGGCGATAGATAAAAAGCCGATTTGCCCATAAATTGTAATGAATGCTGAAACATGACATCTATTTGGTTGGGAAAAATAAATTCGTATTGGCTCCATTGCTTACTTAGTCTCATTCGAATAATCGATTCTGTTCTATATACGTTCCTATTCGTATCTGGGTTGTTTGTCGTCTAATCTTTTTTTTTATGCTATTCCTTTATTGCGCAAAAAGTTTATATACACCTGTTGCTGTATTGATTTTCAGATGTTTTTTAATTGGTTTTTCCTAATGGAAACTTGTACGTTTTTACTTATTTTTTTCAGCTTCACTCTGTATCCCATGCATATATCAGTATAGGTAGAGGGGACCTAGTGTTAAGACACTCATTTTCCTATTTTCAGCCCAATTTACAAGGCATTGCGACTTTAGTAGCGAAAATCAACGACGCATTTTTAGCTTTGATATTAGAGCAAAGAAATAAAAATATTAATAAATAATAATTCATTCAGCCGAGTGGGAATCGAACTCGCAACCGTCGCGTTACAGTCAACGCTTGTGTTCATACGCTACGACGCGACGGCCTCACGGTTACGGACGGACGGACGGAAATTATAATTGTACTAAAAGTCTAATGTATAATGTTTTTTTTGAGTAAAATTAATGATGCATTTCAAAAATTAAATAAATTCTTCAGCTAATTGTAATAATAATACTATAGATTAGAATCTAGATCCTAATATTTCAATATAATACTATATATGATAAATAACTATCAAAATTTCCAATGCCGCACTTAGGAAATTTCGTAACGTTTTCTAAAAAAAAAAAACTAAAAATATATATATTTTACTAGAAAATTGAATATCAGGCATAGAGTTAAAAGGCCTAAAACTTCCCCAACTCCAGTAGATTAGGCTATCAGACACAGAAATAACAAAATTTCGTTCCACCATTTATTTTTACTTAATACTCCCCCGTAATGACTATTGTGACAATCCTTTAACGTCTCAGCTAATTTAGAAATAGCTTTCAAAAGTTCAACTTAAGTTCTTAGATATTTAAACTTTGTAATTTTACGTAAATATTTATTGCAATGTCTTGTTCTAATTCCCGTTTCCGTTGGTTCGCTTTGGATTGCGAAGTTTGTTTACGTTTTCATGACTTGCTTGTTTTGGATAAAACTTAAGGTGGCTACGGAATGGGAACGCTGGAGTAACGCTTTTATTTGATTTTGGTAAGTTTCTCTTAATGTTTGTCTGAAATTATTTTAACGAAATAACTTATTTTCTACTTTCATATTAGTAGGGAGAACTCTATGGTAATACATTTGCTCTATGCTTTTCAATACATTGAAGACATTACGTTTGACAAATAGACAGTGGCAGAACTTGACGCCACGTTTTCTTATCTATTTTTTTGTACATATCAGGACAGGCAGAAGGAACCTGGGAACCTAGTGTTCCCAGGGTTAGCACTTTCGTTCCCCACATTCCATCGAAACCTCGAGGCATTGCATGCAGAAAGGCGGAACTCTACTCTAAAGGCATTGAAAATATTTAAATTGTAATCTATATATATATATATATATATATATATATATATATATATTACAATTTATCCTATATATATATATAATAAAACTCTAAGGGGGGTAAAATCTGTACATTGAATATAAACTAAAAAAAACTAAAGGGCACATAAGTCAGTTGATACGGCAACTAATGAAGATGATGTCGTGAACTATCCACCGGAATTTTTAAACTCACTTGATTTGCCAGGATTGCCGCCTCACAAACTTCAATGTTGCGAAACTTTGTAACGGCACACGATTAGCGATAAAAAAATAACTAATAACGTAATAGAAGCAATCATATTGAAATTAAAGCATAAAGGAGAAGACGTTTTGATACCCCGCATCCCAATGATTTCGACTGACATAGCATTCGAGCTTAAAAGACTACAGTTTCCAGTACGGCTTGCTTTCGCAATGACTATAAACCCAGGGGCGGGCAGTCATTAAGTGTTTGTGGTATTAATATAGAAAACTCATGTTTCTGGCATGGTCTGTTGTATGTTGCCTGTTCCCGTGTTGGGTCTGTTCACCTGCTTTGTTTGTTTACGCGCCAGATAACCAAACAAAAAATAACGTGTGCCATAAAGTATAACACTGAAAATGAAACTGAATTTAGAATAAGTAAAAAATGAAATAAAATATAATAAGTAGGTATCATAATAAAATATCGGAAACTGTTATTTTTATTGTCATTTTTAATAAATATTACAAGATTTTAAAGTGATTTAAGTTTTTTTTTTGTCAATATATATTTGTTAACTTATCAACTTTCTTTATTTTTATTATCTTCCTAGCTGACCACGTGTCGCGAATAACAGAATACATATTTTAAAAATAGAATCGACTGTTAGGCGTTACAAAGTTGGCGGGTCTGCTAGTAGGGTAATAAAATTACCCTGAGTGGGAATCGAACTCACAATGCGTGTTTACAATTACACACTTATGCTGCTGCACCAGCCTCATCTGCCAATACCTCCCAATAGGAATCGAGCCCACAACCATTTCACTTCCTATCAAAAACTTTAAATGAAGATATTATAAAATAGCAAACATAATAGACAAAGACAAACACACATGTCATATAATATGACATAAAATTATAGTAAACACGGAACTAAAGCTTGTTGTAAATGAGGCTTGACTCACTGGACAATAGTATTAGTGGATGTAAACACTCCTATAAACCTTAGCTTCAAGCAGAGCAATTAGGAACTACTCTAAGCTATAGTATACTGTTAGAAACGTCACGCTATTATATGAGAAGATATCCGAGACATTGTTGATTTAACTAGATTATAATGTTATTATATGAACTGATAAAGATGTGGAGTTTCCTTCTATATAAATACTAGCGGACGCGCGCAGCTTCGCCTGCTTATTTGAACCCTCAGGGATGAATTATAATAAACCATGAAACATGTGTTTTATGAAATATTTTTAATTTTTTTTTTAATTTTATAAAAATTGGTGCCGATTTAAAAAAAAACTATACAAACTTTCAACCCCTTATTTGCACCCTTAGGGGGAGAATTCTAAAAAACGATGAAACACGTATTCAATTAAATACTTTTAAAAATCTAAATTTGAAATTTTATAAAAATCGGTGCCGATTAAAATTTTTTTCGATACAAATTTTCAACCCCTATTTCACCCCTTTAGGGTTAAAATTTTTCAAAATCCCTTCTTAGTGGATGTCTAGATTACGGAAGTAAACATCTGTCCAAATTTCACGTTTTTACCATCAGCGGTTACGGCTGTACATGCGTCTTACCTCAGTCGGTGAGGACAAGTCCTTTTATATATATAGATTATAGTTCTAGACTATTTTTAAAAAGATCTAGTAGGGTAATATAAGTAGTTTCTAACTTTCTAAAGTGAATAATTATTAAAATACAACTTATTCATATGTCTTGTACAATTTAAATTAACTTTCAATAAAATAAAAATATAGTTTCAATATAGTGAAAACAAAAAATTCACCATATTTGTAGATATTCTTTATTTTACATGACAAAAGGTAGATATGGTAAACGCGACCTGCATATTTAAATTGTATTAAACGTACACTGGACACTGCAGAGGTTTTCGAGTTGCATTATTTTATTACAATAACTATATTAGTATACGTGAGTGTGAAAATTTATGTAAAAAACAGCTATCCGCTTTTTCCCGCGTAGCACGGTAAGCAATCTTACCCACGTTCTGTCCAATTCGAGATATTATGTGTTGAGTAGCGGAGCTCAACGCCGCACCAGAGTGAGTTATAATAAATGATAATAATTTATTTATTTTTATTTATTTTAAGTTGGGAAACAAACAGCATTTTACAATACTTTTTAGTATAATACATATCCATATTCCAATTGCCAATAAAGTTTCCACTTATACATAAAACATGGAGTGAATATGTTGCTAATTAACAATTAAAAATTTAAATTTACGGTCAAAAGAGAAAAAAACAAAAAAATTTACGAAGGAAAGGTTAAGATTTACATTAGGTTAAGATTTGATAATGATATATTTTTTTTATTAATATTGAATATTAAATGACGATACCGTATTTGTTCGACTTATACAAACAAAGAACTGTATTTAATAAAAAATGTGTAGAAAAAAGGAACCCCAAACTATCACTATATTTCAATTAGGCGCTTGCAATTGCGTCGGAATACCAACAAATATAACAACTTATTGCAATGATAAAAAAAAAAAAAATTGTCGTACCTACTATCAGCCTCGGTTTAGTCCGAATGAAAACGATTCTACTACATATATAAAATTTATGACTTTGAAAGAATAGAATGCTTTCGAGTATTTTTTTTAGCTGCACATAACATATTAGGCAAAGTTAACTTAGTGCTAAGACACTCTGTTAAGACATACATAAAAGGGGAAGGGAGGGTCTTTCCCCTTTTATGCCGGTTCTGAGGTATTGGGTACTGAGTGAAAATTAAAATATTAAATACATACTTAATTTCCTCAAGTGAGAACCAACCCTACAAACATTGCCTTTACACGCACAGCCTTATGCTACCGGCCCATGGTCTCAAAACGATATTTAAGTTGTTTTTATTTCTCAATTTTTAGACTACACAAACAGTGTTAAGTTTATCCAATCAACCCGCAATTCTGACGAAAGGAGTGTCTTAACACTACAATCTTTCTACTAACCAATACCTAGTACGTTATAATTTCCCCCTAAAGAGTCTTCAAAATAGTTTATAGTGCAAATGTATGAATGTAAATAAATAAAATGTTAGCCAAGACAAAAGATACAAAATTTATTTCCCACAGGATATATTTTATGTAAATAATATTTAACCAACGTAAAATTAGTAAGTGACCTAACTAGAATTTCAAATTAAATTTAGTCATACGTTTCCACTGAAATACAGCGGGCGCCATAATTAAGAAGCTCCCGGAGTAAGCCAGGGTATTTATCGTACACCAATTATATCTTTACTTCATTTTTGTTTTGACAAGTCCGTAATCGAACCTAGGAAGACCTTGTAATATCACAATAAATTATATATTAACAATACTATATAAAAGTAGTAGTAGTAAGAAGTTTGCGGCGTTAAGATCCACTACACAACACGCAACGCTTCCAGCATTCGGCGGAAAGTGGGACTCAGAAGTGTCTTAAATCTAAGTTCCCAGGTTCCCTCTGTTTACCCTGATATTTGTGGGATACAGCGTGAAGCTAAAAAAATATAATAAATATAATAATGCATTTTGTTAAATACATTTAGCTTATTAATATTCGGGTTATATTGCAAATTTTACCACAAGCAAGAATCAAATGCAGCTACGTCACCGTTAAGTCAAACAAATGCCAATTCAGCTATGATGAAGTCAACTGGAAATCCAAATTAAATTTATTATTACTATCCGACTGAAATAGAGCAACGATTATTGATTTAACATCCAAAACCGAATCAGGATACTAAACGTACATATATACAAATAAAATTAATATAAAACGTCATGGTGCAGCAAGTAACTAAATGCGATGGCTGAGGGTTTAAATCCACTCGGGAGGACAAATTATTTTTGTTTCGTATCTGTTAAAAAAATAAAATACGGCGTTGAGTTCCGCCATTCAACATGCAATATCCCGTAAATGAGAAAAGGAGTGTATTAATACTAAATTTCCTCTGCTTACCCGGCTACATGCAAAATACAGCCTCAAATGTGAAAAATAAATACAGAATATTATTAATTTCATTTTATTTAGACTGTAACTATTAAATGCACTGGCTAAAATTCTATTTCCCATGGAAACGGGAAAACGGGATGGAAATAGCCTAAAATTTAGCAATCTAGACCGAAATACAGACCTTTCTCATATTAAATGAAGTTATGGGCTCAACCATTAAGCTTTACGACGCGATTTAACGTTTTACGAACATAGTAATCCTGCGATATTACTTCACGAACAATTCCCCAATTTTTTTGACGGATTTGATGAAATCAGTGAAGATAAGGAAATACACATGTTATATTTATTTATAGTTAAAACTATAATAGTGGGTAAGAAAATGATATAACTAAACTTAATTTCAGGCCTATAGTAGCGCAGGGGCACAAATGTGCGACTGTGAATGCTACAGGTTGTGGATTCCATTCCCTGTTGAAGATAAATATTTGATATTTTAATTTCTTTGCTCTGGTGACGAGGCGGGGCGCGACTTTGATCTCCGCCATTCAACACACAATATCACCAAAATTCGTTGGACAATGGGGAATGGAAGTGTCTTAACGGGAACAAACCCGGCTGCATAAGCAAAATTAATACGTATAGTACCACAAACGTCATCCAACAAATCCAACGACGTATCATTTATCAAAACCGGTTCACCAGTTTAACAATTAGAAGGGAACAAAAGAACGAACATACATACATATACGCTAAAACATAACCCTCCTTTCTGATATCGCCGCAGTCGGATAAAAAAGTATAATATTGAAATAATTTATCTCTGCATGTTGGTCATTAAAACATCTTTGTAGTCATGTAAAGCCCTCATCGTCCACTCGTGCTCTCAAAGTACACATTCGCCGGAGTTTGTAAAATAAATTAAATTCATACACTTGCATAAGTATAAATGTGGAAAACGTGGCTGAGTGTTTATTTCTTCTTTTTAGCTTTATGCTGTATCCCGCATATAGCAGGGTAAGCAGAGGGTACCTAGTGTTAAGACACTCCGTTACTCACTTTCGTGGCATTGCTTTGCGATGATCTTTCAAAGCATTGCGTGTTGATTTGCGGTACCCAACGCCGCGTCTTAATTGCGGTAGAATATTTCATTCCCCAAGTGGGAATCGAATCTATAACTGTCTATTTACACAAAATTTATTGAAATTTCGGCGGAAATGTTTTAATGAGTACGGAGTGTATTTCCTCTGCCTACCCTGCTACGTAGGGATACAACGTTAAACTAAAAATAATCCTCCAGGATAGAAACATTTCATATATTAAGACGAAAATAAGTAAATCTATATTTATTAATCTCACTGTACAAACGAAGCGTGAAATACTTCACAAGTTTAAATATGTGTTTTACATAATATTTAAATTTCTCAGTACTAAATTAAAACTTATTACAATATAATTTAATTTACAAGCGCTTATAGCTTTCAAATATGGTGGAAAATCTAAAATTCAATTAGAAATAGAATTACGTGAAAATGAGTTGTTACCATAACGCAATAAAACGGAATATTTGACAAAATAACTTTTTTCTTTTTGGTTGTTAGCCTTCCAAATATGGATGGATTGGATATCCTATCCAAGATTATTTGTTTTGCGCTTCCTGTATCCATCAGCTTCCGATGACCTTGACCACATCATCAATCCACCTAGCAGGGGACCTGCCCACTCACTGAGTCTCGTCTGGAAGAACTTTTCCGCCCTTTATTATTTATTATGCGCTCAAATTACACTACGGTTTTACACTATGAATTATAGAGAGTGGAAAACCTGTACTCCCCGAATGACCAAATCAATTACTTTTTGGACAATATTATTGAGAACCTTCGACCTCAATATGAACATGTCATATGTATGGGCGATTTAAATACCTGCCTGTTAAAAAATTATCGAAGGACTCACTTATTAAAAGATAAAATGATTCATATAATTTATTCCTCCTACCTATGTCTTCTCCTACCCATTATTTTCCTAACTGCAAGCCTTCCCTTATTGATCTTATTTCTGTCTCTAACCCCACTTTTGTCACTTCTTATGGCCAAATGTCCGCTCCTTTTTCCTTTCATGACCTAATCTATCTTTCCCATAAACTACGCCCACCTAGAGTTAAAGGCAAAATCCATTTTCAGCGCAATGTTAGGCATATGGACGTCGAACGCCTAAAGGATGATCTGAGGAACATCAACTGGTCTCCTATATTATCCTCAAACAATATTGACTTTATGGTGGAATCATTAACTACTGAACTGATTAATATTTACAACATCTATGCCCCTGTAAGACCGGTTCGAATGAAGCTTGCGCCTGCTCCCTGGTTAACACAAGTTATTAGGAACGCTATGACCAAATGTGATAGGGCCAAGGCTAAAAACAAAAAATGTCCATCGCAAGAAAATCTAATTGCGTACAAGAAGTTGAGGAACATCTGCAACAGGCTGTGTAGGGATGCCAAACGTCGCTACATCCATAACACTATTCAGAATCTTTGTCAAGCACAAGTTTGGAGATTCTTGGAGTCGTTTGGTGTGGGCAAAAACATTTATACTCATCAACTCTCAGAAAATCTTTAGACTCTCAATAAATTTTTTGCAACTCCACCAGTTAATATAAATCCCCAGTTAAAATTTAAAACACTTGCTTTTTTGTCTAATATTGTCCCACCCGACTCAGTTTCCTTTTCATTCAAAGCTGTAACAGAAGATGATGTCAAGGAGTATGTTCACTCTGTTTCTTCTAAAGCCTTCGGATGTGACAATCTCAGTCTTGAGATGATTCTTCCCGTGTTGGAGAGCATTGCACCAGTGGTCACCCACATTTTTAACTTTTCATTGTCTCGCAATGTCTTTCCTTCACAGTGGAAGAGTGCTTTTGTCATCCCACTTCCTAAAATCTCTAAAGCTTCCAATGTTACTGATTACCGTCCTATATCTATCCTTCCTGTTCTTTCTAAAGTTCTTGAATCCTTAGTCAACAACCAACTTTACTCTTTCCTCTCATCCAACAATCTTTTATGTCATTTTCAGTCCGGCTTCCGCCCTTCTCATAGCACACTGGGAGCACTGCTGAACGTTACGGAGGACATTCGATGTGCCATGGACAATAACAAACTCACTGTCATGGTTCTGCTGGATTTCAGCAGTGCTTTCAACTCTGTTGACCTCGATATACTTCTTGGCACTCTTCAGGCAGTAAATGTTTCCTTCGAAGCTGTAAGCTGGTTTCGTTCTTACCGCTTCGGACGCCGGCAATGTATAAAAGCAAACGACACCACGTCGTCATGGCTTGATCTCACTACCGGCGTTCCCCAAGGCGGCGTTCTTTCCCCACTTCTTTTCTGTATTTTTATTAACAACATCTCTGGAGTCATTACTTCTCCCTTCCATCTGTTCTTTATCGTCACTGTAGCTTAAATGATCTGCCTGCAGCTATTGAAAGTTAAATAGCGATCTGTCTACTATACAAACTTGGGCTGATTCTTTCTCCTTATTAATCAATCCAAAAAAATCCCAGGCAATTGTGATAAGTAGTAGCAGACTCAGATCTAAAATCAACTGGTAACTCGTCCCTGCGATTCTATACTCGGGAGTTAAAATTCCTTTTTGCGAAAATGTTAGAAGTTTAGGCTTTATAATGGATTTTAACCTCACCTGGGCACTCTATAATGGAATAATTCCTTCCTCACAAAACCAAAACTATGCTAGCGCAATGTCTTCTGCTTCCAATACTCGACTATGCCGATGTTTGCTATTTGGATGTGACCGAGGAGCTACTTAACGCTTGCGTAAGTATAACCAATTTCGAGCTCAGCTTAATTGGCTCCCAATTCGCCTTCGCCGTGATATGGATATCCTTATATTCCTTTTTAAAATCCTGAATTACATGAATTATCCTGTTTACCTGCGCTCCCGCTTTAATCTGCTTCCCTGTCCCTCACGCTCTAGGCGTTTGTATGTCATACCGATGTTGGACGTACCGAAGAGCAATACCAAATTCCTTCAAAAATCCTTTACTGCACATGCCGCATCTCTTTGGAACCAACTTCCCAATCCTATTCAGAAAAGCCATTCCCTAAATTCATTTAAATCCCAACTTACAAAACATTTGCTCAAAAGTGAAAGTAATTTGACATAGCTTTAATCAGTGTTTCTAGTATATATTATATATATATGTATATATGCATGTATGGGTATATATTATGCATGTATTATATATGTATGTATATGAATATATAGTCGATTTAATAGTATATATAATTATATATTTATAACTTGTGTATGTATATATATTGTAGCATGCATTAGGTATATAATGTGCTAGTTAATATATATACTTTTCTGATATTTTAATTTTTTTTTTGATTGCACTGTATTTTTATTCCGCTGTTTGGCACTCATCCACTTCCATAGGTTGGCTGGAAGAGATTTCTTTCAGAAATAAGCCCGCCTTTGTAAACATAACTTTTNCAATATAAAAATATATATATATATATATATATATATATATATATATATATATATATATATATATATATATATAAGTAATAGAAAAAGGAAAAACTAAATAAAATATTAAGGGATATTTTCATCGAAATATTTATCGAATTCTTTCTCGCTCCTCTACAGTCTGCACAAAAAACTAAAAATATATAAGAAATTAGTACCTACAAATTACTTTACCAATTTCGGTAATACAAATACAAAAATTTGACATACGAGTGTACCACACGAAATCCCACCCAAATCCCAAAGTCATATTTCGCAATTCGCAAAGCTCTGTTTGTTCTTCGATCTGATAACAGATGGAAGAAGCTTTGTATGGGACATAAATACGCGGTGATAAATTCGAAGGTTTATCTCGCATTGTATCGCATACGTTCCACTTGCTGGTATTTTGATTAAACTTTTTATGTTTTTACATTCAGAATTTGTGAAAAGATTTTTTTTTGTAGTTATGAAAAATTTCTCGCCACTTTTTGTTACGCGGACACTCGATTTTTACTGTTCTATTTGTATACAATTGATTCTTTTGTGGAATAAAAATGCGCAAGGCTTATATCGTCGATCAGTTTTACATGCCTGCCTTAATTTTGATGTTAACTATAAACCAGATTTTTTTTTCATAGTCTATCTATCAAATTGTTGTGAGATTAATAAATTTTATATATTTTTGGAGATCTTAATGAGACTTATTATTAAGTTTATAATATCTTATTTCTTTACCTTCATGCTGTATGGCGTTCCCGTGGCAGACAGAGGGAACTTAAGAAACAAGACATTCCGTATCTCACTTTCCGAGACGTTGGATATTGGAGCTTTACGCTGCTTTTTATCTTAGAATCCTTATCTCGAAATGGAAATTGAACCCTTTACCGTCGCGTGTACAGCTACACGCTGTGCTACAACAGCCTTAATTATTAAGCAATCTAATAAAATTATTAAATACAAAACGTGATGCTTGTGCACTTCTAACTTTTCCTGAAGTGGGAATTAATCTCACTCGGGAAATACTTATATTTATTTTTTACTTATCATTCCATTAAGACTAATTAGAGATCCATTTATGGTAGAGAAGTATCTAATAATATTTTACTATTTTTTATTTCCGAACTGGTAACATTTTTAGAATTAGCCGATAAGTTACCGAATCTATGTTTATGATGTCTTTATCTGACAGTAGGTAGAAGAAGCTTTCTTGGAAATGGCTGTACTTGTATAACTTATATTTTTTATCGACACGCGCTGTTTATTTTATTGAAGGTTCAGCAAAAAAACTGGCAAAATATATAGATCTAGTGCTAAAGCATTATTGATTTTAATATCACGTATTAGTAGACTCGAGAACTCGAACTAGAACTCAAAAGTATTGCTTACTTTTACCAGAGAAATTAAAATATTTTTGATACAAAGATGCCTCTGCATATAGAATCGAACTCACAACCTGACCATCATCATCACGTACCATCGTACACCGTACTTAGTTCAAATCGATTTTTTGCCTTAAATCGATAAATGAATAAATGAATATTTATAAATAAAAAATCACGAATTATATAACATTCCTAACGTAGCTCTCTCACGTCACAAAGATACAATCCGTTACAAGGAAGCAGTGGTGAAATGTGGGGACGAAGAATTTACGACCATGAATAATGCAAAAAAGTTCCTAACGCGACGAAAGAAAACTTGTTATTTTACGTCGGCACGGATTTTATTTTTGCTTATGCTTTAAAAAATACGTTGTGTTATATAAATGAGTCTGTTTGACTTTTGTTTAACCTACGCTAAAGAAACTATGTAGTCTCTTTCATGATAATGTTTTCTTTTCAGATTCACGCTGTATTCCGCTTGTAGCAGAGTAGGCATAGGAGACTAGTGTTAAGACTCTCCGCTCCTCACTTTCTGCTACTGGAGGCCTTGCGTATTGCGTGGCGGAACTCAACTCGTTTTGACTCGACTTTAGAGGAAAGGTATGAAAATATAACATATATAATAACATTTTCACCAGTGGGAATTGAACCCACAACCTGTCGCTTTTACAGACACATATCCCAATCATAATTATGTCTTTCATTAAAAGATTGATTGTCAAGCAATTTCAGCTCATTAATACACCTATATTTTATACCTTTATTTCCTGATATTTTCTCCCAAGATCTACCTAATACATAATATTATACCCAAAATTCAATAAATATGAAAATACACAATACAAACGACGTCGTTAAATGGAAAACAATCGAAACCAGCATCACAAGTAAAAAAAGCGAAACATATTAATTTTTTCAAATAACATTTCGACACTCAAATTTGCCAAAGTTATTCTTACCGCGCAATCATACGCCAAACAAAGGAATGAGTGGCGTGAAGGCGTCGTGAGAACGGGAAGCAATTATTTCGCCCTATTTCTACACCCTTTACGAAATTCTTGGCCAAATTGTAGATTTTGTAATATGAGTAAATATGTACATTACTCCAGTATACGGCAATTCTTTGGAAATATATTGAATTATTTTGTACGAAAATTTCGAGTTTTGCAGGATTTGAATCTGTATTTCTTGGGCACGAAGTTCTGTTATTAATTTTTAAACAGGTATAAGCTATTATTATTGCAATATGCGGAAGATGAATAATCTTAAGAGTAAATGTCTAGTCTGTCAACATTTATATTAGTTCCATGGCACCGTCTAAAAAAAATATCTTAAAACGTACGTTGTAGTGCAGGACAGATAGTGAAGAACAGAGTGTCTTAGCACTAGGCTTCCTCTGTTTACCCTGCTATATTTGGGATACAGCGTGAATCTGAAAATTAATATGAAACATATTATTAAAAAATCTAGTATAATTATGTAATTAACTATAATTATGTAATTTCTGTCTTCAATTAACATTATTGAAAATCGAAACACCTTAGTCTTTTGGACGGCAGTTCCCAAATAAATGAAAACGTCTCAATCTTTCCATTTATGTTTGCTCTGTTTCAAATGTGGTAATGTAATCAGGCCAACCCTCGCCTCATTATCCTATCCCTATCTAGCCAAGGCCGTAAATGAAATGGAGTGTGTGAGGTCACTTTCACACTAGGATAATATATAGATAGTAGGGTAGTTCTGCCAAATATGGAGATAACGGTTTCATAAATCCTCGTGTAATTTTAATAATGCTTATCATAGCATATTTATATGTTTGGCAAGATAAGCAGCGTACGACCCCATTATGGTTCAGCTAGGAAATTATTAACTCAATGGTTGTTCAAATCGATGATAAATATATTTTTTATTTCTTTGTATGATTAGTCAAAGCATAATTATTCGGTATACTATATCCAAGTTAATAGTAATAAAATGTAACATACTCGGAGGGTTTTTTTATTATTTAATATATTTTTGTTGAAATTTGTTCTGTCCCCCGAATTCGAGACACTACCTTTTAAATAAATTAAAAGCAAAAAAACATTTTTAGAAAAAGCTTTTATTTAAACGCTCTAAAAAGACGAAAATAAAATTTTGTCTTTTAAATTTTAACTATCAACTCATAACCTCATTGTACACAATTTATATGATCATAAAAGCTGGTCGCGCGATTTACTTGTGTAACTAAACTAGTNTAATAATGCTTATCATAGCATATTTATATGTTTGGCAAGATAAGCAGCGTACGACCCCATTATGGTTCAGCTAGGAAATTATTAACTCAATGGTTGTTCAAATCGATGATAAATATATTTTTTATTTCTTTGTATGATTAGTCAAAGCATAATTATTCGGTATACTATATCCAAGTTAATAGTAATAAAATGTAACATACTCGGAGGGTTTTTTTATTATTTAATGTATTTTTGTTGAAATTTGTTCTGTCCCCCGAATTCGAGACACTACCTTTTAAAAAAGCGGAACTTAACGCCGTTGTTTCCAATGTTATTAGTTTTTTTCCTATTTTACTAACAACTGGGTCACTAAGTCATAAGCTATTTATAAAAGTGACGTACCACGCCCATATCTTGAAAAGGCATCGTTTTTCACATTATAATTAATTGACCAATTAGTCGACCAGCCCGCACCTAAACTGTTGTATTTAACTAATATGAATAAGTAAGAACAAAGAAAAGAGAAAATAAGAAAGAATAACCGATATGAATAAGTAAGAACAATATAAAGACGAATATTTTTTATATTATGATGAAAATAAAAATAATTGAAAACTAATACTAAAAACTCTCCTCAAAAAATTAAGGCGTAAAGTGGGGACCGGAGTGACCTGTTTGGCCCGTTACAAGGGAGAAGAAATAAAATTCACCCACAACCGTCGTCGCCTTCACAGTAGAACTCTTGTGCCTTGACGGCCTCTAATAGTAAATAATTCGCTGTTATTGCTATTATTTACTCGTCTGGCAGCCGACTACGCCCAGGGGAATCCCCCTGAGTGAAGAAGAACAAACTCCAATTCACATGTTTCATTATATTGCTATAATATATATGAAGAGTATCCGTTCATTTAAAAATTAATACATTGTTTCAAAACTGAAAGTGCAATATATTTTTTATACGATATACACATAAAAGTACGTTATATTATTTTCGTTGCGTAAATTTAAGGTTGTTTTTATTATTGTATATGTAGTATTCCATATTTATTCCAAATATTTCTATACAGAACCATTAGTCCGGGTAATACCTCAATTATTTAAAGTGTTTGCCATTCAAACTTAATTGCTGCGAATCTACACTAAAATTAAATTAATTGGCTGTATTTTAAATACGTAGGTACTTATGCGAAGCGGCAATGCTGCGGTTAACGCGACGGTGGAGGATTCGATTTCCACTTGGGGTAGTTATTTTCATTTCCTCGGTCTTCAGAAGTAATTATAAAATATGTAACAGCTTTAAATTCACATATACTGTATTATGCTATAACCTGTTAACCTGTAAGCTCTTTAGCTCGTAGTGCTAATCCAATATAATTGAGAGACGACCTCTGCCTCATTAGAAAACTGGTTAATTAAACATACGGGTCGAGCTTGAGTTCCACTTCCCTGTAAAATTCCATACAGTTTTATCATTTTCTAGTTAATAAGTTATTTAATTATCATGTTCATACTAAATACATAGTTTAGCATAGTTTGGAGGCCAGTCGTGGCACGGGGGCACCAGCGTGTGGCTGCGATAGGTCGTGGGTTCGATTTCCAATAGTAAGTAAATTAAATATTTAATATTTCCATTTACTCGCTTTGGTAAAGAGGCAAAGCGCGGCGTTGAGTTTCGCCAAACTACACACAATGCTTCCAGAATTCGCCGGACAGTGGGAGGCGGAAGTGACTTAATGGGAAATGAGTATTCGGTTCCCTTGCCTGGTTTTTGCAGCAGAAGCTATCCCGCTACAATATCACTTAATTATTTAGACAAAATGGGGCTACGTGTTCCACAAACACTCAAAATATTTATATGGGAAATTAGAATGGAAAATTAAATCACAGTCGTAGCTTTTCATTTTATACTGTTTTTTTATAATGGTAAGCTCAAATTAATAAATATATTAAATGTATTTTATATGTAGTCTATTAAATGTATTTAAGTCAGTTAATGTAGAACGTATTATAATATCATATAATCGTATCATATAGTTATAATTTTGATAGAAAAATTTACCCTCCAATATTCATATAATTAACATTGAATGTCTAAATAATTCGGCTACAATCCAGTACGGCGATATAATCAAATCAACTCTGTATCCCATTCACACTTAATGGTATAATTTCCTTAGCTTTGATATCCAGACAGAATTAAAATAACGTTTCCTTGGGACGTGCTGCATTATCTCTTAGGTCTGTAGCGCAGTAAAGGGCATGAGCGTTATAATGGTAGGTAATATAGCTTTGGTACCGGTATGAATTTTGATTTTATAGCTAAGGTCTGTCTTACGATGATGTAGAGGCAGTTCTGGCGCAGTAAGTGGGTCTGACTGCAAGCGCGATGGGTGTGGGTTTTTCACGAATATTAGTAATGGGGTTGTAAGTTGAATACAAGATTATTTTTGTGATGTATGTGTGTATTTATTTATTGTAGGCTCCAGGTAGATGGGATCCATTTCCTCTTACGGTGACAGTACACGTTGAATAACGGAGATGAACTCTGCGTTTTATCTGTTAGCGCAGTGAATTATTCCTCCAAGTATGGATCGAACTGATAACAATCAAATTGAAAGCCACACGCTGTACCACTGTGTCATTTTAAATGTAAATATTGTTTTAGGAAACTTTAAGCCCATAAGCACCCCAAGCAGTTCAAAATATCCCAATTTTACCAGGATACCGTCAACAAAACAATAAAGGCGAAACTAAAAGGTATCTATACCGATAGCATTACACAGTGTACTCTCATCTTAAGAGATTTTCTCAACGGGTTCCAATGTAACTAAAATGGGATGCTGTTGAATATGTAGATTTTGAATGTTCCCAGGAATCCTCAGCCTCGAATCGACATCTTGCTAATTGTACGGTGGTGTAATTATCTCGTCAATGCTTATATTAGGTTTGAATTATAACTTTACTACGCACGTACGCGTTTTGAATGATAATGTTATGAAAATAACTTATATTATGTAATATTGGGACTGAGAAACTTACGTCTTGGGACAGCTTCTGACTGTGAGTACTAGAAATGAATTTTAATATCTTCTATTGAAGGACAAAGTTTGGTGTTCATTTCTGCCAGTCGGCACGAAATGCCTTGGGAATTCGGTGGTAAGTGAGGAACTCAAGTGTAGTAATACTAGTTTTTCACATTCCGGTTCCAGGTTTAGGTAATAAAAAAAATCTCTGGTAGATATCGCTATTATATATTACCTATTTTATTCCTTGGACTGGGAAATGAATCCACTACCGTCACGTTTATAGTCACACTGTTTTGCCCCTATGCCTCGATAGCCTCAGGGATGGAATAATATTTAATCAATTCAATTTTCGGAATATAAACCTTAACCTGTCAATGTCTTAAAAAAACCAATTCACGATTACCATATATTATCATAGATACATAAGCAATTATAATGGCGTCGAAGATATTAATATTAGCTTAGCACCTCTATATGTTGTGAAAATTAAGCAATTTCCATATCAGTCAGTTCTATCGATCTCTTTACTCTGTTCAATATTAGGTGTGTAATTAAAGAAACGTTATATACAGTTAATATTATGTTATATAAACAATGACGTAGTAAGACTTGAATCGATTTCAAACAATTTTGGCTCGGTTTAATTATAAACGTTTTAACTAATAAGGGAAGAAACAATCAAGCTTAATATAACTTACTCTGTTGATTTCCTTCTAATAATTATTCATTTTATTTTTCCTTTTTCACATATTTGGCCTGTATGATAAAACAGTAAGTTCTTTGCATGTTTATAGTGCTAGATACTTCTTATACTAAATAATAAACAGCTAACAGTTTCTTTCATTCTATTAATAAAGATTTCTTTTAATAATGATACCCATAGACATTCTAAGAAAACCTATTTGGAAATAACGTAAATAAGACGATTAACTAGAATTTCGGACGAATTAGATACAATCAGTATTCTTTGTGGCATTATGTTCGCTTACTTTGAGGCTACTTATCCAACTCGATTTTTATAATGGTGTTCATTGGAATTTCGATACCAAATCTGTGGCAAAGGCAGGCATGTTTTTGAAGGTATTTATTAATTTATTTATAAATATTTTCCAAATCTAGCCAAGCGCTATGCTAGTCCATTCTGTCGAATTCAAGAGGTATTACGTGTTGATTGGCGGTAATCAACGCCGCGCTTTTCGTCGACATGTCATTTCTATGAGTGGGAATCAAATCCATGACCTGTCTCGTTTATAGGCGTACGCTTGTGTCCCTGCGCCGCCCAGAAAGAAGTGTACCTAATAATTCTACAAATAGAAGCGAAATCAGATTAAAAACAAATAGTTTTACGTATTAGCAAGACAGAACAAACATCTCATTCGTTTTTCTTTAACACTTACAATGTCTACTTGTCTATATATTTCTCCCAATATATAGATAAACTCAACGAGAACTGCCAACTCCTTACTTGAATGGAACTCCAGAGATCTTAACTTTCATTTCTTTACTGTTTGATCAAAGGGAATGTCAGCTTTTTGTCGGGCTACGTTTAATTAGATATTTCTTCTAACTAGGTCTTACGTTTGTTACAGAGAGTCCTGTCTTGTTTCTGTCGATTGTCATTTGTTGTATTTGAATGGAGATGTAGGAGAACTAAGAGATGTAAGTTTTAGTTAGTAATGTATTTTTTCCTATCACATTGTTAATTAAAAATATTTTTACTAAGCGAATTAGACAGTTAACTATTAAGTTATATTTAGAACTAGCCGAAAAAAATCGTCGATCTGTTTTGGATACTAGCCCGGACAAACGGGAAGACAGACGGATAATTTTTTGATTATTTTATGGAAATTAATTATACATTATTTTTTTCGACACATATCCACCTAGAAAATAAATAACCAGTAAATAAAATAAAAATATATAACGTTATATAAGTGAAAAAATACTAAAACATTTCTAAAGTGTTATTCCATTCCATTATGAATGCAACAAAACGTTTCACGCAGCGTAAAATACGCGACTTTCTTGAAATGAATTCATAATTCAGTGTTATTAATAAGAAACCCACCCTATTTACTTACCCCCATAGCGAAAGACACCTGGGGTTGATTAATTAATCTATATTGTTGTAAGGATAAACAGGAAAATGTAACACTGTTAACGAGGGTAGTTGTAGATTTAAGTGTTCTTTTAGCTGATGTTTTAAGTGTTTTCCTTGCATATTTTATGTGTTATATTCTAAAATAGACAATATTTTCATATATTTATAAACATAGATTATTGTGAGAGATTTTATAAACCATTTGTACGGAAGTGGCTTCATGAGAATAGAGTGTCTTAACACTAGCTTCCTACTTCTCCGTTAGCACTGGTCTCAAGAATTTTATTATATACCTTTTTATTCTAGAGAGAAAGAAAAAAATACATGTTTTATTAAAAATATGTAAATTATATAAATATAAACCTACCAAGTGAATTTCAAAACCACAAACATCATGTGCATGTGCGGTGACATTGATACGTGTAATTTACAAATGCACGATTTGTGCTTAGTTTACCTCTATGATTTGTGGCTCTATCTGGAATTTAGATTGTAAACGCGACAGGTAGTGGGTTCGATTCCCAGTAATAATGTTTTTTTATTTCCTCGTTCTGGTAACCGCGAGTTCCGCCGCTCGATAAGCACTGCCTGCAGAAATCGGCAGAAAGTAGGCAACTGAAGTATTTAATTGATTTGAATGTCTTAACATGGTTTCCATGTTCAAGAAGCTATAAAAATACCACCTTTTTCTAAGAAAAATATATGTATATTTTATATCATGAAGTGACATATCTCTAAATTCTTCTTTGCCTACTCTACATAATACATAAAATGCTTGCAAGATATAAAAAGAAAAAGACTTTTTTTATAAGCAAAAAGCAAGTTAGTAATATATTTTACGCATCGTGAATTTCTTAGAGTCGTTGCGGATGAAATGTACTCTTCAGCTTAACTTCTAAAGCGCATTTTATTTTGATGTTTCTTGCGATTTATCTCCATCCACTCATTTGTAAATAAGAAAACTCGTTAGTTTCACAAAATGGAGAGTCCTTAACAGCTTAGTTAAGATTTTGCATGCGATAGTTATAGGTTCATATTTCAAACGGAGACTTGTTTCAAAGGAAAAATGTTAACTATTCACGAAGTCAGGTCTTATATCCAACACGAAGTACCCAATATTAAAAAATATAGGACATTTGCAAAAGGCAAATTATTATATTTTTTATATCTCTTACCTTTGTTACCTACTTGCCATCCAAATTAAAATTACAGTGGGTTGAGTAGCGGAACTCAACGCTGCATCTTATTCAAACCAGAGTAGGTATTTCAGTTCAATGTGGGTAAAAGAAGATTTCGAATTCATAATTACAGTCAAATGTAAACAAGAACTTAATAAGCTAAATAAATTTAATTAACAAATATGATTGCATATACAATATATATGAATTTAGCTGATTGACTCTGAATGTTAACTAATACTTAAACTAGCGGTTACGAATTAATTTCCTGTCTGGCACATACGTATGTATGTATAGTATATTTCGATTTGTATGATGCGGTTGTTAGGTAATAATAACTTATTTCTATATAATTCTATGACATATATATTTGTATTAGTAACATTGTCAGTTTTGTTGTCCTATATATTATAAAACAAAGTCGCTTATCGTGTCAGTCTGAACTTTCTAACTCTTCTTCTTCTAAACCACCCAATGGATTTTGATGCGGTTTTCACCATTATGTCGAGTCTGTCTCAAGGAAGGTTTATATATAGTTTATTATTTGTACATTCTTATGTAAGTTAACATAAATAAGATAAATGTGTATAAAGTCCAATCCGTTGGTACACTTTCGCATGCGCTGCTTTAATGGTAAGTACTACATGAAAATAATGTACTGGAGTATTGCTCTTACTGAGATCTACAAAAAAGTCCGCGACAGCATATCCGTATCTTTTAAGAATAACGTGTAGTGATCATATTTCTGTCTAAAAATAGTAATTTCAATATATTTTTTATTGTGAGGGATATTTTTCCATAATATTATTAATCCTTATCGTTTAAAATACTTTATTAATTTTCTACGTTAAACGAACGAAACGAAGATAAAATGTGCTTTTTCCACCGTTTCGAAATTGCGAATAGTTTTAGAGAAAAACGCATTTAATTGTTGACACATTACGCCGTTGACACTTCAGCTGTATCGACTCAAGTTTTACTTATCCCTTACTCTCAGCATATAAATAAGTATATTAGTTACGTTGGCCATTTAATGTAGATCAAAACTGTCTTTTACTGTTTTTCATTTTAATAAGTACTTAAGAAGTTGTTACAATATCTAAAAATCCTTGCTGCGACACGGCTCGCCACTCGCCATGCGTCCCTGCGCGCCCCGCGACCTTTTGCGTCCGCCGCGCCCGTCTACCTTACACGCATCGGTGGTTCAGTGGTAAAATGCTCGCCTGCCACGCGGGCAGCCCGGGTTCGATTTCCGGCCGATGCATTCTATTTAATTTTCCTCACAGGCAGCCACGTAGTGCTTGCTTTTCATAAGGGACAGAGTACCGTCTTCTTTACCCTAGCGGTGTCGCTGTAAAAGCCAATAGGGATAACAGCATTAACCGTCAGAGAACCACGGCCCTGATGTCATTCGGAGCTACTACTGGCAAAGTAAATTTAGAAGTGATTGCACGTACTTTGGAGTTATACCATAATTATAATGTATTTCCACGCGACATAGTTGGTTACATTTTCCGTTTAAGTATTTTTGGGTAAGATAATAGTCTGTTGTTTATAATTTCTTTCGTTTAAGTTTTCTGTTGTTTGTGTTATTTATTTGTGTTTATTTTAAAGCAATTGGAAAATCCTTTTTGGAACTACGAAAATGCCGGTTGCATTAGGGTTTAATTAATTTTCACATTATCTTAAGTGCTTTGCAAACATATATTATATGAATAATTTAGTAGTTAAAGCGGGCGAAGCCGCGAGGGGGTCTCTAGTTTAGTATAAATTCTTCAATATTATCTGCTTTTGGGATGTTTATTGCCATTTAATTTAAGTTCTTTTCATATCCTTTAATTTGTCAGTCTCCTGTTCCTTGCACAACAAACAGGAAACTGACAACTATACGTCTGACAAAAAAGACGTACCTGCGAAAAATGTTAGATTTATAAAAATACACCAAATAAATTACAAAATCAGTATAATATGCATAATTATACAAATACATCAAGTAATAATCACGCAATATGTGCACATTAGATGGCAGATTAGCATAACTATCGAATCATTGTACCAACTGATGTAATACATCACGACGCCCATATAAGTCACGTGGGAATTGATGGCATTGGAAATGAGTTATGGTATGATAAACATATGTATGTATGTGTTATTTGATGTATCTCCGAAATAGTTCATTCATCTCAATATGCTATCTCCAGATAGATGATAGTTTGTCCAGAATTTTACAATGCTAAGCGTGTGACTTCCATCCATTCAACAGCCTTTTAAAGTCTATTACTGGACATAGGACTCCAGTAATATCCACCACTGGGCTTCCTACTGCTTTTTTAGGAAGTCAGTTTACTTAGTTGGGTTTCGCGGCAAAAGATTCTTCTGCCGAGACTTCGAAGACTCCTCTTTCCTGATTCTATCTAGAAATTATCTGATCTTCCTTTATTGAGAGATTATAACGTATAAATGAAATTATTCGTATTAGAAAGTTGAAACGGTAGATTAAGGAGTATAGGGTAGCACTTAGAAATACAGGCATTTTTTATCTTTATGCCTTACAGTCCGTACAAATGACACGTAGTCGTAAAATGTGAAAACTTATAAATAGTATCACGACAATTTCCTGTCATATAAAAAAAAACATTTCTATATCAGTACTCTGTGGATTTGTTAAATCCATCGCCACTGTGTTAAGGAAAAAGCTTTCATTTTAAATATTAATATAGCATGTTTTACATTGAGCTGCCTGTATTTAAGTAATACAAGGTTTAGTACTAACAAGTGCTAAATTTGTTGCAAAATTAAATATTATATAAAAAGGCAGAGCAAAAAACGTCGAAGAGTTTGTCATTTACTTGTTTTATTTTTTCAAATGGCATATTGTTAAAATTGTATTTTATATATTATAATATATACTAGCTTTTACTTGAGACCTTGTCCTCAGCCAAATAGAAATAATTAGGAGTTGTGTTTATAGCTCATGACTCATCCAGTAGGTATAGTGGGTAATTTTGACATAAAGGGAACCTGGTGTTAAGCCTGCGAGTAGAGCGCTCATTGAGGACTACGTTGACTTGCAAGAATAAAGTACATACTTGTATTATGACACTAAAAATAATCGGGTAGGAAGGACCGAGCGGGTAGAAAGAGTTAAAATGAACTCGTTAAGTTCTCGGAGCGGAGTGAAGTAATAACAGAACTCCGTGTTGATGGAAATTTAAGCCTGTTTTATTTCAAAGAAGTTTGAATAACCAAAGCGACGAAATAATATAGTCCATTTCCTGGCTATTTTTCCAAGTGTCTACCAAGTGTCTTGGTATATTAGTCCCTGGAGTTAGACGTTCCAAACGCCCAAGGAAACGCTAGTTGGATGTCGTGATGCAGGAAATGAGAGCCAATAGTTAATCAACCGAGGACGCGGAAGACCGTGCGAAGTGGAGTAGGCTAAGTAGGAAGACAGATCCTGACAAAAGCCAGAATTAATGGCAGGAACAAGGAGACTTAAAAAATCCATAAACCCCAATAATTTTACAAAATTTACTACATTTGCTATATAAGCTATATTTAAAACAAGGTCAGGTTGACCCAAACATAAACTATTCTGGGGACTCGCCTATCAATATACTGTGTGTAATAAAGCCCGCCGTTAATCCTTATCTAAGTTTATTATAAGTAATATCATATTCTAGACACGTACCGCTTAGTTATTGAAGGAAAGTATTGTCCTGGCTACTTTTCCATCTCATGAATGAATGTTGTTTGCGTGAGTTTTTGTTCTCATTTTTTTTTGGTTTTGATATAAAATTTTATAAATGTTACTTTTTTTCCTTTATGTTATTTTTTTTTTGCCTAATTAATTGAAGCGTTGAACTTTGACATTGTATTTTTCACTACTCTGCTACGGAGGACTGTGAGTGAGTGTGTGTCCGTTATTACCGTCCGTATTTTGTGTTTTTTATTTGTAATCGAATCATTATAAGATAGTAATAATGCAATGATTATTCATACAGAATAAGTTCACCGTTCGCAACACGAAGAGATTGTTGAGTGAAAATCACTGAAGTGAAATTCACTGCTTTTTGTGCAAGTTGATGAAAAAAATTATATTTACACTGCAATTAACTCAATTTTTTTCAAAATAAACGTTTGTACGTAAGTATAATTTCGGCACATATGAGTATCTAAAATCTACAATTCTTTCCGAATCTGTGTGCTACTGTGCCACTATTGTATCATTTTAAAAAAGAATATGTAAAAAAATACTATTCTATAATTCTTATTTAATTAACATAAACTATTCTGTACAATTACAATTCAAACTAGAAGCTAAAATAATTGATATATTAAGTAAGTGATAACTTTAAAAAAAATATTTATGTAAACATAACATAAAAATTTGCAATGGCATTTAAATATTTCCTTTTATTTTCATGATAAATACGCAGCACTTACTAATTTCACTGTGTAATTTCCATGTTTTACAATTTTAAACACGACAGCTTTTCCTTTACGACTTTAAAACGAATGCCGTTTCTGAACGGAATATAATAGTCACGGATAGTTAACTTAAAACCAACTTCACGGATTTTGATTTTTGTTTTGAAATATTTCTTAGCTTTTTATATTGCTGAGTACTGGTTATAGTATAATAATAAAAGAGGCCGAATGTAAATGCGACGGTAGTGGGTTCGATTTCCACTCGGAGAAATTACTTATTTAATTTTCTCGCTCTGGTAACTAGACAAAGCGTGGCTGAGATAACTATGGCTACAAATTTTTTTTGAAAATACCGTGAAGCAGTAGAAAGCCTCATACTAAGTAAGCACGATGATTCGGGGTTCGATCCCTTCTAGACGATGGATAAATAATGGATTTTTTATAAAGTCACGGGTGTACAATTTGCTATTGGGAGTTGGTCTAATCCTTTCACCGTACCCCAAATTCACTGATAGCATTGTAAAGTATTGAGTTTCAATATCTATTACACAAATTATTGAAATAAACGGAAATGAAAGTGACGTTAAATCTTGCGAAGTCTTGCCTATACCGTAAAATAGAGAAGACACGTGCAGAAACGAATATAATTAATTAATATTCTTTATAATATTAATTTTAACTTTCAAGAACTTCTTTCGAGAAGTTACGAGAACAAATTCCCTAAAACCGTTCATGTAAACCTTCTTAAATTTCTGAAGTGCAAAGCAGTTTATATCCATTGTTCCAACATGTATATATGCTTGCCAATTTCACAAATGTAACAAGCATGCGTGAGGCTGTTAGTCTGGTGTACCCCAGGGAACCGTTGTAGGCCCAATTGAATATATTATGTTCAACAATCATATCAAAATATAATGAGCCGACGTCTGTGTCTTTTACGTTAGTACATCTTTAAAATAGGTCCCCGGTGACAGCGGCGATACAGAAAATAAACTAGCTGCAGAAGGTAAAGCTATTATTTTGAATGAAAACCGTCTTCATACAACAATGAGAAATAATGTAAATATCAACGTGATTCTTCGTATGTAGGTATATCGTATGTCAAAGTGTTCGCAGTTCCTTTTGAATTCGTTAACTTTGAAATGTAAAGTCATATTTAATTGGTAGTCGTTTGACTTTTATAATGAGCTATCACAGCTATAATGAGCAATGACACACATTTTTGTCAGAATATGCACAATTTTGAAATGTATGAAAAAGAGAAGAGAAAGTACCAGTAGTTAATCGGACAAAAAAACATATTTTTAAATGCACATGCATAACAAATTATTATTATTAATTACTAGCGGAATTTGTTGGATTTAAGCAAAATATATATTAAAATTATATATTACTAGCGGACGCGCGCAGCTTCGCTTGCTTATTTAGGTATGAATTCTAATAACCCACGAAACATGTGTTCAATGAAATATTTTTAAGAGTTTAAATTTCAAATTTTATAATAATCGGTGGCGTTTTAAAGACTTTTCCATACAAACTTTCAACCCCTTATCTCACTAGGAGAAGAATTCTAGAAAATCATGAAACATGTGTTCAATTAAATACATTTAAGAGTCTGAATTTCAAATTTTATAAAATACGGTGTTGATTTAAAAAAAAATCCATACAAACTTTACACCCCTATTTCACCCCTTTTGGGTTAAAATTTTTCAAAATCCCTTCTTAGTGGATGTCCAGATTACGAAAGTAAACATCTGTCCAAATTCCACGTTTCTACGCACAGCGGTTACGGCTGTGCGTGCGTCTTACCTCAGTCAGTGAGGACAAGTCCTTTTATATATATAGATTATAATTAAATTAAAAATATATATTAAAATATACATACATATATCTAATACACAAGAAATATACAGTGTGACAAAACGATAAGTATTATCAAAACTACTAATAAAGTAGTGCAAAGGAGCGTAACAAGCTCTTTTATCAATCTTTCAACTTTATAATTGATATTAATTGTAGTTTTCCTGAAACTTTTATTAAATATCAACTGTATAATACAAAGTCTATCAATTTTTCAATGTAGGCAATGTAGGCAAAGATATCCTAATGTAGAGTTACTCTGTCCTCTACTTTTAATAATTCCGTGTTGAAGCGCGGAACTTAACACTGCAGTTACTGAGTGGGAATCGAGCCCACATCCCTTCTCATTTACAGTCGAACGTTCGTGCCTCTGCGTCACGAGCTCACTTATTAGATTATGCTAGTTTATTTACTATTTTAAGCAACCCAGTGGCTTAATTAACTATCATTTCCGTTCAATCCATTGTTAAATAAGAGGATTAAATTAAAATCTCTTCTAATATTCATAGGGTTATCGTATATATAATCGGGTTGCTTAATCGCTCGTGTGAGACTGTATTTGTAATTATACCCGTACGTTGTTTTAGGTTCATCATTTAAGAATATTTGAGGCTTATAGTTTTGTTTTAATGTTAGCAGCTTAAAGGTTATTATGAACTTAAGTTGTATAAAAATGTTATTTTAATAAAATGTTAATGAATTTGTGAATATTAAGTGAAATAAACAGTTTTATCCCATTTACAGCAATGATTATTCTATTTAAATAAAGATCTCGAAAGATATTGAGTGACAAAAAAAATATTTAAGACAAAAACAAATAAAATGTATCACAATCACAATCATATATAAATGAAACTACTCACTTGCGTAGTTGTTTCATTTTTTTATTTGACGGTCTATCCATACCTATATTATAAATTCGAAAGTAACTCTGTCTGTCTGTCTGTCTGAATATTTTCGATATATACCAATATATAAAAATACTTATTAATTTGACATGCAATTTATTCCACCAAGTTCATAACAACCGCCGTTGCTAAGCAACGATTTGCAAAGTTTGTTGTTAGGAAACGTCACCCAAAATAAATTTGCTTAACGCATACATGGCGCGCGCCGACTCTACTTTATGAGACACAAAAACAATATTCTACAAAAATATTGTCCCTTTAATATTGTTTAAAAAAGTCCGCGTTGATTTATACTATAGATTTGTATACATTAACAAAAATTAGATGATTTCTATAATTTGATATTCATCCTTATGAAAATAAATATAATAGTCACTTTTAGCATTTCATCTAGATGGAAATTATACGTAAGATGGTTTACTGTATAACAATTTAATAAATAATTAAGGAGATGTCAGTGATTCGGAATGACCTAGCCTACGAGTGGTAGGTATAGTATGACCGACGCGAACGGGCAGATGACTTTGATGGTTTTGTAATTTTTTATATATTTTCGAATTGCTGTTAATTTTTATTTAATTATTTGCTGCTTATTACTACTACTACTTATTAATTTATCTCAGTTCGGTTATCTATACCGATGTTATAAACACTTAAAATATCGTAATTTTATTCATTTGGAATTTTATTTAATATTGTTCGCAAAAATTATTAATTATTTAATACAGAAAAATGTTTAGTACGCACGCACAGCAAGCTTTAGGTACTTTTTGTAATATTAAGAATTTCCTTTAGTTACTTTTACTTCTTTTGTTTGTTCATTTCGATTACTCAGATATTTTATCTTATAATAAATCTCCACTTATTATTCTTTTTTAACTTATTTTAATTATTTAGGCTTATATTTTCTAACAAATTCTATTGAAAACCGAAAATAATTTCATAAATATATTTAATACATAATCGTATAGTTCAAGCGGGCGTAGCCGCGTTCGGGTCCACTAGTTCTGAATAAAGCAGGTTAGGCACAGGGAAAGTAGAGTTAAAATAGTCCATTTCTTAAACGGAGGAGGAAATTTCATCGTAACTCAACGCCAAGATAGTCTTATTACCGCAACCGTCGTGCTTATAGTTACACTTTGTATCACACAACGACCCGAATTGTCGACTTGCACTATAAAAACTACTTAAACAGAATCTAAACTTAGAAAAAAACAAAGAATTTTATATTCCACATACAAAGAAAATCCTCACCTAAATCATATATTACCTTGAACAATTTTCTGTAAGCCCCACATCGAGCTTTGAGCTAAGAAAAGCACCCACATTACAAGGCACAATTAACAAAGCGGTTTGTAATTACGTTGTATGTAAAAAAGGTATAAAGGAATCGTATATACCTGTATTGTGAAGGCACCAGCTTCTATGGAACAGACAATAAGGTGTGTATTCCACTGGATTTTCAACTCGATAGCACAAAGGCTGGATGCTAGTCTAAATTGAACGTCAAATTATAGCTTAGCTAAGAGAAATTGAAGCATATGGCGGTCGTTTGATATTTTAGGTTAATTTTGTTATCGAAGGTCTGCTTTTATGGTTATATTTAGTGTTACGTTATGGTTATAGATACGGCGTATGGTAAATATTAAGTTGTTATTTATGGAACTTTAGTGGTGGTTGTTATATTTAAATACTTACACGGTTATAACGAAATTGAAATAACGGGCTTATGCTTTACTTAGTATTATTCTGTGAGATAATTATAGGAAAAGCTGATGAAGCTGTAGATGATGAAGATAGTCGATAAAATAATATATAACTTCACATTTTTTTAAAGACACCAAATACTACAATCCCTGAGTGCTTTTTGATCTCATCCACGGTCATACACATCTTCATATAGGTGTGTATGCAGTCCAGGGGTACAGTCTAGGGAGTCATACAATTGGACGAATGATCAAAGATTGGATGGTGCATGGGAAATTATTTTTTTAGAAATAAATTATTTTTGCCTATCCTGCCAAATTATGCGCGCCTTAACAATAGATTCCCCAGTGTTATGGCATTTCGTTCCTATTAAAACACTTCCATTCCCCATGATTATTATCATGCAATTCGTAACCAATTATGGATTTCACAAACCATAATTCGAGGTGTAATTGCTGGTAGGCATTTACCAATATCCTATATAAGTTACAGATATAGCATGAAGCTGTGGCAATCTGATATAGATAATACCAAGTTATACATGGATTCCAATACGACACACGTATCTAGTTAACGATCGTCGGTTTGATGACCAATAAAGGGTTTATGTCTTAACGTGAAAAGAAACGGAACCGTATATGTAATTAAGTCATCTTAGAACCCATTTATACTGAATAAGTAACGATAGAGGGCAGGGCTAAGGGTCACTATAAACCTTTTTATACCCCCGAAAACAATATTGTGAATTTGTAAACGAAAATATATTTCCCTCAAATGTTTGCGCGACCCCAAAAATCTACATAATATCCTAAAGGATTGGTAGGTATCTTCTAATGTTTGGACAAATTTGAATCTTATGACTTCAGTGTACAGTCCATGTTAGATCTGAGCAAGATTTAACGAATAGTCTTTTCATATATTTTATGGTGGCTTTTTAAACTAAACGTCTTGGGAGCGCGGTTACGTGGTTTAAACTGGATAAATTTAATCTAACAATCTGCTAAATTACTGCTTTGTTTTTAGTATGTTATATTACGGATAATTGTTATCTCCATATGATTATAAATATTTTGTTAATTCCTTGCAAAAGTGAATATTAGCCAAGTTAATATTTTTAGCTTTAAAAGGTCGCGTAAAATGCATGAGTACCTTCCAAATGACATATATGGCTAGTATGATAACAGTAGGTGATGGAAAAGAGGTATATCTCCACTCCGTTCTCTCTAGCTACTTCGCTAGGGATAAAGCGTGATGCTATACTTCCATATCTTAACATTATGATGAGGCCACTTGTGGCACAGGGGCACAAGCGTGCGACTGTAAACGCGATAGATTGTGGGTTCGGTTCCCACTCAACACTCGAAATGAAACGTGGAGAATTAAAGTTCCCACGTTACGTCCGCCTACCTTGTTATATGTGGGATATAACGTGAACCTAGAAAACAACTCAAAAAAAATTTGGTATGAAGATAGCTATACTGAAATAAGAAAAATTATAACAGTTAATTTCCGAACAAACATAAAATATCATAATATTTGCATATCCCACTCTACTATATTTATATTTGAATCGTTACCCAAAAGTAAATTGTGAATTTGGGCCCATCTAAGTGCGTCTTAAGGACACATCAGAAAGTTGTACAAACATTTTCTCTCTTTGAATATTTATTCCAAGTTGAATAAGTAACAGATGTTCCGAAATATCCTCTTTAATTAAGAGTTCTTTGAACAAGATATTAAAATGATCTCACCAAGCACCGTACTCCAGAAAGCGTACGCATTAATCAAGCTAAATACAACTTATAAACAACTTAATAGCTGGATGAAAGAAGAAATTATTTATGACTACAATCTATGCCATTAATTATGGAATGGGCTTACAATGACAGATATCTGATTAAGTTATGGGAAGTATTCACAGGACCTGAAATTAAGGTATTAATATTTGTTTTAGCTTCACGCTGAATCCTGCATCCATGTAATCCTACTGAAACCCAGTGCTTAGACACTTCACTCCTCACTTTTAGACACCAGAGTGAAGTATTAAAAATATACGGTATTTCATTTCCTCGTGTGAGAATGGAATCCACAACCTGTCACATTTTCAACACACGCTTGTGCTCCTGGGCTTTTTTCCAGACAGGGTAGACAAATATAACCTAGTAGAGACACTCCGTTGTCCGGTATACGTCCGAATTAAAAACATTGGACTTGAGGAGCAGAGATTGAACCCAACTATCTCACTTGGCCACGAAAGCCAATTATATTTAGAAACAGAACAGAAATCACTTTATAAATTACTGTAATTCTCAATTAAACAGCAGTAAACACTGTGGTACAACAGTGCCCGTCTGTTTTCAGTAATGTATCACAGAAGGTGGCAAGAAATATTGCGGCAACACTACTGTGCCCCAGTTGGAATGACAATATATTCAGTAAATTCACAGTGCATTTGATAATAGTTGCAAATCCTACATGTTCACAATAATGAAAACTAATTGTATATGTACCGTATATACCGATAAGTATAGATATAGTAAGTACCGATTAAGTATTACATTTTTGATTTCTTTAAATATTTTCTGCCTTTTTAGGGTTCCATACCCTAAAAGGTAAAAACGAAATCAAGGCCATTTATTAGAGGATAAATACATGATCTTGATCTTGGTCTTAATGTGTCAAGCTTCGAGGTATCAAGTTTAAATTAATATAATATATCCAGGTCTATGGCCGTTGAAGGCACGAAGTGAGAATTTACAATACAAATAAAAGAAATTTTATAGAAAAAGAATAATTACAATTTTAGTTAATTTCATACAAAATGAAGTTTGTCAATTTCTATAAGATGTACTTTCACTTGACTCACAATCTTGAAATAGATGCGGAAATCTCGGTGGGTAATTTCGATTCGCCCCTAACCGATTTTTCTGCTCAAATCTATTTTAAGCAACCTTACTACTAGTTTCAGGTCATCATTACGGTTTTGGATTTGACTATCTTAAAAATGGTAGCAAGACAGAACGTGACGTTGAGTTTCACCATACAGCATGCAATATATCGAATATCGGAAAATAGAGAATGGAAGGTAGGCAGAGGGAACCTTGAGTGTTGAGACTAATACAAGGTTCCCTCTGCCTAACTTGTTACGCGAACCTGTTTTTTTGAAGACTCATTTTAAACGTATTTATTTCACTCAGTCCAACAATTAGGTACACCGCATAGTCTAACCAAAATAAAACTCCCATTTTCCCCCAAATTGTAACTGAGAGTGGAAAAAAACAAAGAATTCTCAATTGCCAAAGTAATTTGTGTCTTGATTAAAATTTATTGTTTCGCGCCTGTCCATTTTTGTCGCTTGATGAGTTTTTTTGGGCAAATATAAATTGGGGATAAGCTATGCGCTTTCTTAGGGCTTCAAATTAGAACATTTTACTGTGCTTATTTACGTCCAAATTACAATCTAACTGGTAATTAGTTGCTTGAGATGAACATAAAAGGAATTCTCAAAATTTATTCGTTTGGAAACGATTTAATTTAGCAAATGCGAAGTGAGATTTTAAGAAAGTAATTAATTAGTATCATCCATGATGGAAATAAAACAAATTATAAAATTTCTGTTTCAAAATATAAAAATGTTTATTTAATTTAGATGAAATACGTATCTATCTTTATAGGCAACAAATTTGTTGAAATTTAGATATTATATGTGAAAAAGTTTAAACGTAATAGAAGGAAGTATGGCTTAAATTATGTTACTAGGTTACCTAATGTTTGTGTCATTTTTAAGGTAATTGAATTTGGTTTAAAATTATTATAATTTGACTAAGTCACATTTCGAATTCAGCGTTTTATTTGTAGTTTCACGCTGAATCCCCCACATGCAGGGTAGGTAGGGGGAACCTAGACACCTAGTACTGCGACTCTGTTCCCATTAATGAAAGCTCCTCCTAGAATCGTTACAATATTAGGTATTTTCATAATTGAGTTCATACAGCGTGCAAAGTTTATAAAATAGAAAAAAAAAAGGAAATACAGAGTGTTTTATCACTAGCTCTAAACCACGCCTATAAGAAAAAACCTCGATTTTCCCAGCCTTTTCTGCAAATTACAAAAAAAAATGTATGAAATATGATGAAGAGTAACAATGCTCTTATATGAACTTGGTCTTGTGTGAACAATCCAACTGAGCGCTTGTGTAAAGCGTTTTCGCTTTTCATACTGTAAAATATTACCAGTCACTATGACTGTAAATAATTAAGTATAACTATGTATAAGTCCTGGGTTCATATCCTTTTAATATGTTTTATTTTTAATTATTTATCCTATCAATGCTGTCGTGGATTACTTTCACAAGCTTGGCTCTAAGGGCGGTTGAGATGATTTTGAGTTTGATTTCCACTCGCAAAAATGAGATATTTAATATTTTAATTTCCTTACTAAGACGGCGTTGACTTTCGGAAGGAACGGAAGTAGCTTAATAGGAACGGAGTATCTTAACATTAGGTGCTCCAGTTCAGTCTGTCTGTCCAGCTTTATGCGGGATTCGACGTGAAGCTAACAAATAAAAATACATAAATATATTTATTGCATATAACATAGTAGGCAGACGACAGCAACACAGGGTGTGTTCAAACACTCTGCTTTCCTTTACAAGAGACTTTGCAATTAGCGGCGGAATTAACACATGAGAAAAATAAAGTTGAGACCAGATAGTGCGATAGATTGTGGCTTCGATTCCCACTTGGGGGTGTGATGTCGACGAAAAGCGCCTCTGGAACGGCGTGTTAGGCGAAAAATGGTAAACGGAATATCTAATACCAGATTTAGTCTGCTAGTCAGCGGGATACAGCGTGATGCGATACTACTCATACTTATCATAATATCATACTCAATATTATATATAGCTTAGCTATACAGAAAAATTAATAACATACCTAATATACAGCATGTTAATAAATATATATTAAAAGGTTCCCTGTTATATTACGAACATGATGTATAATAGAATATTTTCTTTGTCTTCTACTATTATTAATTACTTACTTTAATCAGAGTGTTATTTTATATTTTCCTTTATAACTAACGCTATTTTATTGTTACTATGAAAGAATGAACTAGTGAGATGATTAATATGAGATGTGAGTTTTTGTTCTTTTTTTGATGAAAATTATATTAATTCTATTATATTACGTCATAAAGGCCATGGTGATGCATGAGGACTGCATCTGATTGTAAATGATGATTTCAGGTTCTATTCTGACTCAAAGGATAAAACGCAAAGCCTCAAATTAACTAGTAAAACGGAGAAATGGGTACCTATATCTACTCTTTCCTACCCTAATAGGTGCTTAAGTTGGAAAATCACGTTATCTAGAGTACAAATAAAAACAATTATGGCAGAGGGATCTGCATCACTGTAAACGACAGGTTATGGGTTCGATTACCACTCGATGGAATTCAATATTTAATATTCTCATCTAAGCAGAGCGTGGCATTGAGTTCCCCATTGAACACGTAATGCCTACAGAATTCGGAGGAAAGTGGAAAACGAAAATGTTTTAGTGGGAACGGAGTGTCTGAGCACTAGGCTCGCAAATACCCTCTGTCTACCCTACTAAGTGCAGGATAAAGCTTGAATCTGAAAAAAAAGTTTTACCATAATAAAAACTGCTATAATATTCCATAGGCTAGAGCCTTTTTTTTTCAGTTATTTTCTGTCCATTACGACCTAAATTCCTCAGGAATTATGGCTCATCAAGTTCTCTTTTATATTCCACTTTTATTACACTTACATAGACATTAGGTTTATCTCTGGAGGACGCTCGTGTTTTTATATGCTTCAATATAATTCTGTTACTTTGAAAATTTGAAAATAAAAAAAAGTGAGAACTTAGCAGTTGCGGGTTCGAGTCCCATAGACAATGCACGGCGTTAAACTTGGCACGCTTGCTACTCGCATTCGGTAAATTAATGAAATGTGGAGGACGGAGAGTTTACTTTCCGCCTAACTTTCAAGACACAAATGGAGTATTGAAGCACAACGCCGCGTATTGTCTACCAGAGTAAAGCAAGAAAAATACAGATATTGTGCTACTCTACGACATCCTGTACTAAATTTTGTACTTAAAGTAATAAAAAAAATAAACGAATACCATTAATTTCTACCATAGTTTATTTTTTTAATATATTTTCCATGAGATAATGCATTGTGAGGATGAGTGAAGAATTAAAAATAGCATTTTAAAATAACGTGAGTATTGCAAGACTGACCGACAGACTGAAGAAGATAAATCTATTTTTCTGTCAATGACTCTTTGGTATCTTTTATATTTCGACATATTGGTGTAAAGTGAGTAGCTGTAGTCTATGGACTAGAGATAGTTATACGTTGAAATGTAAATTTTATTTATAATTTTCAAAATTACTTTTTAATTTTTTATATCTTTTGCGTATAAATATATCATTGAGACAAATACTATAATTTTTACCATTACAAAATTTCATTACTGAAGAAATGAAATATTTATTAAAATTAAAATTTTCATTTTTTCGCTGTAGTGTCGAGGCAAAACGCGGCGTTGAGTTCCGCCACTCACCATCCAATGCCTCCAAAATTCGTCAGAAAGTGGGGATCGCAGTATATTAATATTAGGTTCCCTCTGACTACCATATTATACAGCGTGGAGCTGATTTATTTTTATTACCATACAAATAACACTAAAAACTTGTCTACACTAAAATGCTTGTAATCATCATAAGCGTCACGCCATTCCATTGTAACCTTAAAGACAGTAGATAATGGCAGTAAAAACAAAATACGTCTTTTTTTTTCAAGAAATAAAATATTATTTTGTTCTAAAATTATATTAATTCAAAGTTAAAACTGACACCTTCGTTGCGAATTGGAAGTGTCTGTCTGTCGGTGGGGTAGCCGATACTCATTCGTGGTACCTTTTTTTCGGTTTTACGGTTTATCTTGCAAGTCAAGGTTGCTCTTAATGGAATTAAACATTAAATATTTTTGTTTCGTTGCTCTGGTTTCCTTGTCCTCCAGAATTCGGTGGAAACTGTGGATTCGAGGTGTCTTAATGGAAATGGTGTGTCTTACTACTAGGTTCCTATGTCCCTTCTGCCTTATCCTTATCCTAAGTGCGGGGTTAAGCGTGAAGCTAAAAATATCTTTTTACTAAAAATCTTGCTACAATTTTAGAGATCTCTGAAAAATAAAACAAACATAAAAAGAAAATTATTTGAAAAATAAAAGATTATTTTTATTTAAGATTTTAACCTCTAAACTACTTTTATGAAGCGTCTATAAATCTTGTAATAGTAGTTCGTTGACTTTACTTTATATTACCACGAGTAGTTTTTTCTTAAATTTAGTTCATTTACTATAGAAAAGATTTAATGACAATTATAGAGATATCCAAAGTGCACAGAAGCGTACAACTGAAAGCGCGCTACAGGTTGAGAGTTCGATTCCTACTGAAGATAATCAAATATTTAATATTACATATAGACATCCGAATACATACAATTTAAACGAATATTATCAAGTAGGCGAAGCCAGGAGCGGAATAGTATGTATCGCTATGGTATTATGCAATCTGAATACGACGACGTCTGGTACGCATGTATGCCAGGTCTATATTGTCCTTAGCCAAGACAAAGTATGACACTTGACAAGACCCCATAAAGCCTAAAGTGGTCGTGATATAGTAAAATCGGTGAAAATGAAAATTAATTCCACCCCCACTCAACATCCAATGCGTCTAGAATCAGGGGAAAAGTATGTAATGCTTTCTCACTAGGTTCCCAGGTTCCTTATGTCTACCTTGCTATGTGGGGCATACGGCGTAAACTTAAAAATATTTCGATTGATGAACGAACGAATGGTCTTATTCTATGAATGGAGATTGACAAGAAATCTTTTCAGTAGAGTAATCAGAAGAAATCTAGGGTTAAGAAACTCCCTTTTCCAATTTTTATCTAGGTTTGTTCAATTATATAAATATTTTTACCTTTTTATTGTTCTTCTTTTCATATAAAAACATGAAAAGTGTGTGAACGTGTTGAGTGGCGCAACTCAACGCTAAATGGTAACCAATAAATTGAAGCTACCCTCTGAAAAGATAGATTCAAGAAAATTATATGAATTTGTATAAAAAATATAAGAATTTATATTTATGTACCTATTATAGAATATTTATGTAAGAAGTAAGTTCAAGTAACTCGAAATGAAAATTGACATTCGCATAGCCGGAGACACAGACAGCTTAGTAAGGATTCTCCAAAATTTAATTATAAAGGTAGTCAACACCGTTATGCCAACGTCATCAAATTATACAAGATACAGTGTGACGGTCGTGGGTTCTATTCTTTCATTTTCATTTCGTGTATATTTGTATAGACTTATTCTAGCTCGCAACTCCGTTCGCATGAACTATGTAAGTTCTCGGACGTTTCAGAGGAAAGATTCTGTTAAATATTTTAATCTTTCTACTCTAACTAAGCGAGGAATGTAAGCATAAAATATTTCACCACCCGAAAGGGAATCGAATTCACAACCGACGAGCTTACAGACGTACGCTTGTGCCTCTGTACGAGAAGAAGAGACTGTGAGGCCATCACAGACTCTTCAATATTGAAAACAATGTTTAAAGCATTTGGCCAAAAAATATATAATGTGTATATGATTATTCACCCTTCTGTACCTACAGCCACCGCGTGAATAATGTCAGCGAATTTTTATATGCACGCGTGTACCGGGCGTGAAAAATGACATTTTTAATAAAAATTTAATCATTTTGCTGTGTTATTTAAATTTCAGTCCGATTTTCTCTTACAGTATAAAATTAAATATTCGTGTGGGAACAAGGATCTGTGTTTGTTTATCGTCAATTTATTTCTAGAATACACATCGAGGTCACTCAATCAATGCCTCGAAAAAATCAGCCGAAATTGGTGAACGGAGTGTCTTAACACTAGGTTCCCTCTGCCTACCCTATTGTACGAAAAAAAAATTACGATGATATATTATAGGTCCATATAAATGTCTAAAACAATCACTAACCATCCAACCATTGTCACAAACGTCAAAATTCAATTAACAACCCAATATACCTATAAACTTAATATTATTTTACATACAATATATTATAATTGCTTCCGGATACAAGTCCCGGTTTCATAATTAGGCTTTTCATAATAAAATTTGTTAATTAATTTCAGTGAGTATAATTTAGTTAGTGAAGATATTATGGCGCAGTTGGAAAGTATCCGATTGTGTGTGAGTGATGGGGGTTCATATCCAGCTTTGGTATATTTGAGAATTCAGTATCAGTGACATTACTAAAACATAGTAGAGAGTGACTTTCTGTCACATTATGCTTAGAAAAAAATGCCGCGAGGCCTTCGTGGTGCAGTGTACAAATGTACGATTGTAAACGCGATGGTTGTACGTTAGATTCCCAATTGAGGAAATAAAATATTTCACATCAACAAGTCGCGTCGCGTCGCGCTAGCGAACGGGTCGTTAGTGGCTAACTCTGCGACGATGTCTGAAGCAAATGTGAATACGTTAAANAGCCTGCTCGACTCTCGCATCGGTGGATATGTACAATTACACGATTCGCAGTTTGGTTTTCGGTCTAAGCTGTCCACTGAGAGTGCCATTTTTGCGCTGAAGCACGCTGTCAAATACTATACTGATAGGAAAACACCAGTGTATGCTTGTTTCCTGGACCTGTCAAAAGCCTTTGATCTGGTTTCTTATAATATCCTGTGGGAAAAGCTTCGCAGCAACGGCGTTCCTGCTTCACTAATATCTATATTGTCCATCTGGTATGATACTCAGAGAAATTTTATAAAATGGTCAAATTCTTTGTCTGAGGCATATAAACTTGATTGTGGAGTGAGGCAGGGAGGTCTCAGTTCACCGAGGCTTTTTAACATTTACATTAATGAATTACTTGTTAAACTCAGCAGCACACATGTCGGATGCCATATAGATGGTGAATGTGTAAATAATTTAAGTTATGCAGACGACATGGTGTTGCTGAGTCCTTCGATATGCGGAATTAGAAAGTTAATATCCATCTGTGAAGGATATGCTAAGCAGCATGGCCTAATATACAATCCTAAGAAAAGTGAGTTGTTAGTCTTTTTAGGCACAAATAAAAGTCCAACATGTGTCCCCCCTGTAGAACTCTGTGGAAAACTTGTAAATAGGGTAACTGAATTTAAATACCTGGGGCACATTGTTACGGAAAACTTAAAAGACGATAAAGACATGGAAAGAGAACGCAGGGCATTGGCTGTAAGGGCCAATATGCTGGCTCGAAGGTTTGCTGGTTGTTCATTACCTATTAAAATAGCACTATTTAAAGCTTACTGCCAAACATTTTACACCAGCGGCCTTTGGGCTAGTTGTACTCGAAGAGCAGCCCATATTCTTCGAGTTCAATATAATAATGCCTTCAGGGTGCTGTTGAAGCTCCCTTATCACTGTAGTGCATCAGGCATGTTTGCAGATGCTCACATAAATGATTACTTTGCGATAATGCGCAAAAAGGTGGCATCTGTTATACAAAGGGTAAGGGCAAGCGCCAACAGCATCTTGAAGGTATTTGCAGATAGAGTGGATGGGCCCACAATAGGGAGATTTATTAGGTTACATGTGCAAAATTAGCTATTTGTTTTAAATGTTATTATATTATTATGTATTATTATATTTATATTTGTTATCTTTTGTATTTTATTTTACTAACATAGTTCTTAAGTCATTGTACTAACCAGCTATGAGCCCATGTAGCTTGAGAATAAAAGATTTTTATTTTTTATTTTTATTTTTTTTTTATTATTTTTTTTATTTATTTCCTTCCTCTGTTAACGAGGCAAAACGCGGCATTGAGCTCCGCCACTCACCACGCATTGCCTCAGAAATTCGGCAAAAAGTAGAGAATGGAGTGTAAAGCACTCCATTGGGAAAGAAAGAACTTCTCTTTGAACTTTCAAAGAAAAAAAATTTAAAGGAAAAAATTGGTTTATTATTATTTAGTTTCCACTATCTGGTATCTCAATATAAACACGAGTACTTATACTGTACATTAGAAGTCAAAGCTGAAACCCTCTTCAGCTATCCAAAGTAAATGCAGGAGCGTCATTTTTTTTAATATTTTGCATAGACATGCACAAAGTGACGTCGTAGTGTCTGAAAGAGGTGTTTTTTTTTGTAAAAAAAATCTACGTACTTTTCAACGATATGAGTGTACAAAAGACCTGTCCCCCGTCGCACTTGCAAAGGCAATCTACATTTCCATTTCAGTATCTCAGTCGAATATACGTTTTTTAAGAAACATAAAAAAATGGACAGAGTGTTCTCTATATATGATGATAGTTTCGGGTTCAAATTCTTGATAGGCTGTTTTTATGTTCACAGTTCTATTAATATAAAGTTCTGTTGATCACTGTTGACAGTGATAAAATACCTTTTTTTTGTGTACTTTCTGCAATTTTTGTTATATAGGCTAAATAAAAACCACCGGGTTCCCTCGAGTGGGAATCGAACCGATAACTCGCGTTACACTGGCACGCGTGCTTGTGCTTCTGCGCCACGACTGGCCCCAACAATATAAAATATTTTAGGAAATTATATATTTGATATTTTCATTTCCCAACTCGGATAAAGAAACAAAGCGCGGCGTTGAGCTCCGCCACTCAACACCTAATACCACCAGAATTTCTTTAGGTTCTCAGGTACCTTCTGCTATGCACAGGATATAGCAAGAAAAAAATAATATATATTACGTATAGTAGGCGTACGTTTCTTATAGAAAATTTATCAAAAGATTTTTTTAGAGCACCGACCTCATGTGTGATAATAAAAGTTCACTATGTTTAGTTCAATATCTATTAGAATATAATACCCATTATGCTTTAGAAATACACAAAGAAAGAAGGTTAAGAATATTTTCAACGGAGCAATATTTTCTTATAACAAAATGTGAAAGAAATTAACTTAAATATTCTTAAGCTTAAATTTTGTGAAGGATAGAGGTTATAGTCATATATGTTTGTCTTCGTGCTAGGCAGTGCCTGCCGATAAACGTGATAGTTGCAGGTTCTATTTCCATTCATACAAAAGATTAAATTTTCTTTTAATTCTCCCTGACTACCCCGCTAGGGATACCTACAACGTGGAGCTAAGTTTTATTTTCTTTTCATTGAACAGAACAAAGTTTCTTAACAATAGGTTCCCAGGTTCCTTGTCTGCCCTAGTATGTGTGGGACACAGTGTGTAACTAAAAAAGCTATCACGTACTAAGACAATTGTTTTTGTTTCTTAAAAAATAGTCAGAAGGACCTTAGTACCTTAAAAGTAAGGAAAAACAATATTTTAATTCAATAAAACTATAACTGTACCTACAATTTAACTGAAATCTAAATAAAATAAAAATAAAAAAAGATTTATCGAATCAGACTGTCGCCGACTGGGGAATACCTACTATCGAACATTAGCCGTAATCGACAGTGACTTGGGAATAGTATTTTATTTATTAGATAAGAATATCAATATAAGAAATAATTGTAATAATTTTTCATTTAGTGTGGGTTCGATTACCATTCGGGGGAACGAATTGTTATCGATCGCTCTGGTGACTATTGATTCGATTATTCTTATTAGCGCAATTTTCTTGGGACGGGGTAAGGGAACCTGAAAAACTCGTTTCCTCTGCCCAGCCTGGTCTATGCAGGATACAGCAAAAAAAAAGAAATATACAAAAAGGCCTATGTTTAAAAACAATAACCGCAGCAACGAAAAATCGTACCTACGTATATATTATACTCGTATATATTATTTAAAGGGTACCATTCCCATTCGGCCTATAGCTGTTTTAGATTCATGCGACCCTTTTCTCGATTCCATAAAAGATCATTTCCAGACAGATTCTTGATAGCCGTATTACACATTATGTGGGGTGACCACCAGGGTAATTACATGAGTATATTTCCTTTATTATTCGCAATAGGTGTGGGTTCATATTATTTTTTTCGGCAATAGAAAGTGCGACCTTTCGACTGCGTTTAATGTACAGCGTGTCATGAATGGAATATGAATATATATTTTTATAATCATGTAACTGAAAACGTGTAAATCTTAAATTCATTAAATTTCTAACAATAATTTCGCTTTGTAGTGTCATATAATGAGTGGCGGAACCCAACGCCGATTGATCTCACACCCCTGTACGTATAGACTCAGTATTCGTTATATCATGTTTATTATTAGTATTATATTTAAAAATCGCAATGTTTTTCACGTAAATACAACATATCAAACATTTTTTAATTAATGAATACAATAATGACAATATTTTCAGTTAAATAATTTACTTATTTTATTAATAAATTTACAATTCATTTAAATCAACCAACGTTTAAGAAAACACTTGGTGTTTGTTAAAATTGAAACATTTCATGTTTCATAAGGCCCAGTGGATCGTTCTTCCTTCCGGTAAATGTTTTCCCGGTAGTCCTGCCCCTAAACTACGCCCCGGGCTTGGGTATATTTTAGCTATTATGTTTTTTAAAAATGTAAAGAAAGGAAAAATTGTATACAAAAGACAAATTCATAAAATCAAGAAAGATTATACAATGTTTTTTTTTATATTCCCATGTTCATCATTGTTACAAAATACTCGAAAATCAACAGTACTGTTGCATAATAATATAGACAGACATACTTTCTCTGACACCATCAAATTTATCGTTGAGCAACGGATCTCAGCGACGCGCTTCGTCTGCCAGAGTGGGAATTTATAATGGAGATTAAAGAAAAAATAGAAAACGGAGACTCTTGTTAAATAATTAAAAACATTAAAAAAAAATTCCAAGACTGTCCGTCAAGCGCTATCGCATTGTCACCATATCACATATAAAAAGGACGTTATTTTTCTCATGACAAACGACACAGATCAGTCGTCTATTTGTCGTCTGTCCACACACAGACCACGTCTACCTTAATTTTTTATGATTTTTTTTCTCTAAAGCGAAATGTATTAGACCGCTTATTTTTTGTCTGCGATTTATGCGAGCATTATATCTTGGGTCGTAAGCATTTTAGTGATATACTGTAGAAAATATACTATAGTCGTGACTAACGTTCAGTCGGGGCAGGTTGTGGGTTCTAGTTTTTTCTATACGCTGTATTCCAAACATTGCAGGGTGAGCAGAGGGAACGTAGTGTTACGACACTCCGTCCCCATTAAGATACTTCCATTCTTCGCCGAATTTTCGAGGTATTGCGTGTTAAGTGTCTAAAATCAACGCCACGCTTATATTTTTTTTAAATATTTCTTACCCCAGAATTGAACCGAACCCATAACCGTTGTGTTGACAGTCGCACGCTCGTACCCTGCGCTATGACTACCTATGTGTAGTTATACTTCCAATATTTGTTTCTTCGTTTTAATTTTATGAAATAAAGCTAAACAAGTGGATAATAAAAATCAAAGTCCTAACCACAGCGTTGAGTTCCACCACTCAACACACCACGTCTACAGAATTTGGCGAAAATGTGGGGAATAGAATGTCTTAACTCTAAGTTCACTCTGCCTCTCTTGCTATATACGAGATAAAACGCGCAGCTAGCTTCACAAAATTGGAAATACATTACTACGATGTTTTTGATTTCCTAGATTTCTTTAGAAAGAATAGTGGGCGTTAAGTTCCACTTAGTAATTTGCAATATTCCGAACTAAGCCTTTAGTGTAGAGTTGAGTGGTTATTCACATTTTTCTCTCTTTTCATACCCTCTAAAAATAGCACAACTGTAAATTAGATGCTTAAAGTATAATATTTCAAAGAGAGAGCCAGCTTGTCTATCGTTGGCATTATGAGAAAATTGGCTCAAGATTATTGTTGCAATGAAAAGAATATCGTTTTATTTTGACCTGTTTTTTCTCTGTTGTTACCGTTTGCTGCGGCTTGTATTCAAAAATTGATTATTTTTTATTTCAATAATGATATTTTTCCTTATAATCATTACGATTTATTATGCATTTTTCACATCATGCAGAAAACCAAAGTTTAAAAGATCTGTTAATTAAATAAAAATTGCCAGTTCAATATTAGAACCAAAATTAATGCCTCTAGAATTTGGTGGAAAAGTGAGGAATGACGTCTATACTAGATTCCCAGGTTCCCTATGCCTACCCTGCCATGTTTGGGATACAGAGTGAAGCTAAAAAAATGATAATAGTGAATTCTACCATATCATGACTCGAATCTACAACTATCGCGTTTATAAACACGGGCTACCAATGTGCCACAATTATTTGCGTCATTATTGGGCACAGTTTATAAAACAAATAAATAAAGTATTTTTAGTATTTAATTGTACCACAAAAATATTCTTAAATTTTCCCTCAAATACAATTAATTACAGTTTGTTCCGTAAATAGGATAGGAAATATGTAAAACACGTGTTTATTCTCACATATTTTAGTAGCAAGTTAACATGCATGCTGAGCATCTTGTTTGGACTACCAAAGTATATTTATATAGGCTATTTGCTGAATTTTCAAAATTTTAACCACATACAGTATAAATTATGGGTGATTTTTAAGCGAAATAATATAAGCAGCGTCATGCTTTTTTACGCATAAAAAAGAAAGGGAGAGGCGTTCCCGCAGATGAAATCATTGTTCAGACTCTAATTTATATGCACCGCTTAATTGTCGAGATATTGCGTAATAAATGTGAATGGTGAAAAAGGAGTGTCTTTACATTACATTTTATCTTAGTTGAAGCTAAAAAAAGGTTTCAGCCCACCATATAGTACGACTATCTGTACGCCTTAGTTTGTAGGTTTCTTTAGTTATAAATCACTACCTATTCCCAAGCATTAATCCAAGCCAAAATTTCCACTGAAAATTGGAATATAATATTTCTATGATAATCATAATTTCAAATATAATACACGCCGCCATATTTGCATTTATTATTGAACAGCGATTTAATGGATGCTATAGTTCCTATATAATATAATAGTATTATGAGAATATAAGTTACACGAAATAATACAATGAAGGCATAATATTGCTTATTAAGCCTTTCACATCGTAATGTTCATAATCGTGAATGTTCAAACAAAATTATAGCACATATAATAAATGTTTGTATAGATAATACTGTTTTCTATTTGTGCCTCGTTTCTTTATTTATCTTTTGTAGAGGTAGACAATAATGTCATTTTGCTATCAAAATGCTATAATAATGGGCTATTATGTTGATTTTGTACTAAAAACGTTGTATGTTCATCTAATTGGTATTTAGTTTTGTGTTCGTGGTGTGGGTATGTGAATATACAAAAGTAATTTATATTATAATCTTAGTTCAAGCCTCCGATTGATAATATTTATTTTTATACAACAAGAATATGCTGTCTTCGAGAAATTTGGAGTTATTGACAGGCGATGGCTGTTAGTGGTTGATGATAAAAGTATTTTTTGTATAATAATGGAAAAGCTTGATGCCAGCCGTGGTACGTGTTTGTAAATGTGACAGGTAGCGGGTTTGATTCCCACTCGAAGAAATGAAAGCAATGCAAGAAATACCCAGAAGTCGGTGAAAGTGGGGAACGAAAGTATCTTAGTACTAAGTTTCCAGGTTCCGCAACGCGATGGTTATGATGGTCTCATTCTAACTTGGAATGATTAAACTGAAATTATTATCAATTTCCCATTCAAGTAGACAAAGCTCGGTATTGAATACCACCACTCACATGCCTTTGTCTCAAGCCTTTGATTAGGGCGGAATGTGAAGATAATCACAACACAAGCTTAACAATAGCAGGCTAACTCGCTATATGTTCTTTTCTAATTATCATTTTGTTCCTAATCAGAGATGAAATTTAGAAATCCATATGGTAGTAGGGGCGGCGAAGAGGGGACTTTCGGGAGTCATTCGAGCGCTTCAGATTAAGATACTGGGGATTTTTTGTGCTCGGTTACGTACTTCCACCAAATATGAGCTTCATATGTATAGCCGCGCGTCTAGGATAAAGGATTAGATTGGAAAAAAAAATTGATCATCGGACATTCTCGAGCGCATCAGATTACGGTAGGGTAAGTTAACATGCTAAATCGTGTATATTCCACTAATTTGACAATTTGAGAGTGACGCAAAGGAGGAGGGGAGGGCTCCAAAGTTTAAAAAAAAACGTTATCTGGACATTCTCGAGCGCGGTAATTTTTTATTTTATTTTGGAGGGAATCATTCAAGGATTACGAAAAATATATAATCTGACAAATTACACAAGCCGAACTAATAGAAATTGATCGATAAAGTTTAATGTACCAAAGAATTACATATATTCCTCTCACCGTATTTCTATTCCTCTCTCACTCTTTCTTTATTTATTGGTCCCTAACTCATCAATAAAGATGATAATTTAAAAAAATACTTGAAACAAAAAAAAAAATGTTTTTGTAGTTTTTTTTAAATTCAAGTGTTCTATTTCAAACATACACTCTTTTATTTACATTCTACTTCTTGAGCTTTTCAATTGATTACGTTCAATGAATAAAAAAATTGAGACCAGTCATGGCGCAGGGGCACAGAGTGTGACTGTAAAACCGACTGGTTGTGGGTTCCAGGAGATTCTCGATTCCAGGAGATGAAATATTTATTCAATTCAATTCAATTTCAATTTCCATTTCTTTGCTCTGGTGTCGAGGCAAAATAGCGACGTTAAGTGCTGCTACTCAACACTCAATGCTTTCAAAATTTTGCAGTAAGTGGGGAACAGAGTGTCGTAGCCTTAGGTTCCCTTTGCCTACCCTGCTGTGTGCGGGATACAACGTAAAGCTAACTTGTTTATTGTATTGGTTTAAAAAAATATTAATAATTGTCAGATTAAGCAAATCCTTTCAGATAATCGTCTGATTTTGAGATATCACGTTTAGGGCATGAAGATGAACCATATATATCTTAATCTGACGCGCCCGAGTATTTCAAAATGTCGATTTTTTTTTTGCATTTTCAAACAACGATTACGAGCTTGCGTCACATACAAATCGTCAGATTAGTACATGAAAGCTTTTTTTGTCATTTTTAACTCTTATGTACGATCACCTCCATCGTGGAAACTGACAGATTAACATATTTTGATGTTTTAGAAGACGTAGGAAATTGATGATATTAGTATTTGACGCGCTCGAGTATGTCCATGGAACAGTTTTTTTTTACATTTCTGAAAATCTATAGCCCCTCTACCCACCGGTCAAACGATATGTATTATATGACATTTTTTTCTTGTTATCATCTAAGCTTCGCAACCCAATAGGTCTCAATGACGCTCGAGTAAATCTCGAGTTTGCTGCTTCCTCCTTAACCATAGGTTTTATTTATTTAAACTATATTCTTTTACTTAGCATGAAATTTAATTTTTTTGATTGGCGCCCAACGTGGGCTCGATGTTATGTAAGTACAAATTTCGTTTATAAATCTGTCTGTTCTTGTTCAAAATAGTTGTTAACGATAGAGAATTTTGTATATTGATGAGTTTTCTATTAGGGCACCGTCTGTTGTTGATTGACAGTTATCATTATAAACTACGGAGATGAGGTAGGGAAATACGGTAACGACGTCAATTTCCCGTCGGGGACTTAGTGTCATAAACATTTGTTTCATTCGTTTTTAGAAGCGTTCGTGTTGTTATTTTCTAATTTTTGTGCCAATATTTGAAGATTCGTTGTTTTTATTAGACTTTTTGAGTGGATATATAAAAAATGTTAATCGAATTCTAATATCATATCTGTATTATCATAATATACTGGCCTGGTATACTAAAATGATAATTATATTTGTTTTACTAAGTAGTACTGAATTACACTACAGTTTTTTTTGTGTTTCAAGCCATGAGGTTTTTAGAAATGTATGATTATGTAATATATATACACGATTAATCTAGTTTCATTAAATTAAATATAAGAATAATAATAATTGACCAATTTAAGTCATAATTAACTTTAATTATTTTTATTTTTTTTACCTATCTTCATTTTCCTATGGAGATTTAGAATGTCATTGCAGCATATACACATAGATAATCATTTACAAGTGAAAGTCAAACTTTAAATTATTTTATTTGTTATGAATTGTCTCATATACAAACAAGCAATATTATTTTTGAACCTGAGAATTTAGTATTAAGACAATCTGTTCATATAAGAAGACCCTTCCGTTTTCCATTTTCCCCCGAACTCTAGAGAATGTCTCTAGAGTTGAGTGGTGGAACACAACGCTGCGATTGGTTTCGTTACCAGATCTTGTTATTATATAACAAAATCACTAAATATTTATAAAATCAAAACAATTCCTATCAAAATAGCAAACAAACCCACACATTACGTTGCTTAGGAAGTGTTAAATCTAAAATTAAAATTACATACATGATCGCGTGCTCGTATGAATGTTCAAAGTTTAAACGACCGCTGTTAAAACATGCAAACCTGTTCTAATCTCCGCCTCGACTGCCAAGTAGCTACTATAAATATGCAGTTATTTAAATTTCTAGCTATGTATATGAAAACCTGGTAGCGCTGGATACATCCTCACTTGTAACTGAAGGGACTGCGCATTAATTATGCTGTAGAGTGCCATATAAGTGACAAACACTGTGAGTATATTTGTTTTAGGCGTAGCGTTGCTTGTGTTGACGCCAGCCGTGGTGCAAGGATATAAGCGTGCGGCTGTAAACGCGTCAGGTTGTGGGTTCAATTTCCACTCGGGAAAATTAATAAATTAATAATTATTCAATATTTCCATTTCCTCTCTCTAGTGAAGAGGATAAGCGCGGCGTTGAGCTTCTCCACTCAACATGCAATGCTTTCACGATTCAACGGAAATTGGAAAACCGAAGAATCTTAATGATAATGGAGAAAGAACAAACTTAACAATCCTATGCCTTGCGTATTTGCGGTATACAGCGTGAACTTACGTAGCTTAACGTAGCTAAGCTACGTAAGGTTGTACACAAAAATGTGTTAAATAATATTTAGTGTAATTTTCTTAGTAAATTGTTCTTTATCTTTTCAAGTAACGGAGTGTCTTATCACTTAGTCTGCATCCTGCTGAAATATAAAAGACTTTAAAATATGGTGAACATTTTGAAGCACGTTTTGCTTGAAATAAACGGCTACCAATAATAGCTGAATACTGTTAGAAACAGATAAGCTTTTTGCCAATAAAGCTGACATAATCTCATGACATCTTGGATTCGTATCTACTCGCTGAGCTTACAGTGCTGCATGCAAAAGCATTTTGTAGGGAATTTAATATTTTTATGATAGTCTTAGTAATCGAAAAATGACGAGAGAAAAGAAGAAAAATGGGGAACGGAAGCGTCTCTCTGCCTACCCGGCAACCTAAACAACCTAACCTATCTGCTGTATATGAGACGTGTGAGCGTGAAGCTAAAAAAAGCAAGTTAAAAACATAGTAGCTATATATGAAATGATAAACTTTATTCTCGAGTGACATTAAAACTCAAAATCTGATGATTTTGAGTTGAGAAGTGGTCTTCTTTATCATGTAAATAGAAATTTCTGAAGTGCCATAATAACATCACAACGCTAAAGTTGTAAAATAAAATTTAAAATCCCACATCAATTTAGATAGCAGACGTTCATTTTAATAATACTCATCGTTATGTTAAGCATAATATCTAAAACTAAGCCATCTTAACCCACGTTTACGACGTCTCAGACCATTAACATGTATATAAACTACAGTTGGAATAGACAAAGGTTTCCCGCCATTACTTACTTCCGCTCAAAATGGCCGCTACGACGAAATGGCGGACTCGTCAGTCATTTCCGAAACTCGGATGGATTAAAACTAGGAAACTATGCTAAATTGTGTGAGAGGCCGTTATAATTGAATGTGTTTTTGTTTTGCTCCTTCAAATTGTTCTTATCTTTTTTGGACTTGTTGGACTTAGCACATTGGTCTTGAATAGAAATGATTTATTGAAATTCAATTTAGGACTTTGCATATATGTTTAGATCCAGTTAGACATTGGTTACATTCATCCTACCAATATCTTAAAATTATCAGAAGAACTTTGCGGAAAGGAAAAAATGATATACAAGGATAAAAAAAAATCATGTTCATATTTATTATGTTTCTCAAGGCACGATTAAGCGAGGTGATTAGTCGAAGGAGCTTGGAATATCGCCGTCCTTTCTTTTTGCATCAATTATTTTAATTACAAGAGCGACTACCGTAGTCTAGGGCGTATTTTTCATGGTTGGTTCTAAGTTGTAAGCATTTGAATTTATTACATAAATATTTACACATATATGATGATAACCTATGATTTGGGACTTGCAAAGCTTCTAACTGTACACGTGATATTCAAATCCAAATCAGGGATCATCGACAAGGTTGATTATGATTATCGATCCGTCATATCAACATGTGACCACCCCGAACATTCGAGGAGAGCAGTAGTATGATAAGGCACAGGGAATTACTTTTAGAAGGGCTCTTCTAGTCTTTTAAATACAAAGCATTCATCTGACATGGAGGAGGACACTGCTAGCCCTCACCTACCACTAGCCAACCACCTTATTGTCAATTTTCTAAGAGACTGACGTAAGTATACTTTCAACCAATAACTTAATTAAAAAACTACTAAGCACGCATGATTAAAATTTTTATTACGCTTACATTCACACGCTAGTGCGCGTTCACCACGAAAGGCGTCTTCATACAGATGTTTTAAAGAAAATATTTCTTCAGGATGTAAAGCATCGGATTGCTATCACTTTACTATTGAGTCAACTAAGCTCAGTTGTCTTTTCAACAGATTTTCAGTCATTGCCGAGTGAAATTGAATTCTACGATCAGAGTAAAAACGTGGTAGTTTTTGGGAATTTAGTCGGCTCCTGCTGATGAATTTTGCGTTAGTGTACACTTTGGTTTGACTTGGTTACAAAATCTCTTTCGTTTGAAAGATTTTTTATGATTTTTATCACGAAAAATATTTTGACATGTTTTTTAAAGTATTATTTCACACTTATAAATGGGATATACTTTTTAAAGACATAAATATCTGAACGTAGTGTGTTTTGGATGTTTTTAATGTGGCGTTTTTTAAAACTGTATTTCTGAACATTTTCATTAATATTTTGCAATAACATACCAAGTACCGTGGTACTTGGTACAAAAAATACCAAGATAAAACAATCAATCCTATTAATTAAGCCCTACTTTAATAGTTCTACACATTCTGTAACACAACGATAAATAGAAATTTTCAATAGAAATAGACTATATACACATATATATACTTACCCATATGTATTTTTTATTTTAACTAACAGTAGGAGAGCCGTAAAAATGTAAAACGGATCCGTAAAGCTAAGTGGCAATACGTCCGCGCCGTGTTCGGACGTAAAAAATTATGTAAATAGCTACTCGTGGTATATTATAATAAATTACAAATAGAATTTTTTTATACTTTTGTCACATGAGGTGTGTTTACTGCCTTCGGCGGAGTTTTTAACAAAAACAAATTATTTTTTTATATACGCATCTCTGTGAAAGTACTTGGATATATTATGTCAATTTTTTTTTATTTTCTGTCCCTCAGGTCTTCTCAGAAAAGTTGGACGCTAATTCTAGTCTACTATGTCAGCTCTTTTGATATAACTGAGCATGTTTCAGATTTTTACCCTTCAGCAAAGGAAGGATTATGTTTTTTATAATAACTCTTCACTCATCCCTCATATAACAGGTATCATATCTTACTTATTTTATAACAGGGTAGGTAGAAGGAACCTAGTGTTTTTATATCCTACTCCCTACATTCTGTCAAATTTTCGAGACATTTGCATATCGAGTGGAGTAACTCAATGCCGTAGATAAGATAGAGATCTTACCACAGTGGAAAATAACTCCTGAAGAATGAACCTACAATTGTCGTGTCATACATTATACAGCCACACTGTATGAGATATAAGTTTAAATATAAACCTTATATATCTAAAATACTAAAAAAGAAAGAAAAAAATAAAAGATAAAGTAAAGTAAATTTAAAATATTAAATTTTAATAAACATGTAATTATATAATTTTTATTTATTTTAAAATGACTATTATTTATTTAAATGTATATAATGGTTTGTTGTATATATGTAGCTTATTTTTTTTATATAGTGTATATGTATATAATATTTTATTAGTTTGTATATATTATATTGTATTTATGATATATACCTGTATGTATTTTGAAAATTGATATTTTATTTTTAATTTTTTTTTTCTTTGCATATCTACACATTTTTTTCTCCCACATGACAAGTTGGTTAGTAGAAAATGCTTCTTAGAGTTAAATCCGCCTATTGTACATTTTGTTTTCTTATTTTGTACAATAAAGAATATATTATTTATTATAATAAAATATGGCACAGAAGGGATCTGTCAGAATCTATAACATTCCTAAATGACAGGGGTAAATACAAATTCTTAGTTATTTTTGACATAGAAATACTTTCTGTGATGATATTTTAAAAAGGGTATAATAATATACATAAACATTTCATAGATTTGGGTAAAAGAAAACTTTCGTATTATATTTTCTTTGATATATTTCAAATATCCAATATTTTTTTACTTTACGCTGTTATCCCGCACGCTATACAAGGTTAAAATATTCAAAAACACTCCCTTCCCGCTTTCGACTAAATTATCGAAACATTTTGTATTGAATGATGCAGCTCAACGTCGCGCATTCTCTAAGAACACATCTAATAATAAATAATGAAGGGAAACATTTTCATTTCATTTTCTTACTAAGTTCACTCTAGAGCAAGAAAATGGAAATGAAGTTCCTTCGAATGAGATAGCCTCCTTGGACTTCAAGAATAACAACATTAAAAATAATAAATTAAAAACACGTACAAAGTATTTTATTTGAAGAAATAGTCAACAAAGTTATCCTACAAGTGGAAAACCTTAAACGTCCGATTATAAGTTTGTAATGACGTTCGAAAAACTTGGACGTAATCCGACCAAACTTTGATTAGCCCTGAAGAAATATCGGCAAATATATTATGCTAGTTGTATCTTTAATAGAATTGTTACGTTTCAAAAGCTGAAAATTTGGCCGTATCTATAAACCGCTATCAAGTCTAAGCTTAATATGCAGTTTTCATTCATAGTTTATATATATATGGAAATGGTATCTCAAGATCAATCTCAGACTTGACACCGATTTATAAATACTTGCCGTACAGTATCAAAAAAGTTTTTGATTCCTTAGAATTTCCTGATTCTAGTGCTGTGGTTTTCCCTGGCAGCCATTACCGTTTTACTCCTACATATCTTCGGTTATTATTGGTGGTTCCATTTAATGTAAAGGCTAGTCTTATTTCTCTATATCAATCTAAAAGACATTAGAAAAGTAAGGAAAGGAGTGACTTAACACTAAATTCCTTCTGCCCACAGTACTACATGCAGGATATAGTATGAGGCTGAAAAAAAGAAAAACAATTACTTAAATTTTCAAGTAATTTTACTTGAAAAATATCACAAACGTGAACAAGGAAACCAATCCCTAGAACAAAGGACGGAAATTAGGACAAAGCCGTGGCTTAGATGACATAAGATATTTCAATCACTTTTAACAATTAGTAGATTCCGAAAGATCTATTGTTTGAACTGAAAGATATAAGTAATAGATGCGAGAGATATTCGTTATTAATGGTTTAAATGTTCTAAAAGATTTGCCGAAAATAATGTGTGGCCATTGATTTTACGAGCTATAATTTTATAGGTTTTATATAAAATTTGCTTAGGCGACGCAACGGTTGTGAGTTCCATTCCCACTCTGGAAAAATAATGTTTTGATAACCTTGTTTTAGTCTGGAAAAATTGTTTTCATATCATTGCTGTGATAATAAAATCCTATTTAGTGTTGAGATTGAGGGAAGCAATTGATAAGAAGTCAAATAGGCAATACTTTATTTGCTCTAGATTCATAAAAAATCGAATATAAATATTACCCTAAACGTGAATCGAACCTACAGCACGTTGAGTTCAGAACAGCAAGTATCATAATAAAGTAGACGCATAAAGAATATTCACATAAAAACTATAGTATTCAATCAAAGCAACGCCAAAGCTGAAGAATGGGTAATAATATTCGTAGCAAAAAATTCCATAAAATTGATGGAATATTTGCGGTGTTCAGCGAAAGAGTTTTTATATGATATTGGGTACATAATTTTTGGGTACCTATTCATGATATTACTATAATAAGTAGAAGTAAATGTTAAAAAATGTTACAAGAGTACGTACAGCTATATTTTTTATTTAAAGATAAAAAACATAAATAGCAGGGTAGGCAGAGTGCTACAATTGCCTAAAGTTATTTGTATTTCAAATATCTTTGTTTCTAAAATCTGGTTAACTGAAAAGCGGAGTTAAATTACGCAACTCACTATGTTTAATATAGGCTAGGCTAGAGTCTAGGCTATTTTGCTTATTTTTCAAAATTGAAAAAAAAGGATGAAAAATAAAAATAACTAAGAAACTGGAAGTATTCCCTCATATGTAAATTAAAAATAAATCAATCTGTGCTAAATATAAAATTGTTTTTCAACGTTTTTCCACTCTCCTATAAACATTGTAATAATTATTATGTATAAAATATTTTTGTATCTTTTGAGTTAAATGAAGTTGAAAATTAATAAGCCCTTAGTAACCACTGAAGCTTGAAGTTAATATATATACGTACATATTTTAATATCAATAAATTTATATACACAATTTATTAAATGTTATATAAGAGGTCAGTCGTGGCGCAGAGGCAGAAGCGTGCGACTGTAAACAAACGCCACAGTTTGTGAGTTCGATTCCCACTTGAAGAAATAAAATATTTCATATTTTCATTTCCTCGCCCTGGTAACAAGGCAAAGCGTTTCATTGAATTCCGCCACTCCACACGCATTGCCTCTAAAATTCAGTGGAAAGTGTGGGACAAAGGTGTCTACCGATTCAACACTAGATTTTCGGGTTCCCTCTGCCTACCCTGGTAACCTGATATCAGGACACACCGGTCACATTAAGACATTTCCGTTCCCCACTTTTCACCAAATTCTGGAAACGTTGCATATTGAGTGACAGAACTCAACGCCGCGCTGTACCAGATTGTTATTCAGGTATTCAGAGCTTACACAAAATTATATATTAATTATTAAAATAGTTTATTCATTATCACTCTTCCTACAATTCCTCCTTCCTCCACAAGCCCCACAAAACAGACACAGTTCTAACAAAAAGAAAATAATGACTATGAGTAGGTTTGAATCCTACTTCGCTTATATAGTACACTACGACACCGTCGCATCGTTTGCTTATTAAAGAATATTCATATTATTATTAGAACATCAAAGCCCTAGTTGGAGGTCTAAAAATATACTTTTTATCTTTTTTATTTTGTTTTTTTTTTATCTTTTTTATTATTTTGCTTCCTGCACATAGCAAGGAACCTGAAAACATTGTTGCAAATTGTTAAGACACTCCGTTCCCATTAAGACGCTTCTGTTCCCGAGTTTTCGCCGAATTGTTGCAATATTACCTATATAATATACCAGGAAAAGATAGACATATTTCAATAATTGATATTATTAATATTTATTCAAATATATATCATAGAGAAAATCACAGGCGGCCGCAAGGGAACGAGCGTGTGACTGTAAACGTAACGGTGGTGGGTTCGATTCTTACTCGGAGGAATTTTCAGTATATAGCGAGAAAATGAAATCTCGCTCTCAACATAACGTCTTATAATGTTATATATAAATTATTTTCAGTTCCCTGTTCTAGTAGGCGAGCTCACGACACTGAGTTTCGCCAATCATCACATAATGTCTTGAGAATTGGGAGGAAATTGGAAAAAGCAGTATCTTAATAGTAACTGGGAAACTGTAAAAATGAAATTGAATTTATACTACAAACATTAAAATTTCTTTACAAACATTTCTATTTGAAAACCAACTATTTTATATAAGAAAAAATTAAATTACATACAGACATACGATCTTCCATAGCGAATCGAGACCTGATTGCCAGTATTATGAAAATTCAAAGTAAAACGTACAAGATTCTAGTAAATATTCCGATCGTGTGCAATTTCGACACCGAACATATTTCGTAATAGAATTCGCATCGGGATGCTATGAAATTGAACGCCACGCGACCTCCATATGGTAGAAGTACATGCTTCTGGTATCACGGAATGAAATGGTTTTTTAAAATTATTTTAGTAATTAATAATTACTAATTTATTATCACAAAAGTTTATGTAGTGTCGGCTTGAAAATATATATTTTTTTACAAAACGACAATATAATTTTATAATATGACTAGTGGGCGCGCGCAGCTTCGCCTGCTTATTTGCACCCTTAGGGATGAATTCTAAGAAATCACAAAACACATGTTCACTGAAATATTTTTAAGGCTGTAATACAGGCTTAATACAGGCTGTATTTAAATTTTTACTTTCAACCCCATATTTACACCCCTAGGGGATGAATTAAAATAAACCACGAAACATGTGTTCAATGATATATTTTGAAGAGTCCAAATTACAAATTTTATAAAAATCTGTGGCGGTTTAAAGATGTTCCCATACAAACTTTCAACCCCTATTTCACCCCTTTAGGGTAAAAATTTTTTAAAATCCCTTCTGCGTGGATGTCCAGATTGCGAAAGTAAACATCTGTCCAAGTTTCACGTTTCTATCATCAGCGGTTACGGCTGTGCGAGCGTCTTACCTCAGTCAGTGAGGACAAGTCCTTTTATATATATGGATAGTAGATTTATAGTAATTAACTTGAATAATCTCATAAAATATAGTGAACAAAACAGAAAAAGCTACTGCCGGTATGCATAGTGAGGAGTTCAGACCAGTGCCGGAGACCTGCGATACAAGGGTAAGGCTTAATGCTCTACTAAATTTCTCATTGCGTGTTGAGTGGCAGAGCTTAACGCCGTAGAACACGCTGCGTTAACTTCCACGCGGCTTATTTTATCTACCTAAATAATATTGTTTATGAATATATCAGTTTGAATCACGAACTGAACTAAATCTATCTATCTAGAAAGGAGTAAAAGGGGTTCAATAAATCTCTGGCACAGTCCTCTGCCGTTATTCCGTAAGTCAAGTGTTTTTTGCCAGTTTTTTTATCTGATACTAAATAGGCGTAGCTATCGTATGAAAAAGGCGCCATGGAAGTTGATGTGCTTTTTATGCCGCGGCTTAACCATTTGTCTCCGTTTTACTATTGTTTTTATATGGATGGATGGGATGAAGCCTATAAATTATATAGGATTTTGCTTAACTTTATTTTTATTTTTTCAGTATTGAAATTTTATATATATAGCGACGGCGCGCTGTTATGTATTAGTATTAATTATAATTTCGCAATTATTACATTTCGATATTAATATAATTATATTAAAATATTTAAAATGGAGCGGGTAACCCCGAATAGGGTAGTAGGTGTAGCCACGAGGAATAGCAGATGTCATTGGTTGACAGCTATGGCGTGAGATGTTCACCAATTAACCTATTGGCTCCTAATCTATTGTAATTTTGTTAATCTTGTGAGATTTATTGTAAAACTGTTATGTAAACGAGTAATAAGACATTGTAGAATATAAGTGTGACTTTTATTTAAACATCTCTGTTGCTACAACGCCCACAAATGAATAGTGACAGCCAAGACCGCTTTGAGGCCCCTTCTGATGCTTCTACATATANTAAGAAATCGCTTTTAGTGATAAGGCCGCCATTGCACTGTTAATCATATTTATCATGTACTGTATTTTACTCTCTTCTTATTTGTGCAATAAAGTGTTATATTATTATTATTATTATTATATATATATATATATATATATATATATGGTGTGTCAATCCTATAGAAAATATACGTTCCAATTAGATTCTTTATTGTAATTTTCCAGGAAAACGGTCACAGCAATCTATTAATTAATTCCTCATATCAATTTATTTCAAAACATTAATTAATTCTGAAGGGAGAGATTAAGTTCCAGCACTCAACATGCTCTCTCCCGAAAATTGCACAGAAAGTGAGGAACGGAAACTATAGTTTACCCACTACTTACCCTACTATGCAGAAAAAAGCCTAAAGCTGCTTTATTTATCAATACATACTACAACTAGTTCTTCATTGAATCGTTAAGTCAGTGATCAAATGGAGACGGAAGTGTCTTAATGGGCAATAGAGTGTCTTGCCACTAGAATTCTAAGTTTGAAAAAGACCGAGTCTAGAATTCTACACAGAATATAGTAAAGAACACGGAAACAAGTTTAAATAAAACTTCTATACTACCAATTTATCTTGTCAACGCAACCTAAAGTTGTTTAGCGTTAAATTGAAAAACAATCCACCCTATTTCACGGAAGAGTGGACTGGAGTTAACCAGACCCGTTGTACCTACGTCAAAGGAAAACTCTGTAATACGTACATCGTCAAGTAACACAGCTTTTATCAAGTTATCTCCCCATTTACTTGAAGTTTTGGTAGGAATCTAATTCGATATTCCAAAACAAATTAGTAATAGGGGAAACCGCATGTAGCCGTACACAATGTATCTACGTTGTGGGCCGTGCCCACCCCATAAAGGTCTTGTGGCCTCCCAAAAATTTAACTAACAAAAACTAGCCCTGAAAATATTAAAAAAAACCAAAAGAAGGGTCCAGGCTCGTCTCGAAAGTATCTTTAGTAAAAGACAATTTAATTAACTTTACACTTTTTTAAAATACTCTGTTTTCCATTTCTGCTTGGAGTGAAAAAGGAAAGCTCATCTGAAGAAATTTTTTTTTGATTTCTTTTTTGAAATTGATGATTACTCCAAACCTTCATAGAAAATTAGCGACCATTATTTCTTAACTAAATTAAAACACCAACTATTAAATATACTACTGAAAGAAGTTATTAGATTTTTTTTTATTTTTTTTATGACAAGCTAGTTCGTTTTAAAAATGGAGCAATAATAAGACCTTCCCAAATCAACATATGCCTATGAGCATAAATTACGTAAATTCGTATAAAATGCAGAAACAACGTTTCACGATTGAAAAAAACTAAAGAACTGGAGCATAACATTCAAAGGGGGACTTTGACCTGCTTGCTTTGGAAGCTTTCAGTGTGCATCATCTATAGCGAAAGCTCATTCAATTTTACGTCTTGTTTCGTGGTATAAAGCTGAGGTGTTGATACCGAGCTTTCTCAGTACTAACCTTTTATGTCCAACCTGTCGTATACAGGCAAATGTAATAGCTATAAATTCTATAGATCAGAAGCTGGTAACACTTGTACAAGACTAGATCCAGTGGGTTTCATTCCGTTCTCTTACGTTTATTTCTGAAAAAACTGTTATTTTACATTTTTTTCTTTGTGACATATGTATTTTAAAAGGATTGTTTAGTAAAAGGATTTTAGTGAAACTTGGAGTTTTTTTGATGCGACGTTCTTTATTTGCAATCTAAGATTAGCCCTTGGGTGCCCTAGTGTAACTAAACGAACCTTGATATATGTTGAAATATTTTATTCAGCTTTAGAGGCAGAGCAACCTGTCAACCTAATGTTTAGACATTCCGTTCTATTTCGGTAATAATCACAACCTGTCGCGTTTACTGTCATACGCTTGTGCCTCTGGCCATAAATGACCTCAATTAAAAAAAAAATAATTATTCCATAAATAAAAAAGAAAAAATAAATAAATAAAATAATTAAATGTGTATGGAAAATTCACATAATCAGCATTGTTAATCATGAATTATTTCCATATGGATTTTTTGATATCTATTGAACGGCAATTGTTCGTGTATTAAGACCCGAGAGTCAAACTCTTTGGCTAACTAAATGTTAGCGGTAGTATTCATTATAAGTTTATAGTAAAAATGTAAATATGATTAATTAGAATGAAACGAAATGTGTAAGTTGTATATTTAAATAAAGAGAAGTTGTTATATTATTATGACTGAAGATAAAAATATAAATGAAGTACTTTTATTAATATATAATTTAAAAATAAATATTGTCAATATGATTTAGTAATTTGAATTCAATTAAATATTTTTTGATAGTTATTGTACATTATATTGTCAAAACTGTAGAAAGTTACTATGATATTGTTATAAGATTATAAATTAAATGAAATACTTTTACTAATAAAAATAAAGATTGTTATTTAAAAATAAGTATTGCTAATAAGATTAATTTAACGGCAAGTAAATATTTTTAATATAAAATATGTTTTAAATGTTGGCAGCACTGAAACTATCTTTATTGTGAATTATGAATATGAGATACATCCGGTAAGTTTAGTTTTGGAGGGAAATTGTACCTATAAAAACACCCCCAAAACACTATTGAACACAGTCTTCCCGACGTTGTTATACTGCCAGCAAGCTCTAAGCAAACGTTATTAAGTGATAGTTTAAGTGCTAAGTGTTTAAGTGTCAGTGCTAAGTAGAAAGTGTTCATAATAAAGCGATTTAAAGAGTGAAGGTTTATAATTGATCTACCCAGTGAGTAGAAGTCTCTTTCATAACTAACTAACTAACTACGGTACTTTATAAATATGATGCACTGAAAGAATCTTATCAAATATAAAATAAATAAAGTACAATATTTCATTATTTACAATGGCATAATGGAAAAATTATGTGTAGAGGCGACACATATTGCAGATCAAAAGCTATAAGCTTTGAACAAAATCACAATATTATTATATTATAAAATTTCTTTCCTTCTTATGAAAGACAAAAGAAGCGTAATTTTCATCACATGTTATGAAACTTGTTAAGTTGGCGACAAAACTTATTATATATTTTATATACTTAATGCTAAACTTTTATCTTAAATTAAAAACTATTGAGACAGTGCGTCTTAAGTGGCGGAACTCAACGCCGCACTTAACGTTGTTACCAAAGCAAAAAAAAATGAAAATATTAATAAATAATAATAATTAATAAACTATAATAATTTATTTCCCCGTGTGAGGATCGAACCCACAAACGTCACGTTTAGAGTCACGCTTGTAACCTTGAACCACGACGGTCTCAAACATAAATGTGTTAATAACCAAAACTCACTTTATTATACGGGTGGAATTGTCAGCACCACTTTAAATGAAACCACAGCTTTAACTACTCTATAAAAGCCTAATATAATTCGAAAAAAAAATAATTCCCAAAAGTAAAAAAGTTATTTTTCCAAACAAAATAAGTAATAAAATTAACGTTTTAAAATAAAACGCCATTTGTAATGTATAACATAGGCACGCACACACTTACCTGTCAGAGCGGCAACGTCGCACACGTATGTGTGCGTCACACGAAATACAGGTATGGACAAAAATCGTGAAATGAAAAAAAAATCCTACGTCCAAACTATTGAGGTACCTTGATTAATTTTTTTAGTTCTGGGTTTGAAATATTTTATCCTATATGCAGTTTCAGTAAAAGAAGCGCTGCCACCCTGTATATATTTTTTTATTTATTTATTAAGGACAACTAAGAAAACATACACTTAATCAGATATTACAAACATGTCTTAAAACTATAGGCTTAGTGTTGCTTTACACTTATAAGCTGCCACGGCATTATTAGGGACATTTTCATAATATACGAAAAATAATATATATATATATATATATTGTATCGAAAAGGAAAAGGATCGAACTTCAAAAAAGCATACTCCAATCATTTTCAGTTTGCGTTTCATTTTTCGTCGATATCGTATTAAAATCTAGCACAAACTCAAATCAAATATATAGAACAAATAGAAGTAAAACATTTCGAACGATGCCCAATGTTTTTACTTCAATATACTACTGTAGTATAGAAGTGCTGAATGTATCAACTTTATCGAATTACTCGAGTACGAGTCACTCAAACAAATTGGATGTCTTCTAAAACATGATACGGTTCAAAATTAAGATTACAACCTAAATATAGAGCAGAATGCACTAACCAATATGCTTTTGATTACAAAGTCACTACAAAAGACTTTAGTCGTGTAAGAACGTCAAAGGTATACAGACAATATTTGTTAAATAAAGCGATAGATCTCTTTATATTACAAGTTGTCGCCTGCAATTTTATTTGCGTGGAAACGGAAGAATCTCAATGGGAACGGAGAGTCGTAACGCTCATCCCCAGGTTCCCTCTGCCTACCCTGCTATGTGCGGAAGTTAAAAATGTATTTATAAACGAATAGAGTCAATAATGTTCACCTTCAAAAAAAGAAATAATTAAAGTTTAAATATGATAAATAAAAAAGAGCGCGATTAGCATTCATAGGTTTATTTCATGCCCACACAGCGATACGTTCCGTGAAAAATATGTAAATTGTACCCGATCCAGAAAAGAATACTGAAACAATATTATAAAGGAAATAAATATATAACGACAAAGTAAATAGATTGTTAGAAAGTATAACAATATTTTTTTACAGGTAACAGGGGCAATCTAGTGTTTGGACATTCTATTCTCCATTTCCCGCCGATTTCTGGAGGCATTACGTGTTGAGTGGCGGAACTCACTGCCGTGCTATGCCTGGACACCAGAGCGACGAAATGGAAATATAAACGTAAATAAATTTCTAAAGTTATTTAATTTCATCCAAGCTTATTTCACCAAGTAACATTATTTTCGTGATCCCAACCTTTTTATTCAAAAATACACCCACAATTACTCAAAGAACCTGTCACCAAGCATAATACAGGAAGCTACGAGAAGCAAACTTGTTATACTTAGAATTGCTAATTTATCATCACAGAAAATATGGTGTCAAAACAATTTTTTCACCTTAAACAAATGTGAGTTTGATTTATGACACCTTCAGAAATCAATAGCATCCATGGGGAGCTTGGTCGTGAATATATAAGGGTAAGATCACTGTAAACGTAACTGCATATAAAATAGATTTAAATATTTCATACATATATGCATGAGACGACTGATTTCTAAGGTGCCTTTTAGGTGAGGCGTAGAATTCAATGTTTTCCAGATAGGTATTGAGAATTTTCTATCAATCATGATAAATTACTGTTATACTTACAAGACAGGCAATGGAAAAGTTCTCAGGATCTACAAGTAATTCTTCAACCAGTTAAATCTTTACCAGGAACCCCGCATTATTATGCGAAAAGCATTATTAGAGAGGTCCCGACTGTTAATCCTAATAAATTATTGGACTAGTTTTTTTTTAGTTTTATGCAGTTACATAAGCATAAGGATACATTCCCACGACGCCGCACTTGCACCTCGCGGAATCGAACAATAGTGTTTTAGTATTTTGATGATTTAACTGTTTTGAATTATATAAAATTTTAATAAAGATTCTCTGTCTTCAACTTGCTTTAAAACAGTAAGGTTGTTTATAAAATTAAATAAATCATTTTTAAAAAGCCTTTTTCTCGTCTGAGTAATTTAACTGCAGTCAGGATTTTTTTTTTAATTTTATTTTTTTATTTCTTACGGAAATAACGAATAATTTCAAAAAATTTAATTATTTTTAGTATATGTAGAACAAAAGAGATATTGTCGGTAATAACTTTTAATTTCAACTAAAACTATACTTATTTTTACAAGCAAAACTCTTTACTTTGCTGTCCAGGCCTAAAACTAAAATAACTTAATTTTTATTGAACTGTAAGACAATATATGTCACAAGCATCACTATTCTACAACTAGGCTATATTCCAGACAGGCCTTAGGCAAGCTCAGATTACTAAGCTTAACGGTGTAAGCAGTTTCCCCCATAAATAAATAGGTAATCTGTATACAGTATGGTTTCAGCTTAGATCGCTTCGCTTCGTCTACTACTTCGTCTAGCTACCTTTAAGTTAGCCCGAGGGAATCATTGTGACACATCAAAGGAAAGGAAATAGTTCTGCGATCGGTCTTTTGTGACGTTTCTTCTTTTATTGTAATGTGACGTCACTTTTGGTAATAGATGTTTGGAATTAAGTATGAAGTAACAATAGTTATAAATACAATAATTTACGATTTTGAAAGATATAACAAAAAGTTAATGCGAGTGAAGCCCCATTCAGGTCGCTGTTAAATAATTTTTTCACATATAGTCAATATCGTTATTAACTAAATGGACACACAGACAGACATTTCAAGTAACCAATATGACACCCATTAGGACTATTGAGCGCGGTACAAGAGCAAGTCTAGCGTTTCAATTTGGTATTGAGAATTACCTGAAAGGATTCCTTGGTAAGGTAAGTTGAATTGGAATCCTGGACCACCGAGGTTAACAAGAAATAACTATTAATATAATATGTAGATATAAAACGATATGTTAATATGTCGTATGAAATGGGTAAATAAATAAATTCTAAAGAGACATAAGCTAAAAATCTTTGAAGCATATTATGAACCTCTTATTCAATAAAGTTTATAATTCATTTAAATAATCCACCAAAAGACATTATATATTTTAGTTGTGGGTCGATCCTCTCTTGGACAATAAATTATTTTTATATTCTCGGTAACATGAATATACAGAATGTCTTGAAATTTGGGAGGGAAATTGAGAACGGAGTGTCTTTACCAAGGTTCCGTTTAAAGTGAAGTAACAAAAAAAAAGCCAATTTAAAATCCCATTTTTCTACATCCAATTTAATTGTAATCAACTATAGGAACACAGTTGTTTCTGCGTTTCCCTTGTATAGGAATCGTGCGACTGACATTTATACCCTAAATTGTGTTTTATGATAGAACGTTAACTATAAAATACTACCCTCTGTTTGGGGCATTGGAAGCGAGTACACTGGAACTGTTCGAATTTGATTACAATTAGTTAGTTATTAGTTATTTTGTCGTAATTGATTATATTTACGTCTTTTAATGAGGCCTTCGTAGTACAGTGGTACAAGCGCGCGATTTTAAGTGTGGTTTCCATCACCACCAAAATGAATGGGGGAATGAAATGCTATTTATTAACATTTTCATTTCTTCGCTCTAATAATTAGGCAGAGCGAGGCGTTGAGCCTAGTAACTCTGTACCGAATGACTCGAAAATTCGGATTAAAGTAGGGAACGGAGAGTCTTACCAATAGGTGCACTCTACCCTGCTATATGCGGGGTAAAAAAAATTAGCTGAAAAATAAATTATGTAATTTTGGAATTAATAGCTTCTAACGTATTAATATTAATCGTACACCATTGAAAGAAAAATATTTAAATCCGTAAACAAATTTGAACAAAGTAGATCTCGAATCTGTGCTTCTTATCGTACGCAGGTTCAATTCCTGCTTAGGTACAATTTGCTATACTTGAACAGAAATTGAATCGACGACTCACTCCAAGCTGCATAACGCTACCATGACGTAAGGGAATGTACATTATAGAGGTAATTGACATTGGGATCGTAAACAATAGTATAATGAGAGAGTAACAGCAAAATTATGTTATTATTATAATATGTAATAGATCGCGAATGTTCGCATAGACTCGATAGAAGATGTGTGCTTGGTTAATCATACGGAGATAACAGGTTTGAATCTTTAGTTGGGAACAATTATATTTGGATTTTTGTTTCAGGAAAAAATAATAACCTAGTATTAAGACACTTTAATTGCGGAATTTAACGTCGTGCTAGCGAGACTACTAGACTGCGGTGATAAAAATATTGTAAATATGAAGTATTTTGAATTAATATTCAACTTACAACAGTCAGTGCGTGCGGTCAGTCTATTTTTTTTATTCTGCATCAGATAGCGGGGTAGGCAGAGGGAAAGCCTAGTGATAAGACACTCTGTTTTCAATTTCCTGTCGAATTCTGGAGGCATTGCTTGTTGAGCGGCGGCGTAACTCAACGCTGAGCTTTGCTTCGACACCAGAGCGAAAAAATTCAAGTTAAAATATATATTTGATCTTCTCGGGTCGAACGAACACACAACCAGTCGCGTTTACAGTTACATACTTGTGCCCCTACGCCAATATATATGCGGGATACAGAGTGAACCTAAAAAAATATATTATATTAGTTTATCTACTACAATATTTTTTCCTGTAGCAAATAATTAATAAAACACGTCAAGGCAATAAGAATTTATTTCTATGATAAATTGCTAGGAGATTGGTAGAAATCAGCGAGCACATTCGAGGATATTTAGTGGACTTGCTGTAATTAATCAAATTCCTTATGATTTGTTTTTCTCAAATATCCTTCAGACGCCCTCGTGACGCAGTAGCTTAGCGTCTGATCGTGGATTCAATTCCCACTCGAAAAAATGCTTATATTAAATTTATGGGAATATGGGAATGCGTTATTAAATTTAAATAAATAAATATCATATTTTAAAGTTACAATTATAAAAAGTAAACTTTTGAGCTTATCTTTTTAAATCTAAATCACAAACAATTTCAAGAAATCAATCTAAAAGCAAATTAAATATTAAAACTAATACCTTAGTGCACATAAAGAGTAAATTGGTTTATTTTATTTATTTTTCATTTAATACGAATTGGACCAATTTACTCTGGAAATTCAATTATCGCCGTCTTTATTCTGGAGTTTGAGTCTTTGACTTGTTGAAGGTCAATCAGTAGTAAGATGGCAGACAATTGTACATGGTTTTTGGCCTTTATGAGGAGAGGTATATTTTTTTGCTTCACGCTGCTATCCCGCCTATAGCGGGGTAAGTAGAGGGAAACTAAACACTAGTTTCCCTAAACTAAATACATTCAGTTCCAGACATTTCTCGAGATTTATTGGTAGAATTTAACACCGCGCCTTGTATTCGTACTAGAGCAAGAAAAATTTAAATAGTTCGTTTGAATTATATATTAAGCGCTCATATAGCAAGATAGATTTGAGACAGTTACACACTCAAATAATTATAAGAATATAATTAAATATAAAAACAAAATTTCTCTATGAATTCACCCAGAGTTATGAAATTTGAGAATGTAAACAAAAAAATAATATATAAGGTTTTTAATAAAAGAAGCAAAATCCTCGACTAATTTTTAATTACACTTTTTTAATCAACGGTTCATTTGTGTATGACGAACTTTTGCAAGCCAGTACATTGTTGTTAACATCGAGATATTGCTTTTATTGACGAAAATATTTATGTAATTTCAATTTCCTCGCGTTTGGCTATTTACAAAATGTCAACTTTACATGTAACCATTACTTAAACTAGCTAGTGTTAAGACACTCCGTTCCCCCACATTCCGTCAAATTCTTAAAGCATTACGTGTTGACTGGCGAACTCAAGGCGCTTTGCCTCGTTATTATTGCAAGGAAAGGATAATACTAAATATTTTCATATTTTTATTTTCCCTATTCAGAATGGGAATTGAACCCACACCCATCCATCCAATCATATATGAAAATAATTAAACAAATATATAAAAACAAATAAAGTTAAACATAACTATTAAGAGGCCACCGCGGAGCATTGCTACAGAAACAGTAAACGCGATAGTCATGAGTTCGATTCCCGTTGCAGAATTAATTATTTATACTCCTGAAATTAAAGATTTCGACTGAAACAAAGACCAACATTAATTACAACAAATCTCGTCCCAACGCTTTTAATCCTCATTTCACTTTTAATGGAATGTTCTTGTAGCGCTCACCAACAGAGACGACGAAGACCCGCACCGTTCAAGCCGCAGCAAAATTAATACATTTAAGCATTCATTATAATGAAAAACCGTACAAAATAAAGTTATATTTAGAAATATATATATAGATATGAATATATTTTTATGCTGTATCCCACATACATCAGGATAGTAAGAGGGAACCTAGTGTTAAGACACTCCGTTCCTCCGTTGGATGGCGAACTCAATGCCGAGAAAGAAGGCTTCTATAGTTCCAGAGTGAAGAAATAAAAATATTTCGTTTCCTCGAGTGGGAACTGAATCCACAACCTGTCGCGTTTATAATCGCACGCTTGTGCCCCTGCTCCACGATTCCTGATTAAATGTTGATTATTTACTTTTTTTTTATTCACATTATATATTCTATCCTTCATATAGCAGGGTAAACCGAGCTAGTAATTGAAATTACTCCTTACTCCTGAATGGAAATCGAACCCCACAACCGTCGCGTTCACAGTCAGTATTCTTCCCTATACGAGTATAATATATATTTCTATAAGAAAAATTGAAGAACATTTAAAAGAAACGGTCGTCGATAAAAGTAATGTTCTATCAAATTGGGTGATAAAGATAACTTTCAGTTTCCCTTTTTCACAGTAACGTCCGGAGGCTTCGAAGGCGATGGCGCTTCTAATGCTAAGTAATTTATTTAGGGAATTACTGAAGTCTGCCTGATATTTAGATCTTAACCTAAATGGTGTAAATTAATCAGTTGGTAACTGTAATTGCGACTGCTTGTGGGTTCGATTCCCACTCGAAGAAACAAAATATTTATTTAAATGTATATTTTTATTTCTTCTCTCTGGTGGCGAGACAAATCTCGGCGTTTAGTTCCGCCACTCCACACGGATTGCCTCCGGTATTCAGTATAAAACGGGGAATGTAGTGTTTTAACAATAGATTTCCTCTGCCGATAGCTGTAGTTGATGATAACGAGATTATATCCCATTTACATATTATTATTTAGCTGCACGCTGCATTCCGCACATGGCAGAATACCTAGAGGGAACCTGCGAGCATAGTGTAAGGTATCCTGTTACCAATAAGACACTTTCGTTTCCCATCTGCCACCCAAATTTCGAGGGGTTGCATGTTGAGTGTCCAATCTCTCCGATTTTTCTTTCTACCCGAGGGACGAAATGCCACGATGGCCCGAATTATTACTTAACTTTACAAGAAAAGGGCATATCTTCCCCTTGGTTAAAATATGAACCTACATACTTCATGTTTCCTGACGACCTAAATGCACAAAAACTCCAATATTGAGTTAAACAAGTTTATTGCGGTTGAAAGGACAGACAGACATATAACTTTAAATAGGATTATGTAAAAGGTTCAATTTACCGGAGGGAGCCTCTTTTGCATTACAGATCTTAGAAGAAATATTAGTTCAATTTGGCGCGGACATTATTAGAAAAGTTTATGGCTAGGCTATAGGGTTGCGGGTTTTAGTATGTTTGTATTACTATTATTATCTTTTTTTAAATTTAGTACAGTATTATGATGATGTATTTGGGATAAAGTATCAAATATTTAATGATTTAAAGCTAACTCCATCTTATAATTTGTTTTTGCGTAAACTGTATCCCGTATATAGCAATTCTTTTTTAAGATGCCCAATTGGGAATCGACCTCGAAAAGTGTTGAAAGAATTTCCGATCTCCAATTATATCATAAGTATTGTTAAATACATATATAAAAAATACATACATATACATTACGAAATTTATTTTCTCTGCTATTGATTTCCAATTCCACATCCATAAATCTCACACATACAAAAAAAATGGTTTCAATATAATGAAAAACCATACAAATCATATATCATAGCGGGGCAACCCTACTAAAGGGAGTGTAATATCTTCGATATTGTGCTCACATTGTTCCCTAAATACAAAACAGCGTTATATTTGTTCAAAAATTCAAATAACTGGCGGAGTGTACACTGTATGGGTATATCCTTATACAGTCGTTCTTGACTTTGTGACCCATATACTGTGTACGGTATTATGGGATTATATTTTGAAATTGCTTTAGGGATGCTTAAATATAATGGAAAAATGTATAGGTTGTTAGATTTAGTGCAGGTTGTAATCTATTTTTGGAGCTTCACGCTGTATATCGTAAATAGCAGGGTTGCCAGAGGGAACTTGGGAACCTAGCAGTGAAAAATGATATTAATGGAAATAGTTGGAAATAACGGAGTTATTATATATATTTGCGTTTTTTTCAGCAGGATAGGATGTAGGAAATTAATGTTAGTTGAGCACTAATTACTTTGACAATGTCATGTTGTATGGAGAACACACAAAGGAGATTAGGTTAAAAAGAGATAATGTTACAAGAAGAGGATCTCTTTTCTTTTTTCTTAAATACTCTCGTCACCTATAAAAAAGAATCCAGCCCAATTTTTCAGACATTAAATGTATACTATACAATCTACATACAAAATTGCGAAAAAACCTAACCCTGGACTCCTAATATAATACATTATTTATATAATTGTAATAATTCATATGGCGCCAGGAAATATACTGCACGCTCTGTTCAAATATAAGAGGTTATTCATTCATTCATTCAAATAAATTACTTTTTGAGGCGAAATTTTAATATTATTCAAATACTTCAATACGATATTTTAAATAGCGTTGGTTTATTAAATTTTTCTTTGCTCTTATTTTAGCGAATTCGAGTGGTGGCATTTTGTTGTGTTGTTTTATATTTTTTGTATAATTTCAATACCTTTAAACGTTATCTATTGCTTGTATGAAGATCATTGTTTCAAGATCCGAAGAAATATCCAATCAAAACTTAAAATATAGCAGTCGTGTTTTAGGGGCACGAACGTGTGATTGTGCCCCACAACATATAATACCTCAAAAATGTGACCGAAATTGGAGAACGGAGTGTCTTAACATTAAGTTCCTTCCGTCTACCCCGCTTTAATCAGGATACAGCGTGAAGCTGAGAAAAAAAAACTTGAAATGAAATATTATACAACATTTATTTTCTCCACCGACATTTTTATATATATTTTCCAGTAACAACCGCACTCAAGAGCCATAGCTACAAGCATATTGAGAATCTTCATTGCAGACGCTACTAGGTCACAAGCGTTCACACCGTATTTGCAGATCTTGGCAACGTTACTGGAAATATTTTATACAATACAGAATAAGTCATGTATTTTGTAATTTATTTTTATTTAGTATGGAATTTATATTGAAACAGCGGAGTTGAGTTACGCTAATGAATTAAAAAGATCTCTTACCCTGTGCCCTTACGCCGCGACTGGCTTCTATTGTAAAATTTTACATTTTTCATAAAGGCCTTTTAACACTAGAAGTGCCGAAGATTGAGACTCCCCTTGAACCGCCGTCGTGACAAATTTGTTCCATTCTACTCATTGTATTGGTGGTGTATAATACAAAAAAAATATTATTAAAATAATTCGTTAAACATGTCGACCATCTTTAATAATTAATTCTTATTCTTTAACAAACATAAAAGTACCAAAAAACAAAACACAAAGAAAGAATCAAATATTTCAAATACGTTCTAAGGTCCTGACAACTAACTGAATAACTCTTACAAAATTATAAGTCATTGAAATTAGTTAATATTATTATTAGGCCAAGTAATGCATTAATATATACATCAGTGATACATCACAGATGATTTATATATTACACTGCGTGGTAATGCCTCCAGAATTTGGCGGAAAATGCCAGCGGAGTGCATAGCACTAGGTTCCCAGGTTCCCTCTACCTACCATACAATTGCCCACATTTGGTATCGAGTGTTTTTTCTGAAATTCAAGCCTAGTTCAGTCATCCTTTCATCTGATACCTCACTTGAATTAGCGGCAAAATTTAGTATTGACACCAATTTTACCCCACTTTTCAGGCTATTATTTTTTAAGATTATAGTATAGTTTTCAGATTTTTCCTGTATTAGTACTACATGTAGATGCTAGCTGCCTAATTTCATAATTCTAAGTTAACTGAAAGTACCTTATTAATTTTGATTCCCTTTATAGTGTCGAAATACACGTTTTTTACTATATAAATGGTCATATCTTTTTTTAAGGGCGCTTTTTCAGGAAATGAAGGGACTGTAGATCGTCATACAGTTGATATTCATATACTCATATGAATATAAACTCGATTTCTCCAAGCATTCCCGAGATAAAGGCACAGACAGACGGATGGACAAAAAAATGATCTTATAAGGATTTTTTTTTTCCTTAAAAGCTACAAAACCCTAAAAACTTAGGCATTGACTGCTAAACCTACTATTCAATTTTTTTCCGCCCCCGCATCGCCCTTTCACCTCCATCTCGTCCCCGAGGCATGAAAATATGTCAAATTATACCCTCAAATAATAAAATAATAATGGCGGGACAAAAATCACCCAGCGGCAGTTCTAGGTAAATTTAGACATTTTTTTTCAAAAAGTATTATATGACAGCTATAAAATTATTTATATTTTTAATTAAATAAAGGTGTAAAATTGGTAATATTCAATAAGTTTCATCTACATAAATTAACAAAATAAAGAAGTTGTATATAATTAAACTTGCATTTGGGACAAAAATAGGACGGCGGCGCTTCTAGTGTTAACCTTTTAACCAAAAAGAAATTATTATGTAAACCGTCAATACACTAAAGCGAGCCATTTCGGCGTGATTTCAGCTTATTCAAATAATTCTATACATTTAATATTTATGCCGAAGACACTTTATTACATTTGGTTTGGTCTCTTTAAGTGGCCTCTTTTAAGTATCGTAATAAATCTGAACTGAAATATTTTTATGTATTATTTGTAGGGAATATTTATTATGGAAGGATTCGCTTTTTTGTGAAAATATTATGAAAAAAGGGTGAAATTGTGTAACAATGGCTGTAGGAATTATTGTACCATAAAAAATATTGTTGATATGGAACATTTAAAATGAAAATCACCTTCATAAGATTTACATTTATAAATAAAAAATATGAACCATATTTTACAACAATTGTTTAATGAATGCAATTTAAAATTATAATTTTCTTAGTAGTTCTTTGGTAGGCCGAGAGAACTGGTCCAGATATTCGTCTTTCGACTTTCCGCCTTCGAATTCGAGAAAATCGGGAAACCTAGTACTAATTAAGACGCGTCGTTTTTTTCGCCCATAGCGTGTTACGAGTAAGTGTAACTCAACGCCGCGGTTTGCGTCGTTTCCAGAGCGAGGAAATATAGGAGGATACACCAAATTGAAGTATAACATAATTTGTTAGTTTATTTCAGTTTTCTTTGACATTTTTAATTCAATTCAAAAATAAAATGTTTTTTCCCTCCATATATTTTATTATCAGATCTTTTTTTGCTGTTTGTTAAATCATTTACATTTTATTTTTTTCTATAGAATTGGTCTTACTTTTCGATTATCACTGATAGGATTGTAGGAAAAATGTTGAGTCAACCGTCTCTATTGTGACGGAAATCGCAAGTTTAGCTTTTTTAAGGAAAAAATAAAATAAAACAAGAAGATTGTTGGTCTTGAAGGTGAAAAAAAAACTTGCACACATACGCAGTATAAGAATGTATGGCTGAGTAGACACATACATTTTCATAGGTTTCCACTGAGTCTTCCATGCCAATTTAAGGATTGTAAGCTTGCGGGTGTATGCACTCATATTGCACGAAAAATCTTAAAAATTGGGCAGAAACTGGAGAGCAAAACATCCTAAACTAGGTTCCCTTTGCCTACGGAGAGAAGTGTTAAATTGAATTAATAACTTAGCTTGTGTTAGGTAAATTTATTCCACAAATATTTTGAACATTATTTTTTTTTGCTTCACGCACTTAACAAGATAAGTACAGGGAACCTAGTGTTAAGACACTCCGTTCCCCATTGTCCGACAAATTCTAGATTGTGTGTTGAGTGGCGGAATTCAAAGCCGCACTTTGCCTCATTGCTTGACAGGCACCAAAGCGACAAAAAAATAAATATATTTATTTCATTTCCTCGAATAGGAATCGAATTCACAACCTATCGCGTTTACAGTTACACTTTTGCGTGCCACTGCACCACGCCTGGCCTCAAAATAAATGTAATTATTTTGAAAACAGCAAAGTGTATAGTACTTACACGAGTATACATTTTTGGGACGCAATTTTCACTGCCAATCAAGTGGCGAGGTCACATTTTATCTCGCATAACCCATCAAATAAAAATCCCCGCTCAGTTAGCAGTTAGCTGCGATAAATTCATTTTTAAATTCCATCTACCCGCAGAAACATTCGAGTCTAATATTTTACTTGTTAAGCTTTGTATAATTTACGACCGTGTGGATATATATGATATAAATATGTATTTACTTGGCACAGAAGTACAAGCGTGTGACTGTAAAAGCGATAGCTGTGGATTCGATTCCCACTTGTTTCGAAGAAGGGAATAGGAAACGATCGTGTCGTTATCGGAAAGAAGAGAAATTAACAATTTAATTCTCTCTGTAGTCATATTTCTCTAATACATATACTGATTTACAGAGAGGCTGTCGAGGCACAGTTCTAGAGCATCTAATTGTAAACGACTGTGGGTTCGATTCTAACTTGGAACAATTATTTTTTTCATTCTTTGTTCTGGCAACAAGGCGCAGCGTTGAGTTCCGTCACTCAACCCATAATGTTTCCACATTAGGCGAATTAGGCGGAAGATGGGGAACGGAATGTCTTAACACTTGCTTCCCTCAGTCTACCCTGGTATATACAGGATACAGCGTTAAACTACAAAAAAAATATTTTCGAACACTACATAAAGAGAAATGTCCAAATTTAATATTTTATTTAGCTAAACATAGTGTCTTATTTATGACTCAATTTCGTTATGCACATACATAAATATTCATATATTTACTTGATATATGTATGTTTGTGTGTATTTATATCATGTTACAAATAAATTGGTTGGTTCTTGACTATTCATTACATGTTGCTGGCATAATGCATTTCAAACCAGATAAAGAGTGGTTTCCCGTATTTGTTTTACTATACAAGTAAAATATAATATACATATATGTGAAGCTATCGTAGCACAGTGGAGGCAGCAAGATCTATACGATCTGTACACGCAATAGTATTAGGTTCTATTCGTAGTCGGAGAGTAATGTTTAAATGATTTTCACAAACCCTAGCAGACTAAGTGGAGCGTTTAATAAACAATGTCTCGATTTTTTGGGTAAAGTAGGAAGCTCTGTATGTCTTAGGTTTTTCATTAGGTTTCTTAAGGTAAAGGTTCTAACACTTCTTTCCAGCTATTGGGGGAAAAATCTAGTGTTAAAACACTTTTCCCTCAAAGCTAGTTAGTTAGTTATTCAGCTTTACTACTAGCCAAATGACTGTACTAAGCTGACGGAACTAAACGCCGCGAAACACGACCTTATCGCGCCCATAAACAAGGTGATAACGGAAAAATATTTATATTACATAATGTATACGAAATTGAATACAGTATTGGGTAAACAAAGTGGGGAACTCGAGCGGAATCACAAGGGGGGCGGTTAGATCAAATTGTGAATTACTTTAGCTATTCCATGCCCGGTATTTGCTGTAGACACATATGAGAATTGGGCTTGTAAATATGTCACGTTTAACCGACTTTGATAGAGCTAAGAGGTTAATGTGTTACAAAAATAGGTTTCCCGTTTTAACAGTCTCTCTGCCTACCCGGCTGTATGCGGGAATTTCATTCCCCCGAGTGGGAATCGAACTTACAACACATGTATGCTTGTGTTCCTATGCTATGACGGCCTTCGTTATGATGCGAGGTTATTATGGAGTTATGGAGCTCTCAACACGCTCATCTCAAGAATTTGGCGGAAAGTAAAGAACGATAGTGCCTAAATGAGAAAGAGAGTCAAGCTACAAAAAAATACTTTCGTAGTGAAATTGATACATCAAATATCTAAAACAATCTAAGAAATTAATTCCAATAACTTTAAGACAACCTATAAATTTAGTTATAAAATTTCATTTCATTTGTCTATAAAGTCCTAAAGTTTTATGGCCACCCTAGTTTGTAGGTAAACAGACTGACAGAGCTAGCTTACAGTCATTCCCTAGTTTTACGATTCACGCGTGTATTACTATGTGAATTTTACGTTGACATTACAATGTTACTGGGATTTTATTTTAACTATTAATATAAAGATTAATTTTGATTTTCACAATATTATTTTGAAGGAAATTTTCCATTTTATTTGTATTTTTGGTACATTAGAGAAGAAGCTAACGTGCAATGGTTATGAGTTTAAATTGGAGGAAATATTAGACAATTAGACAATTAGACAGAAATTGGGAAACGGAGACATTTAACACTACGTGCCCCGTGGTTGTCCCCTTATTTTTAGTATAATGTAATTACATCAATTTTTTTGGGTATTCTTGGCTCTTTTCCATTCTAGGAATTTATGGGCCGTTTTATATATTTTACACGTATAGAACTTCCCATAAAACCGCTCAGTGTATTACTGACAACACGTATTTAATCGTTACCGTAATAAATTTTATTTCGTAGCTGTATAAATTTGTTTTATAATATGAAAGAAAGAAAAATAAGTATTTTTTATACCATGTAAGAATATTCACTTAACACCGCGCTTGTCCTCAACACCAAAACGATCCAACATGAACTATTTAACACAAAACCACAGAATGAACAACGCTAAAATGTTTAAATTAGAAAGGGATATGCCTTAGAGACTCTAAAGGGAACTTAGGCGTGAATTAGGATGGGATTCTCTGAAATTCAATTTTAAAAGGTCTAAATGGAGAGTTAATCGCATAAACTACAATGTATCACTAGAAACGTAACTATAATCATTTTAATAAATAAGTAAAAGTAAAAAATATAAATGATTAAAATAATATTTAAAAACTATAAAATGGGCTAAGAAGACAGACCGCTAAAGTATTAAAATAGAATATTTCTGTATTATATTTTTTATAAATATTTTTAAAAGAAACCATCATTGCCAGACACGGAACGGGGAAGCCGTTCCCCATTTTTTCCGTACTCTCCGCCGTGTTGAGTGGCGGAACTCAACGAAAATGAATAAATATTATATTCCCCTGACTGAGAGTCGAAGCCGCAAATGTCACGACCTTTACCACGACTGGCCTCAAACAAGACGTATAGTTTAGTAGATATGTAAGAAAATACGATAAACGTCTCGCCGATATCGAAAGCAGTTAGCGCGTGTCATTGGGCAGAATTCCAAATATTTGCTACTCTACGTTTATTCCGTAGAAATATTTTTGTGAAATAAAATTCACTGTGAAGTACAGTGATTGCTTTTTATTTACTCTCTTTTGTGTGTACGCCACAATAAATTTTTTTCTCACTTGGTTGGCTGAAAGGAATTAAATGAAATTTCAATTGGTCTACTGACTAACTTAATGAATAGGATTTTTTTGGCTTGATGCTGTATCCTGCATATAGCGGGGAAGGCAAAGGGAACCTGGGAACCTAGCGTTAAGACACTCCCATTAAACCTCTATTACTTACCGCCAGACAATTAGTAAGTAGTGAGATTATTTTATACATAATTATTGACTGATAAATAATTATTAAGATAATACAGATTATTATATTTTTTAACTCAGTGCCATTCAGGGTATCAAACATATAACCGTCGCGTGTACATTCAGTAATATTCCAAAGGATCATTTCTATATGATATTAACATTACGATATTTAAACCCACGATGTTATAAATATTAGTATATTTATTTATAATCTATTTTTAAACTGATCTTGACCTATTATAAGAAAGCATTACCACGTTTATCTTATATTACGTTAGAAGTCAGTGCCAAGTGTTGCTATTCCAAGATTATCAAAATAAAGATTAAAATATTTTCACTTTTCTTAGCATTTTCATCTGCATAGCTGAAATATGGATGGGTTAGCATGGGGTAGGGTTTTCTTTTTACCAGCCAGTCACATTCTTAATAAGTCTACTGTAAATCTTATTTTAATTAATCTCATGGAGCTTTGTTCTTGAATTCCTTGTAGCGCATCTGCTCGTAAGCGTGATGATGGACCAGCCAAGTTAAGCCAAGATAAATCCGCCAAGTTCAAAGCAAACTGAGGTGAAAGCGTGTATGAGACACACATACTGCAAAAGAGACGCTAATTAAGGTCTAGAGTACTAAATTATACAAAGGGTCAAGGTCTTATATGCGATGCATGACATCAAAGATGTCTATATAATTATAAATTTAGTACCTTTGATGTAAAGTAGTCCGTTGTCATCAGTACAGCGTGTGATCGTAGACGCAACGGTTGTAAGTTCGATTCCCAATCGAGGACATTATTTTCATTTCCTATCTCCGGTAATAATATAAAACAATCAGTGGTATTTCGCTTCTTAACGAGTAACGGTTTAACAATTGAGTCGAAGTTGGAACGGAGTGTCTTAGCACTATTTTCCCTCTATCTACTCTTCTACTTAAGGCATGATACGGCGATAAGTTAATAAACAATTCACCTAATATGAGTATCGAATGAAAGGGCTTGTTTTATAAAATAAGATATACCGTGAAAAAAGTACTTAAAACTTGAATTAAATTTGTTTCACGCTGTATCCCGCACACAGCGGGAAAGGGAGAGAAATTTAATTTACCAAAAACACACAAACTTCATTAAAAAACACTGAAGAATTTGAAGACTTAATATAACATAATAGACCCACTTCCGGTCTGTGCATAAAAATGATTTATCTCGCGATAAACTTTGCCCATTAGTAGCCGTTTGCGAACACTACGGGAATTTCCGGCGGAATTACTTTAATGAGTTTACTATCAAACTTCGGTGTCTTAATACAGAATGATAGATTCTATTTGTCTTTCTTAAATTGCTCTTGCCAATGTTATAATTTTTCGATTTTTCGATTATTTTTCGAGAACGACAAAAAACGAGATTAAACATTTCATTTTCTCGAGTGGGATTCGAGCTCACAACCCGCGTTTATGCCCCGTGCCACTGGTCGCTAGTCATACATATTTTTGGCTTATAAACTATAAAACCCTATTAGATATGAAAGATATTACAAGCAGTCGGAAGCTTTATTAATTGCTATGACAGATCCAACCACAAGCTTGTGAATAGTTTCAGTAGAGCTGTCTAAGTACTTAGATAGCAGTCATTTATTGTGCAAAATGCAATTATATTGGCATTTCGTACAGAAATTTCCACAGAGTGTCATATTACTCTCAAAACTTCTCTATTTATTACTTTTCTACTGAAACAGTTTCCAGTTGGCGGAACTCAACGCCGTATTTTAGACTTCATTCAAATATAACGTCAAATTTAGCTACACAGCCTTGTCACACAATATTAAATTTTTTATACTGTTATTACAAATTTTACTATCAGTTAAAAACCAGTTAACTGAAGATACATTAAAAGCTGATTCCAATTACAAAAACTTCAGCAATTTTAACTAGGCAACGAGATTTACTTGTAAAAACACGTTAAAGAATAGCTAAAAAACGTGTTAAATAGAGAAAAAAATGAGCCAATAAATGAGAGTAATTCGAACTGAGTACCAAAAGTAATTAATCTTGCAACTCAACGCCGTCGTCACGCGATCAAAAACGCCAAGCAATCATTAATAAGACTCAAGTTTAATAGTTTAATAAACGAAACGATGGCTCTATCAAATATAAATGAAACGATTTAAATGGAATTAAAGTGTTGAAATATAATTTGTTTTTTAAAGGCTTTTCTTTCTGATTTCTCTTTTTTTTTGGGGTTTACGCTGTATGCTGTAGGATCTGAGCAGGATACGCAATGGGAACTGAGTGTAAAAACACTCCGTACCACACTTGCTGCCCAGTTTTCGAGACATTACGTGTTGAGTGGTGGAACTCAACGTAGCAGTTTATCTTTTTGCTAGATCGTGGACATGAAACTGATTGATTTACGCGAGTGGGAATTGAATCCACAACTCACAAGCGTACAATTCGAGTGTGTGCCGCTGCGAAACAAAGGTCTTTCTATTATAATTTTTTTAGTTAATTTAAGATGTGTACTAGAATATTTTAAGAGGAAATCCATTTCTAAACTGTCTGGTAATAAATTATCTATATCTATTTATAGTATTATTTTAGAGCCAAAGAGTTTGTTTGAACATACAAATATCAGAAAGAGAATGTCGATCTTGTCCGTTTTCCTCTTAATTTTTGAGATATAAATGGCGGAACAAAATGACCCGCTTTGTCCTCTAAACCGAAGAAATGGCATATTTAAATCTGTATATTACTACAGAATAGCAGATTTTCCAAACTATTAGAACAATCATTTGACTTCGTTGCGTTTGGTAATGATTAACTAATTCTATGGAAAATGTCAGCATGATTTACCTTTTGGTTGTTTCTTTCTTTACTTTAACGGATATTTCTGCTACAAAAGTAGCTTCACGCTATTTCTCAGCTATAGCTTGCTAGACAAAGTTATGCTTTCTCTTCATTAGTATCAAGACAAAGCATGGCTACCGGGCGAGTAAATTAAAAGAATTCGTTCCCCTGACTGGAAATCGAACCTTTAATCAGCGCGTTTACTATCAGAAGCTATACCGCCACACACAAAGATCGCGCACAAAAAATGCCTCACGTAGTAAAAAGTTATTATATATTTTTAATTATATGCATTTAGGGAACATGAGAAACCTAATGTTGCTTATTGCCTCCAGTATTCGGAGACAAGTAGAGAAAGGAAATGTCTTAATGAGAATGTAATATCTTAACTCCAGGTTTTCAGATTCAATCTGCTTACCCTGCTATGTGCAGGACTTGACATTTACTAGTGAGGAATTAAATTAATATTAATGCTCCATAAAAATTTTTAAAAAATATATGGGTCATACACAAATCGCGACCTGAATGTGTACGAAAAAAAAAGTGAAATATTTGTTCAAAATCACTCCCATTTAATTCTTATAGATTAACCTAATACAGGAAAAATATGAGACCAGATCATTATTCGTTTTCGAGAAAGATATTCGATGCACAATTTTTTTGATGATCACAGAAGGGACACAGTTCTACAGAAAAATATAAAGTATTAGTGATACATGTATTTGTTTGGTTTCCTACTTCTAATAATAATTGTATTGGTTAATAACGTCCTTGATTACGATATGACATGAATATTGTCAAAAAAAAATTTGAAAATCTACTAAGTGTCAGATTCATACAGTAGACTCCTTCAGTCTTAAAAATGTTAGGTAATAAATAGAAGAAAAAAATAATTTCTTACAATTACTGAGTAGCAAGCATATTAATCTATGTTTTCTTATCATTATTTGTTTGTTCATAATAGTTTCAGTTATTTTCTACATACCTCAAAGGAACTAAGCTCAAAATCTTTATTTTAACAATTAATAAATTTATAAACAATGTTAACGTAACGATAATGATGCAGTAACAAATGCTAGTCTCTTAAAACAGTAAGAAAAAATCTCAATCAAACTAAACAATATCTACTCAATAATGAATGGCCAACAATTATATCGAAAAACATTGATAAAATTAATAAATAGAATTAAATTGATAAAATATTCTTCGTCATTTTCAAAAAATTCTCTGTTTTTTAATCAGATCTTTAAGTAAGGGATCATGTCCCAAATTTGTAGAAATATAACAGATAAATGTTGTCTTAAGTTGTAGGGACTGATAATCAACGAGTAGTAAAGAAAGACCCAAGTGTGTAAATAAAGTTATATTTTTAATCCACCAAATTTGATTGGTTGAACGTTTGATCCATATTTATACAACAGTAGTAATTTTCAGAGAATAATAATAATAAGCCCGCAGGGCAGCTTTTGGCGAGCTTGGCCGGCAAAGTAAAGCGCAAGAGCTATATGCTCGAAGTACTCAATCTACGTAATAACGGGGAAACCTGCTCACGTGCCCCTCGTGATGGTGAGCTCCGCTGCTGCTCCCTTCTACACCCTTAGCGGACCACCTCGAAGTCCCGACCCATCTAGTGGGAGGCGAGTCACCGTCCACCAGCCATTCAATTTGAGACTATTGTAAAGGCGGACGTCCGGTAGTCTCATACAATACCCCAGTAGCCAGTCCATCCAAACTCCATTCCATAATCCATTAATTTCACACATTTGCGTCACAGTAAAACATTTGTATATTCTCTTAGGGGCCTCTACGTGGTGGACCTGTGTCCCCACGCAAGCCTTCCAAAGCACCGGGTTCTTTTGAACCCGTGAATCTTAAATGAGAAACATAATAATAATATTTATTAAATTAATATTTCATACATAACAATAGCAACTTTAATCGGTAATAACTGCAGTAGTATTAACTGTGTTGCAGTTATTAGCTCCCGCCTCGCAGCCGGTGATGATTCAGAAGCTATTATGTAAATCACCTGCTGGTGATGATGATCAATGTTAATCAATGTTTTGTTTTATAGATATCATGGCACGTTATTAGTTACTAATAGCATCTTGTTTAGCTCTACTAGTCTCATGTCTTAGTTTTTTCTTCCCTTCATTGCTTTAGTGCACCCCAGATCTATTTGAATAGGGAAATGTGGCTGGAACAATGTAAAAAAAGCTAGCTAAGCTAAGATTTCATTATTTAAGGTTGTAAGGACACTTGTAAAATGCGATATATTAAGTATAATCTTAAATATTAGTCTACATTAAATTTTTGAAGATATATACGATATATTGATTTTATTTTGGTCATTATAAAATAGCAAAAAGCTGTTATTTTAGTTTAACAAGCGCAAGCATAAACAAATAAACAAAAAAGTGATTTTAACACTACAACATATATTTTTTATTATTAAGAGTATTTTATGTGGACATACATCTTTACTGTGGACCCCTAGAGTAACAGAAAATATGTCTACAGAAATGATTTTCCAATCGTAAATCAGCAATCGTCTTTAGTTTTCGAGGCTAGAGAAATGGCGAGTGAGATTTCAAAAATACTCCTTTAAAGCCACTGTGCCTTTATAATTACAAATATAAGTAGCACATACTTACCAAAATACACTAAAAATAGGAAAGATTCACTGATCTTTTAAAAAATGAATAAAATAGACGATTCTTTTAATTGGAATAAAAAAAAGACACATTTGTCTTCCGTAATGGGTGTAAGCAAATTATAGCTGTCTAATATCAGCAAATTAAAAGATATTACATTTATGGTAACTTTAGTAGACATTTTTAAATGCAGATTTTTTGGATCACAGAAAAGAGTCAGATACGTGTTACACCTTGTTTATTAGAAATTATAGTAAAAAGGCTGAAGGCTGAGCACATTTTGAAAATTATCAATAAAAAATCAACTCAAGTATATTCTACGCTTAAAATATGTGTAATTTCGCTGACACGAGCGTAATTACTTAAATTACAAATTTTTGAAACTATATACTACGAATCTGAACAGTCCACAGAAGGGCACAAATGAAGGAATTTGAATTTTTTTTCCTCCACATTTTTTTTTAAATTTTGATGTGTAGACTATCCACTTATCATAAGGGGGTAGGCATAGTCAAATTTAAAATGAAAAATCGCTGTATTTTCTTTTATTTATTATTGCTATTGTAACATAATACTCATATGAGTATGACCCATATAAAACAATAAATGAAAAAGGCAAAACCCGACTACACTTCCAAATTAAATAATTTCATCCTACAACAGTCGTAGCACACGGCTTATCCAAAAGAGGATTATAGTAAAAATGTAGAGAGGATTTACAAAATATACTGTAGTTACTTGTAGCGCACTGATAACCGAGTTCGTCATATTAGGGATAGAAGCCTTTTGATGAGAGAAGGTGAGATACGAAAGTAAATCTTTATCATTTCTATTTAGTATAATAAATGAATAATAAAATTGTGATATTCTTATTTATTCTCTTATTTGAAAAAAATTGGTGTGCGAAGTGTGCGACTGTAAACGCGATAAGTTGCATGTTCGATTCTTATTCGAGGAAAAAAATATATATATTTTCATTTCCACACTGTGGTAACGAAGCTAGATGCATTGAATTCCACCACTACGCTCACAATGCCTTCAGAGTGGGACGGTGAAGTCACGAATGGGAGTGTCTCAGTAGGAACAGCGATTCTTAACACTAGGTTCCCAGATTCCTTTTACCTATCGGAATACGTGCGCTGGTTACAACATGAACTTGAAAAAAAATCCTAAAACGAATAAATAGCAGAAAAACATCCAATTTTCGTATAACATTCGTTAGATTTTCACTCGAATGCTTAACGCCGCCGCCCTATATTATGTACTTGACCTAAAAGTCCCTCGAGACAGATTAGACGAAATGCGGGCGCATATCTGTATCATAAAAGGCGTTTAATTTATAGCCATGGATAAGGAAGGTATTAAATAAAATCTTCGTCTTAATGTAAATGAGATCTTATATAGAGCTCAGTGGATGCAATTTTGTTTGAGTGTATGAAAGTGAGTGAAAATTTACTTTATTATCTTATTTTAGTCGTAAGCGAAGAAATATTTTTTTAGACTTAACATTTTTAAGTATTTATATTGTTTCACATAAGTCCCAATGACCCTCTTGGGTCACACGTCCTAGATACTACTCTGGCTTTTCACCCTTCAACACGACCAAAACTTCACGGTGAATATATAGAACTATGATTGTTCTCTATGTAGAGAATGAAATGATATTTCACTACGTTATCCATTTTCTATTCATATGCGGATATAGAAAAACAAAATAATTTATAACAAATTTTCTTTTCAATAATCATGTAAAGAGAATAACTTTCGGTAATTTCAAGAACAACTTTGTTACATACTTTTTCAAAGCAAAAAGAGATTTCCTTGAAATACAGTAAACATAATACGCCTATGGGTTGTAAAAAAAAATATTAGATACAAGAAATATAAGACGACTATGTGGAAAATTTTAATATAAAAAAATATATATTTTTTTCATTTGATAAATTGTCACTTTCTATTGATTGGATACAGCGGGGTAGGACAAAACTTACTATCAAGACATTCCCATCTCCATTTTCCGCTCAAATATTGTTTACAGAGTGGTTAAACTTAAGTTTATTTTTCTAATAAACACATGTAATCCAATAAAATCCTAAAATATTAAAAAGCCAACTCACCTTTAAGGGTCCTAGAAGGATTATGGGAAAAGTTATGGGACGCCGTGTAGAGCCAACCCTGTCACTTCCTTGTCATTGCGTAAATTCATTTTATTTATATTTTAACATGACAAAAATGGGCATTGTAAGTTGAGTTTTGGGTTAAAATGGCTAAGGAAATAAAAATTAATGTATTTTTTCTGCAATTTTTCCTCTAATAGATAGAGAAGGGCAAAAATTATACCGTAAAAAGCGGAGATAGCCTAGTGTTGAGACACTCCATTCCCAGTTTTCCGCTTGAATTTAAGACACTAAGGCGCACTTTGTCTACCAGGACTTAGAAATAAAAGTGATTAATGGGATGCAAATGAGAATAGAACCCACAACTATCAGGAAGTCAGATTTAATACATTATCTTCTTTAAAGTGACCTGCATTTGCATTTATCCTCCATATATATTTCAGTGAATATTTGAATATTTCAGTCACAGAGTATGCCTATTTATTTGTAGGACTTACGGACTTAAACAAAGTAAGCCGCTCTAACAGTAGGTTTGTTGTTTACATACTTGTTAATCTGAGGAACAGCTGAAGTGACCTTATATAGGAGCAAAGTGTCCTAATACCAGATATCCAGCTTCCCTCTACTAGCACGACGCTGAGTTCCACCACTCGACACGCATTGCCTCGAATTGAGCGGAAAGTAGGGATAAGAGTGTCTTAACATTGGGTTTCCTCCTATCCTGCTTTATGCGGGATACAGCGTGAAGTTAACAAAATCCTTAAAATAATACCCAAACTTCATACATAATTTAAATACGTATATAGATCTATAAAAAGAATAATATTGGACGAATTCCTTTATCTCAGTTCGATCCTAAGCTGAGAACCAATATAATAGAGTTATCAGTCTAAACGGGGTAATTAAAAAACTTTTTACTATATTAAAAAAGTTATTGACGCTTGCGATGAATATTACGTTTTATATAAGTAACATGCTTAGGATTATAAATTATATTAAAAATATATATATAGGTTTTCAACCCACACTTATTACCTCGTTTAAAGTTATATATAAAACATTAGTAATTTTAGCTTTATAAATCTTCTGTAAATTAAAGAGTCTTAAGGTGATAAATGAGATTTCTGAAGGTAACCATGTCGCATCGACCAGGAAGCACTGCTCCAGGTAGGTCATTCCACATTCCATGGCGCGTGGGACGAAGTTCCTACGATACCATAGATTAGTGGTCGTCGTTCTCCTTCTTATGCCCATTATTAAAGAAATTCTTCTTTCTTTTTAAGTTTCGAAGTAAACGCCGCAAGCATTCTTAACATGGAATCACTTGGAATTCCATAGAATTGCTTGGAATTAATTAGAATCACTTGGGTTACTTGGAAGTGACATTAAAGCTCATGGCCATCACGTGTACTGGCAGATATTCCTACACAACGATAGATTCTAATAAAAAGCTCAATTCTATAGTTTCTGGATTTGATCCAACTTGAATGAATGAATTTATTTAATCTTTTCATTTTCTCGCCCTGGTAACTAAACACAGCGCGGCGTTATGTTCTGCAACGTAGAGTTGCAATGTCTCTAAAATTGAACGGAAAGTGGAGAACGGAGTGTCTTACTGACTTCTATTTTCCTACATTGCTATATATAGGTTACAGCGTGAAGCTAAAAACACTGCACCACTGCTTTTAAATACAATTACTTTCTTAGTTTCACACTTCGTGGGGTTAGAGAGCGTGAGAGCCTAGTGTTAAGACACTCCGTTATCATTGTTTCTTATATATAAAGAAGTTTATAAGTAATCATTTTATTAAATGAATATAAATTAAATATTTTTTCTTTCCCGTTACATGATAAATTGTTTTAAACTGCATAGTATTATAGTAGTCGTTAATTTTAATTAGGAATTTTACTGCAAAAGTAGTTCTCTATAGGTCTTTCAGGTCATAATGTGACATACTTTTACTAATCTGTAGATAGAAGAAAATACTTTTACGCCACCGTAGTGTCGTAGGTGTATGTTGGTGTAGATATTTTAAGATATGTGGGTTCTAATCCCAGTACGTTAAATTATTTTTATATTATTTTGTTTATTTCTAGTATACTTTTTTTTTTGGTTTGTGCTTAAGTTAATTAATATTAAAGTATTGAATAAATAAATAATAGTATAAATATTTGTTTGTAACGCTTTCACTTTGTTCACATATTCTTAGAGGTAGAAAAAAGTACATAGGATACTTTTTATTAAGAAACATCTTTTGGCTATAATATGAAAAAAAATCTTAAAGCGAGAGAAGCCGAGTTAGAGTCTCTAATTGTTGATAATTAACATGCAATAATTGGAAGTTCAAAACTTTTTTCAAATCTTAATACAAAAAAATATTTTCTACAGATTTTATTATAAAAAATATATACTATGAATACAATTGTATAGAGTATACCGAAGTATTACCGCCCGTACCGCTTACGCTTGTTTTGAACAATGTTAAAGTCTAGTGTTGATCGATCCCTATTAGAGGAATCCTCATGATTATATCTTTATTCATTTCCTTGCTATGGTAGACAACGCGCAGCGTTGAGTTCCGCTGCTCAATACATAATGTCTTAAATTTTGAGCCGAAACTGAAGATCATAATATCATAACTGTAATTTTTTATCGGATATGCGGGCAAAAGGGATTATTAGTTTCTTATTGCTTATTTAAAATATTAAAATATTTAGAAAATATATCTTAAGATACATAAGAACAATGAAAATTGTAGTTAAATTTATAGAACGAATTCTGTTTTAATACACTGAGGATTATACTATCTTAATTTTAAATTACTTTTACTTTAGCTGTTTTGACTTGAAAAACAATTGATGTGTTTTCTATTGATTGATTTTTTGAAAATAATTTAATAATTTGTATAAATACTATATGGAGGAAAATCTGTAAGTGGAGAAAAAATCATAAAATATTTTAAATTAATGAAAGTAACATTTGAAAATAAAAAAACTTCTATAAAATAACAGCACAATTTTATATAAAATATAAGAATATTACTGATTAATCAAAGTGATTAATCAATTTTAGAAACTGTACAATAGAGCAAAAGTAAAGTCAAGTCAAGTAAAGTCAGGGTAGAATATGAGCGTATACTATTAGAAAATATAAAATAATTTACTAACCGAGTTCAATTTATTTTAAAATAAAATTTCGCTTCTAACGCAAATTGCTAAGTTAAAAATTCACGACTCTATAAAAACTATATTCGTTATTAACGATGAAAAAAGCTCGACAATTTTATAACACTATAATATATATATTTATATTGATATAAAAAGAGTTTTCAATATTAATCGAAATTGGGTAAAAATAGCTATATCATAAAATGATTATTATAATAAATATAGTGTATTATATATTTAAAATGCAATTTATTTATTTTTAATTGAAAAAAAAATGTATATTCCAAATTTAGAAAACCACATTAAAAATTTACATAGCACACATGAAACCTTTAATAAAAAAATTCAAGCTACCTACACCTACGAAAAAAAAAAACAATTTTTCCATAATCAATTATAATTTTCTATAATATAATATAATACAACTTACACCATAATATTCCGTACACAGCACAAACACACATACACAACACAAGCACGTACACTGGACGCGCGCGCCTTGCCACGGCGTGCGGGTGACTGCGGGTGAAGGCGACGATAGCGCCACTGTTGCGAGCTTAAAGCTCTCCTTTGGAAACTATTTTGTTTTCTATAAACTGATTATTATCTATCCAATTGTTTTATAATTAGACGTTTTTTTTTGTTATTTTAATTATTATAATCGTTTATTTCTTAAAAACTACTTTGTGGAGATTTGGATTTTCCGACAATTACTTTATTAGTTATTGGCGCGGACTAGATATAGGCGCGGGTTCTAATACCGATACGTTCAAATTTTTATACGCTTTCCAAAAAGTTTTTGCTTTCCTAAATGTGGAAAAACACTTTAACACGTGCCAAGTAAAACAAACAGGCTTAGTAATTAGATATTGTAGTAAAGGTGTTGTACCATTAGCTTGACACCGACTTCAAAATTATAAAATCTTTGTATAATTATTTTTCATTTTTTAGTTCGTTGTTAGAAGTCGGTTTTTGTTTTTGTTAAAAATTAATTTATTTTACGATTTTTAGTGATGGGTAGATCTTAAAATGATGCTTCTTAAACGAGTGGTGATGGTGGTGGTAGTGGTTGTCAACGAGTGGTTGTGGTTGTCCTAAGTAAAACTTTATTTAATTAGGTATTATTTTTGTGCAAAGTTACATTTTGGTATATTGACAAGAAAATACATAAAATGTATTCGGGCGAATGAAGAATCTCCCTTTTTTGAAGTTGGTTGAAAATGAGAATATCCTCTTTTTTGAGGTTGGTTGAAAAGAAATGCAACGATCAGGAATCTCACTTCTGACATCAAGTTAAAAAGTTTTTGTTTGTAACTATTACAGTATAATCAATTTTTTACCAAAAAAAAAAACAAACTTTCTCAATTTTGACCGGATCCCGTAATTGGAACCTAACCAATCTTTCACCAAATTATCCTTGAAGTGTATTCTTTCAAATAAAAAAAGAATCATCAAAATCGGCTGGCGTGACATTAAGTTATTCGTCTATTTGTCGCGCACATACCTAATGCAAATTTAAGACTTATGTGATTTTCTCTTAGATACCATTGTCAGACATGGACCAAGAAAAATGGGACCATTTGGGAAGCTTCACCTTTCAAATAAAAAAAACACCTAGTCAAAAGTAATGAGGTAACAAACAAAAAAAAAAGAAAAACAACTTACCGTCTTATTAATACTCCTTTTCCTACAGAAGTCGGTTAAAAAACAATAAATTTTATATTTTTAGTTTTACGCTGTATAGTTCATATAGCAGGGTAGGCACAGGGGACGTGGGAAGCTTGTGTTAAACTCTGTTTCTATTAAGGCACTGTAGAGTGACAGAATTCTATGCCACGCTTTGCCTCGTTACCAGAGCGAAAAAATAAAACAAATTAAATATTTCATATCCTCAAGTGGGAATCGAAGCCACACTGTTTTGTGGTTAAAGATGCACGCTTGTACCCCTGCGTCACGACGCGATGTCCTATTCACACTTTGATAGAATAAAATGCTATTTCTTATATTTTACAGTAATAATATAATTTCTAATATAATAGGCTTTTCTGTTTACTTAACAATAAAATGCTAGCAACGGCTGCCTTAATAGTGTTACAAATGGTTCAGATATCTAAGAAATATTTTATATATTTGTAAGTCTAGAACCTAAATTGGACTAAATTGAAGTGACTCACATTATAATACCTTTTTCAGTTCAATTATATTTACAAATGCTTTTGGACTTATCGTCGAAAAACATTTATTAGGAATAATAATTTCTACTATTATTTTCTACTATGAAAACCAAAACTACATTGAAATTATATGAAATTATACTATTATTTCTACTATGAAAACCAAAACTACTCTAGCCCATACACTACTGCTACCGATTTTAGATTATGCTGATTCTTGTTACCCGGATTTATCTAAGGAACAATTGAATAAACTAGAGCGGTTACAAAATCTTTGTATAAGATTAATTTTTGGCCTGCGTAAATATGATCATGTCTCCGATTACCGTCGTCAGCTAGGATGGCTTCCTATTAGATTTCACCGCAATTATCGTATGCTTACTCTTCTTTATTCGATCCTATACAATATTTTCGCTCCCTCTTATTTAAAAGAGCGATTCAACTTCCTTGGTTCCGGTTCTCTTCTACGCCTTGAACTAAGATCGCGAAGTGATAACCTCCTCAAACATCCAACCTCCTATATCCACTTCTTTTCCAACTCCTTTACTGTGAAAGCTGCTATTCTCTGGAATGCACTTCCTACTGAAGTGCGACATACAATGTCACTTAACATATTTAAAAGACGTCTAAAACAACACCTTTTTAATTTAGAAAATTTGTAGACTCTTCTATCTATTAATTATATTGTACATATTATATTATATTATAT